>CM053595.1:102600168-102747332 GCA_028646575.1 Pseudocheirus occidentalis | reverse complement strand
TCCAATAATTTTTAAATTATCTCTCCTGGATCTATTTTCCAGGTCAGTGATTTTTCCAAGGAGATATTTCACATTGCCTTCTATTTTTTAATTTGTTTGGATCTGTTTTATAGTGTCTTGATTTCTCATAAAGTCATTAGCTTTCATTTGCTCCAATCTAATTTTGAAGGAATTATTTTCTTCAATGAGCTTTTTAAATTTCTTTTCTATCTGGCAAATTTGCCTTTTTAAGGCATTCTTCTTCTTATTGGCTCTTTGGGCCTCTTTTGCCATTTGAGTTAGTCTATTTTTTTAAGGTGTTATTTTCTTCGGTATTTTTTTGTGTCTTCCTTTAGCAGGCTGTTTACTCTCTTTTCATGATTTTCTTGCATCATTCTCATTTCTCTTCCCAATTTTTCCTCTACTTCTCTTACTTGATTTTCAAACTCCTTCTTGAGCTCCCCTGTGGCCTGTAACCAGTTCATATTTTTCTTGGAAGCTTTTGATATGGGAGTTTTGCCTTTGTTGACTTCTTCTGGATCCATGTTTTAATCCTTTTTGTCCCCCCCAAAATGATTCTATGGTCTGATTGTGCTCCTTCTGCTTGCTCATCTTGCCAGCCAGTTACTTGACTTTTGAGCTCTTTTTCCAGAGTGGAACTCTGCTTCCAGAGTGGAGAGAACTTTGTACCAAATTGCTGGGGTTTTTGCAGATGTTGTCAGAAATCTGAGGAGGGCGCCCTTTCTACAGCCACCACAAGCTCTGGTGCACTGCCACACACCCCAGGACCACCACCAAAGACAGTGACCTTGATCCAAGCAGTTCAAAGCAAGAGCGATTACCCTCTGAAATTTTGCTTGGGCCCCCTATGATCTACGGGTCAGGAGCTCTGGAGGCAGCCATGCGGCAACAGCTACAGCCACCACACTGCCACCACATCTCATCCCAGGGCCAGGGGCTAGACTGTGTTCTTCCATCACCTGATTCCAACAGAGTTCCCCACTGACCTGTTACTTTCTCTTTGGCATTTATGGGTTGAGAAGTCTGAAAACGCCACAGCTGCTGGTAATTCACTCTCCTGAAGTCTGCTCCAGCTGGTCTGGGCTGCTGGTTGGGGCCACCCCAGGTTCGTCATGGCTCATGCAGGTCTGCACTTGGCTCCCAGTCTGGTACTACAGACCCTTTCTGTCAGCCTTCCAGGCTGGCTTCAGCAGATTTGTTTCTCTCTATCACTTTGTGGGTTCTATAGCTCTAAAATTTGTTTAGAGTCATATTTCATTGGAGGTGGGGGGAGCTCATGGAATTTCCTGCTTCTACTCCTCCATCTTGGCTTTGCCTCCCTAGATCCTGGAATATCACATTCTAAGCCAGGGGTGGGAAACCTGCAGCCTCAAGGCCTTATGTGGCCTTCTAGTTCCTTGGGTGTAACCTTTTGACTGAGTCCAAGTTTTACAGAACAAATCCTTTTATTAAGGATATTGGTTCTGTGAAAATTGGATTCCATCAATGGCACTTGAGGATCCATAATATTTAAACTGTTTCTTTCTGTCTGCTTGCAATATCTTCTTCATCTGAGAGCTCTGAAATATTTCTATAATATTCTTGGAAATTTTCACTTAGCAATCTCTTTTAAGAGTTGATAAGTGGACTTTCTATTTCTGTTTTGCTCTCTGGATCTAAGATATTGAGGCAATTTTCCTTTATAATTTCTTGAAATATATCTGGGCTTTTTGTGGCTTTCAAGTAGTTTAATAATTCTTAAATTATCTCTCTTTGATCTATTTTCCAAGTCAGATGTTTTTCTGATGAGATAGTTCACATTTTCTAATATTTTTTCATTCTTTTGACTTTGTTTTATTTTTTCTTGAAGTCTCATGGAGTCATTAGCTTCCATTTACCCAGTACTACTTTTAAGAATTTATTTTCTTCAGTGAACTTTTGTACCTTTTTTTCCATTTGACCATTTTTCCTTTTTAAGGAATTCTTTTCTTCAGTGCATTTTTAACCTCCTTTTCCAATTTGTGTCTTTTTTTTTTTTAAAGCAGTATCTAGTTTGTTTATGCCTATGAAAGGTAGATGTCACAACACATAGTTCTCATACCTCTCATGAGTGGAGTGCCTACCATTTTTCCAGGGGACCCCGACTGGGGATGTGCTTACCCCTACAGCCATCAGGAATGAGATGCTTCTCAGCTATCATATCTTCAGACTTATCAGCATTGAACTTGGTGAACCCCCCCTTTTTTTTTTTTGCTTTTTGGAGGGGGAAAGGCAGGGCAACTGGGGTTAAGTGACTTGTCCAAGGTCACACAGCTAGTAAGTTAAACTCAGTTTCTCCTGACTCCAGGGCAAGTGCTCTATTCACTGCACCACCTAACTGCCCCATGAAACCCCATTTCTTGGAGATGTGGATCTTCTGACAGCTACAGAACTTGAACTTGGTTCTACTCAAAGCTTCAGTCACATATTCTCTATGTTCAACCTTGGTTTGAATTGACATAACTTGGCCAGTGTGTACACAGGCTACAGTGTCCTGGGGCCTCCCAAAAGGCTCCCTGCGTGCCAGTCTGTAGCCTATTAGCTGTAGCACATGACAACATCTTATTGATGCAGATAACAAGATGAGGGTGTAGCCACACATGAATAGGAAAGCCATCCTTGCCACAACTCTTCACCATGCACTTTTTTGGCATATCTAAGCAGCCTCTAAGGCTTCTGATGACAGCTCTTCATATTCCTCTAACACCATGTGGCCACACAATGGAAATTCATCCACTTTTGCTTTCTACCAATATTGAAGATTTGTATCTTGGCATCAGGAACAACCCTGCAGGAATGGGATTTGGGGTACAGCTTATTTTTATAGATGGGACAACAGCCCATGGCGCTGGTGCCAGCAGGGACTGTGTCTCGCCAGAGGGAGAGGGCTATTCTGCTTTCTCAGGAGTTTTTTTCATTAGTGAATTTTTGTGCATTTTATACCATTAGGCCAATCCTGTTTTTTAAAGTGTTATTTTCTTTAGTATTTTCTGTGCTTCTTTTACCAAGCTGTTAATTCTCTTTTCTTAATTTTCTTGCATCACTTTCATTTCTTTCCCCAATTTTCCCTCTACCATTCTTATCTCTTTAACATTTCTACTAATTCTTGTTGGGCTTGGGTTCAATTAACATTTTCTTTAAGGCTTTTTTGATAGCTGTCTTCACATTCTTTTGGGTTTATGTTTTGGTCTTCCCTGCCACCGTATTAGCTTTTTGTGGTCAAGTTATTTTTGTTGCTGTTGTTTTCTTATTTTTCCAGTGTATTTCTTGACTTTGAACTTTAGATAAAAAGCTGGGCTTTGCTTACCAGGGGGTCTGAGGAGGCAGTGTCCCAAGTTTTAGGCTTTTTCCATGCTTCTGTTTTCAAAACTGAGGGTCTTCAAGTTTTTTTATGCTTCCAGGGTGGTATGATCCTGGGAGAGGTGTGGTCACTGCTGTCTTGGTCTGTGCTCTAGTCTTTACCCAGGAAAGGCCCCTGCTTCCTTGATCTACAAGTGCTTCTCTCTGCCCTGGAACTGTACAGAGCTGCTCATGGATAAGAGATGCTGGTAAACACCAGCCAGTAGAGGATCCCCATAATCTATTTTCGGCCAGTTGTCTGACCACCTTACCCCATCTTGTCTGAGAGCTCCTGAAACTGCGATTGTTGCCATCATAGTTGTTTCCAGAGCTGAGCACAGAGTGTGCTGAGCTGCGTACCCACCTCCACCCCTAGTGTTACAGATGTCTCCTGCCTACCTCCTAAGTTTTCTTTGGCTGGAAAAGTGTCTGTCTCTTGATTTTTTGTTGACTATGGTGCCCCAAAATTTGATTTGAAGAGTTATTTTAAAGTTTTTTGAAGGGAAACATTGGGAAAGTTCATCTGGGGTGCTCTCTGTACTTTGCCATCTTGGCTTTACCTCCTTGAAAAGTTGTCTTGAGCAAGAGGGATAAGATTTGTTCTCCCTGGCCTCAGAAAATAGATTTAATAGATACAAATAAATCGAAGAAGATTTCAACTCATTATAAGGAAAAACATCCTAAACATCCAAAAATGAACTGGGCTACCTTAGGAAGTCATGAGTTTTCCATCGCTGAAGATTTTCAAGAGTGGTTGAATAATTACTTGTGAGGAAGTTGTAGGGGAGATTGTTTCTTAGAAATAGGTTTGGTCTAAACCATCTTAAAGTTTCCTTTAAACCCTGTGATTCTGTAGGTTTAGAGCATCATGAGTGGCCAGGAAATATAGATACCACATATAGACAACCTTTTTTTGCCTTTTTGTACAACTTTTGTCTTACTTTTTACAGTTGACACACTTTTATTTCCTCGTCCTCTCATTTCCAACTTCCCATTCTCAGGAGAATGAAGAGGGGAAACACTAGTAACAAATATGTATCATCAAGCAAAACTGTTCCACAAAAATCCCCATACTGGTAGTGTCTGGAAAAATATATCTCATTCTGTGTCTTGAGTCTATTGGCTCTCTGTTAGGAGATAGGACCTCACTGGTCCTCTAGGATTGTGGCTATTCACCAAATTATTCAGAATTCTTAATTCTTTCTGAGTTATTTGTCTTTTCAGTGTTGCTGTTTTGAAAAATCATTCACCTAGTTCCGCTCCCTTCACTCTGAATCAGTTTATACAAGTCTTCTCAGGTTTCTCTGAAGCCATTGGGCCTTAGACACTTACTAATGCTGTGCCTCTGGGAAAGTTATTTAATTTCTGTTTGCCTACGTTTCCTCTTCTATAAAATGATGATAATAATAGCACTTACCTTACAGGGCTGTTGTGAGACATGGTATGAGGTTATATTTGTGAAGTGTTTAGCATAGTCCCTGGCACATGGGAGGTGCCGTGTAAATGCTTATTCCTTTCCCCTTTTCCATCATCTTCATAATTCCTTTTTGAAAATATCTTTTTCTTTACTTCATTAAATATTTTCCAATTACATGTTAAAAAAAATCTTAACATTCTTTTTATAAATTTCAGGGTTCCAAATTATCTTCTTCCTTACTGCCTCTTCCCCTCTCCTTGAGAAGGCAGACAATTTGATATCAGTTATACAGGTGAAGTCATGCAAAATATTTCTGTATTAGCCATGTTGCAAAAAAAAAGCACACACACAAAATAAAATTTAAAAAGTATACTTCTGTCAGCACTCAGAGTTCATCATTTCTATCTCTGGAGGTGGATGGTATTTTTCATCATGGGTCCTTTGGATCATTATCTTGATCAGAGTAGCTGAGTCTTTCATAATTGATCATCCTTCTAGTTTTGCTGTTACTGTGTGCAGTGTTCTGATTCTTCTCACTTCACTTTGCATCAGTTCATAGAAAGCATCCTGCTTATCATTTCTTATACCACAGCTTGTTCAGCCCTTCCCCAGTTGACTCTTCATCATTTCTTCCAGCACAGTAATATACCTCAATTTGTTCATTCATTCCCAATTGATATATACCCCCTTATCCTCCATAGAAAGGACTGCATTAAGCACTTGGGGTCCTTTTTCCTCTCTCTTCAGTCTCTTTAGGGTATAGGCACTATAGAGTATTGGTCTCTCTGGCTTTAGAGAGCTTTTCCAAGACGTTTAGTGATCATGGGATTGTGGGTCTAGATCTGGAGAAGATCAGAGAAGATGTTCAGTCCAAGATCTTCATTTTACAGATGAGGAACCTGAGACTCAGGGCTTGAATGACTTGCAGAAACTCATATGAGTAGTAAACAGATGGTGGATTTGAATCCAGATCTTCTGACTCCAGAGGCAGTGTTCTTTCTATTGGGTTTAACTGAGTTGAGTAGAGGAAGCTCCTTCTTAGGATTGACAAGGCCTCAGCACATTTTCCTTACTCTGACATTCTCAATAAAGAATTTTACGTAAGTGAAGTTTACGGCATTGACAGACTCACATTCTTGCTATTTTCTATTAGATTTATAGTGCAAAAAAAAAAAACCTTTTTCTGAAACCAATAAGAGTATTAAGATGAAGCCAGGTAGCAGTAATTTAAGGCAGCAACTAAGCAACTAAGAATCATTGGCAATGATTCTTTTATGTATATTTGGTATTTTTATTAACTGGTTATTTTGAAATTTTATTTCATTGTTTCTATGTCCAGCCAAACCTTCTATGCCTGTGGTATCCGGCCCCCAGGAGAGAGTAAACACTGAACGCTTGGAGAATTTCACCTGTAACTCAGTTGGCTTCTCCCCCAAAGTCATCACCCTGAAATGGTTTAAAAATGGGAATGAGATCCATCCCCTGGGGACCAAGATTCTTCCCGAGGATGATAGTGTCTCCTACAATATCACCAGTGTTGTGCGGGTGAAACTAGAAACTAATGACGTCCATTCCGAGGTCATCTGTGAGGTGAATCATGGCACATTACCATCTCCTCTTCGAGGGACAAAGAATTTGTCAGACATCATACGAGGTGGGTGACCCCTTGCACTGGGCACGTTCCCTGCCTCTTACCCTATGTTCCTGAATTGGTTCAGAGGCCAATGATAGATCATAGGCCTGACCCTCATTAGACTATGGGCCCCTAGAGAGCAGGAACTGTCTTCTGCCTTTCTTTACATCCACAGCTCTTAGCACAGTATCTGGCATGGCATTAGCATTTAATAAATGTTTGTTCACTGACTGGCTTGACCAGACTTGCTTGAGAAGGTTGACCCTTAGCTATTAATCACCAAGCCCAAATATAATCTTCCAAGGTTCAGTTCGGGGAACTGGCTTCCCATATATCCTTATCCCTTGTTCACAGCATCCTTGCTTCTGCCTCCTGAGATCACCTTTTAAATAATGGAGATAATAACATCTCCCAAGTAAGCCACTGAGAGCTCACAGGACATTCCTCTCATTGTGAAGGTGTAAGTTTTAGTGATTCCCATTTTACAGATGAAGAAACTGAAAGTTTAGAAATTGAAAGTGACTGCCTTGGGGTCACACACTGCCTAAGTTTTGGAGGTGGAGTTCAAACCCAGATCCTCTGATTCCAAGAGTAGTGCTCCTACCATGATACCCTGACAACAGTGGATGATGGAGTTCTCAGCAGCACCAGAGTGAGACATATGCCACCAAGGTCTCTGCCCTCAGAATGCCGGGAAGGAGGGAGACAAGGAGGAAGAGGAGTCTGACATTGTGGGAAGGAGGAGTCAGAAGACTTGGGTCAAGGCTTGCTATTGGCCAACTATTTGACCCTGGGCAAGACATTTAACCTTTTTTGATGCTATTTCCACATCTGTAAAATGGCCCGTAATACTTTTACTACCCATCTCTCAGATCTGTGGTGAAAAAGATGCTGTATAAATCATAAAGCCTTAGGGAAATATGAGCCATTATTATTGTTGGGCTATAATAATGAAGGCAGACTCATTTATTAAGTTTTACTGTGTGCCAAATATATGCACAAGCTAGGGAGAGGGGGTGGTTCATAAATACCAAAGCAAAGATAGCTCCTCCCTGCCCTCAAAGAAGGTTGCGTTCTAGGGGAGACAACACATGTAGCCATGACGGCCTGACCAAAGTGGGAGGGATAATTTGATTTGGAACATGACAGTGGAGCCATCGGGCACCAAGTTGAATCACTTAAGGTTTCAGAACTGGCTGGCCCACATTCCTGGAATGCTCACCTTTCTCATCTGTACCTTCTGACTCCCCTGACCGCTTTTAAATCTCCTGACCAGCTAAAAATCTCACCTCAGGAAGCCTTTCCCAATCAGGGCCTTCCCTCTTTATTAGTTCTTACTTACCTGTATATAGCTTGCTTTCTACAAATGTGTTTGCTTGTTGCTTCAATTCTTTTGTAAGCTCCTTGAGGGCAGGGACTATCTTTTGCCTCTTTTTGTATTGCCTGGCACATAATAGGCCCTTAGTAAATGTTTATTGGTTGATTGAACTGGAAAGAGGAAGGAGTTGGGACAGTAGCTGGCTACTCTGCAGGAGAGCTGGTTAAGGAAGTGGCTACAGGTTAGGAATTCCAGGTGTGAGAGTTACAGCTACCTGGGCAGCTGGTGAGAATAAGGGGAAAGAAAAGGGAAGCCATTTATAAAGATCCTAATATGTGCCAGGAACTGTGCTAAGCACTTTACAAATATCACCTCATTTAATACTCTGAGGTAGGTATTGTAATTTACCCCCATTTTACAGTTGGGGAAAATGAGGCAAACAGAATTGTCCAGGGTCACACGGTAAGCCATCTGGTGCTAGATTTGAACTCGTAGACCCAGACCCAGTGCTTTATCCACTGTGCCTCCTAGGTGCTTCATGCCCACACAAAGGAAAAGATTCAAATCATGAGCCTCCGTGGGTGAGGAAAGGGTAGTTTTAGTGTTGTGATAGAATTGGAGGACCTCAGATTCCACTGACCACACAGAGTTTCCAATGGAAATACATCAATCAAGACAACGGGTAGGCAGTTACACTCATGGTCTTCCTTGTTGCTTTACAGGGAAGATAAATCTTCAGGATCTTATAGATACAGAGAGTGAACTGTCTTTATAAAGATAATTGACCCTAAGATCCCTGTAAGGAAACCGAGTCTGCCTGAGACTGAGACAAAGGAGAGAGAGAGTGAGAAATGTGGAGGGGGTTCCTGCCTGTGCCTACAGGTTGTGTTGCATATTACACGTTAAACAATAATTACTCGTGAGGAAGTTGTAGGGGAGATTCTTTCTTAGAAATGAGTTTGGCCTAAATCATCTTAAAGTTTCCTTCAAACCCTGTGATTCTGCAGGTTTAGAGCATCATGAGTGGCCAGGAAATATAGGCACCACATATAAACAGACTTTTTTCCCCCCCTTTTTGTGAAACTTTTGTTTTACTTTTTTCAGTTAACAAGCATTTTTTTTCTCTGCTTCTCACTTCCAACTTCCCATTCTCAGGAGGGTGAAGGGGAGAAATGCTTGTAATAAATATGCATTATCAAGCAAAAATATTCCACAAAAGTCACCATACTGGTAGTGTCTGAAAAAATATATCTCATTTTGTGTCTTGAGCCCATCTCTGTTAGGAGATGAGTAACCTGCATCCTCATTGGTCCTTTAGGATTGTGACTATTTACTGAACTATTCAGAGTTCTTAAGTCTTCCAAAGTTAGTTGTCTTTACAATGTTGCTGTTTTGAAAATCATTCACCTAGTTCTGCTCCCTTCACTCTGAAACAGTTTATACAAGTCTTCTCAGGCTTCTCTGAAGCCCTTGGGCCTTAGTCACTTACTAATGCTGTGCCTCTGGGAAAATTATTTAATTTCTGTTTGCCTCAGTTTTTTCTTCTATAAAAAGAGCCATATAATAGCGCTTACCTTACAGAGTTGTTGTGAGACATTGTATGAGATTATATTTGTAAAAAGTGTTTAGCGTAGTCCCTGGCACATAATAAGTGCCGTGTAAATGCTTATTCCTTTTTCCTTTTCCATCCTCTTCATAATTTCTTTTTTTAAAATATATTTCATTAGATATTTCCTGGTCACGTATTTTTAAAAAATCTTAACAGCTTGTGAATTGTTGTTGTTCAGTTGTCTCAGTCACGTCCAATTCTCTTACCCCATCTGGGGTTTCCTTGGTAAAGATACTAGAGTCTTTGCCACTTCTTTTTCTAGCTCATTTAACAGATGAGGAAACTAAGACAAACAGGGTTAAGTGACTTACCCAGAGTCACACAGCTAGTAAGTGTCTAAGATCAGACTTGAACTCAGGAAGAAGAGTCTTCCTGACTCCAGGCTGGGCACTCTATCCATTGTACCACCCAGCTGCGCTTGGCCATATAGCTGCTGTTCCATATTATACGGAGGTTCCTTTAGAAAAATTTAGTTGGGCTAAGAGGGTAAAAATGCTTATACTTGTGCTGCCCAGAAGCATCTGAGTAGTGCCGTGCATAGAGTGCTGGGCTTGGAGTCAAGAAGACCTGAGTTCAAATTTGACCTCAGACACTACCAACTGGGTAACCCTGGGCAAATCACTTAACCTCTGCCTTAGTTTCCTCCTCTGTAACTGGGGATAATAATGGCACCTGTTCCCCGGGGTTGTTATGAGGAGCAAATGAGATAATTTTTATATATAAGTGCTTTGCAAACCTTAAAATGATATCTAAATACTAGCTATTATCATTGTATAAAGTGTCTCTGGTTTACAACGACTCCCTCCCTGCTTTCCCAGGCTGTCACCCCTACTCTGGTCTTGATTCTTTTAGGTCTTTTCCACTCCAAAACACCTTTAGTTAACCAATTCAATCTTCCACTGCCATTGACCTTTGAAGCCCCTGCCCCACTATCCTGTCATTGCTTAGCCTTTTCCAAACCCTATCACTGTGTTTCTTCCATCCCTGCTCCCTTCTCTCCTACTGCCCCTGTGCTACGGAGCAGCTCTAGAAGTCATCGCGCAGCTGTTGACTAGGACCTTGAGTGCTACCCAGGCTCTAGTGGGCACTCACTGCTGTTTATCACTTCTTTTCCTGTTCCTTGATTGACTCCATCGGGCTCACTCTTCTCCTTCAGCTTACCTCTACTCTCACCTCCCTATGCCCACTCAGCAAGAGGACCTTTTTTCATGCTTCACTGAAAAAAATTGAAGCCATCCATCATGCACTTCCACTCATCTTTAGTTACATACTTCATTTCCCCTTACCATCATCCCCAGACTCTCCTCTGTTCTTAGAGAACAAGCTGGCTATTCTCTCAGCCACCAGCAAACTTTCTTCTTGTAGCCTTGATCCCATCCCCTACTGCCTCCTTCGGGTACTTGTCCCTTTGATCCTTCCCACTTCCTCCTGAATCTTCAGCCCCTTCTTCCCCACTGACTCCTTCCCTGTGGTCTTCAAACATGTTCACATCGATAAAATCCTTCATTTGACATTACCATCCCCTCAAGCTATCATCCCATATCTCTCCTTTCTTTCACAGTCTTTGTACCCTTTCATAGCCAGATTCTTAGGAAGAAAACTCCCTGCTTTCAGTTTCTCTCCTACCTCTCACTTCTAAACCCTTGGTAGTAGAATTTCCATTTTTAGCTCTTCTCCGTCACTTATTCCACTACTCCCCTGTTCCAGCCTCACCACTTGACTGCAACTATTCTCTCCAAGGTCACCAGTGCTCTCTCTATAGTGAGATCTGACAGCCTTTTTTTAATCCTCATCTTTTTTTTTTTTAACCTCTTCAGTATTTGACACTGTCAACCACACCCTTCTAGACACTCTGTTTCCTGCATTTTTGTGACTCCTTTCCAACCTGTCAGACCAAACTTCCTCTTCTCCTCCATAGGTTCATCCATGTCCCACCATCTATGCATGGGTGTACCAAAGGGCTAGCCTCTTCTATGCCTATACTCTCTTTTAGTGATCTTATCTTTTAGTGATCTTATCTGCTCCCATAATCTCTACAAATACAAATACTTATTTAGTGCCTGCAAAAACTACACATCCACCCTTCATCTCTCTCTGGGGCTCTAGTCCTGAATCTCCAACTGCCTACTTAACATGTCTCCCTGGATGACCCATAGGTTTCTCAAATTCACCATGTCTAAAACAGAATTCATCACCTTTCTTCCCAGTCCTGCCTCTCTTTCTGACTTCTCTGTTCCCACTGGGAGACTACCATTCTCCCAGGCATCTAGGGATCATCCTTAACTCTTCCTCATCTATGGTATGCAGTGCATTCCCTTCACTGACTCCCCTTGTGCCAAGGCTTATCACTTCCATCTCCATATCTCACATTCACCCCCTTCCCTTGGTTAACCTAAAGACTTTGTGTTTCTTCTAGTTAAACCTGAAGTGAACATTTTTTCTTCAACACCTCTCACGAATGGCACCAACCTCACCTGTCATGTGAACAAGTTCTACCCCCGAAATGTAAGTGTCATCTGGCTAGAGAATGGCACTGAAATTGGGAAAGGGAAGACGCCCGAACCCACAGAGAACAAAGATGGTACCTACAGCCTCAACAGCTCACTCCTGGTCAACACATCTGAACAAAAGGAACCCCGGGAGATCACTTGTCAGGTGTCGCACGATTCCCAGCCTCCCATCAATGCCAGTCAGCTATTGATGGCCTCAGCCACTTTTGGGACTATGGATAAAAAAGAATCAGGTGAGTTCATCTTTGCTTCCACAAGGAGACTCTAGCTTTCTGCTACTTGATTTGGAAAGAATCTGAGTATGTTCAGCCCTATGGATCCATTCAAATCCACCATAACTGACCTGATCAACGAAGGTGATCAAATTGTCATTAGTATCTTCCTTCACATGGGTATAGACAATTTTTGGTTTACAAAGCTCTTTCAGACCTATCATGATCACCCTGCCCTGTGGTGAGGCAGTGGTCAAGAAATGACTTGCCCAAGGTAACACAGCTAGTAAATAACAGAGCCTGGACCAAAATCTGGGCCTTTGGTCCCTCACCTAGAGTTTATTCCACTATTACAAAATGTCAGCTAGTAGGTTCATTGGGTACAGCACTGGATCAGTAACTCAAAGAAATGTTGTGAGGATCAGATAATATTGTTAAGTGTTTGGCACAGTGCTCGGCACATAG
The DNA here is from genome assembly GCA_028646575.1 of Pseudocheirus occidentalis. Classification (NCBI taxonomy): domain Eukaryota; kingdom Metazoa; phylum Chordata; class Mammalia; order Diprotodontia; family Pseudocheiridae; genus Pseudocheirus; species Pseudocheirus occidentalis. The sequence goes on along the minus strand of CM053595.1, from coordinate 102,734,811 downwards.
TAGACATTTAATAAATATTTTGTTCTTTCCTTAATTTTTTAGAGTAGGAAATAGAATTTACCAATGTCACTGTCAAAGGCTTCCATAATTGTTTTTTTTACCACAATTTTAATACTTAATTTATCACAGAGAATCAAACCAGCATGTCACATACTTCTATCTGGTAATATAAGGCAACTAGGTGACAGCAGACAGAGGGTCAGACCTGGAGTTATTAAAACTTGAGTTCTAATTCAACCTCAGACACTCTGGGCAATTCACTTAACCTCTGTTTCCCTCATCTGTAAGATAAGGATAATAACAGCACCTACCTCTCAGGGTTGTTGTGAGGATCTAATGAGAATATTTTTAAAGTGCTCGGCACAGTACTTGGCACATAGTAGGTGCTATATAAAAATTAGTTATTATTATTTTGAATATGTTATGCCTTTGAAAGACCATAGCTTCAAACAACTCATAAGGGTAGCATCCTCTCTTTGCATATGTTTTAAGAGCCACACATAAAATGAACACGATTCCAAAACACTTTTCACACAAATAAAAATAGATCTAAACAACTTAAGAAATATTAATTGCTCATGGGTAGGCTGAACCAATATAATAAAATGACAATTCTATCTAAATTAATTTACTTATTTAGTGCAATACTAATCAAAGTACCAAAGTCAAAGTATACCTAATTATGAAATTCACAATAATAACAACAGAAGTCATATGGAAGAACAAAATGTCAAGAAAATCAAGGGAAACAATGAAAAAAATGTAAAGGAAGGCAGGCTAACCATACCATATTTCAAACTATAATACAGAATGTTAATTACAAGAACAATCTGGCACTGGCTAAGAAACAGCCAGTTCCAGTGGAACAGTGATCCGTAGAACAGATTCGCTACACAGTGTACAGAAGCAAATTACCATAATACTTTAATGTTTGATAAACTCAGAGATTCAAGTTATTGGGGCAAGAACTTGACAAAAACTGTTGGGAAAACTGAAAAGAAGTCTAGCAGAAACTAGGCTCAGACCAGTGTCTCACACCATATACCAAGATAAGGTCAAAATAGGTACATGATTTAAACATAAAGTATTATGTCATAGGCAAACTAAAGGAGAATGGAAAAAGTTACCTGTCAGATCTATGAATAAGGGAAGATTTCATGACCAAACAAAAGATAGAGAGGATCACAAGAAGTAAACTGGATAATTTGAATTACGTGAAATTAAAAAGGTATTGCACAAACAAAATCAATGCAGCCAGCATGAGAAAGAAAAAAGGAATGGAGTGGGGGAGGGGCAGGTTTCAGCAAGTTTCTCGGATAAAGGCCTCATTTCTCAAATATATAGGGAACTAGACCAAATTTATAAAAGTATGAACCATTACTTAATTGATAAGTGATCAAAATATTTGAATTGGCAGTTTTCAGAAAAAAATCAAATGCAATCAATGCACACAAAAAATGTTCTAAATTACTAATAATTAGAGAAATGCAAATGAAAACAACTCTGTCACACCTATCAGATTGACTAACATGACAGAAAGGGAAAATGACAAATGCTAGAGAGGATATGGGAAAATGGGGCCACTAATGCACTGTTGGTAGAGTTGTAAACTGATCCAACCATTCTGGAGAGTAATTTGTAACTATGTACAAAGAGCCATCTCTATCCCAAAGAGACCAGAGAAAAAGGGAAAAGACCTATTTGTATAAAATTATTTATAACAGCTCTTTTTATGTTGGCAAAGAATTAGAAATTGAGGGGATCCCCATCATTTGGTGAATGGCTGGTTGACCAAGGTGTGGTGTATGATTATAATAGAATACTGTTGTGCTATAAGAAATGTCAAGCAGGCTGATTTCAGAAAAACCTGGGAAAACTTACACAAACTGATGCAAAATGAAGCAAGCAGAACGTTGTACGTAGTAACAGCAAGTAAAGCAATCATTCGGTCAGTAAACATTTAGTAAGTGCCCCCTGTGTGCCAGTCATTGCAGTTGGATGCAAGATAGTTTGAGAGGGAGAGCAATAACTATAAAATGGAGGTGATGACAGCATCTAACTCCCAGAGTTATTGTGAGAGTCATATGAGCTAATATTTGTAGAGCACTTGGCACAGGGCCTGGCACGTAGTAGGCAATATATAAATGCTAGCTATGATTATTCCATTGTGTTGTGATCTTCTTGAGGACAGGTACCCTCTTTTGCCTCTTTTTGTGTCCCCATCACTCAGCACATAGTAGGTACTCAATAAATATTGATTGACTGATAGCTGGAGGGAATCAGGAAAGGTTTCATGCAAAAAATGGTGTTTGAAATGCATCTTAAAGAAAGAGGGGATTCTTTGATACATGTTGGGCAGTCATCACAAAAGCATGGAGATGGGAGATATTATGTGCAAGGAACAGAGTGGAGTCGAGTTTGACTGCATTGAAGGATGGAGGAGAGAGAGTAAGTTCCAGTGAGGTTGAAGAAATAAGTTGACGTTATTGTGAAGAGCTTTAAGAGCTAAATAGAGGATTTTTTACCCTAGAGGCAATAGGAAGCCATTGGAATTGATTAAATTGGGAAGTGACACAGTCATATCTGTGCTTAAGGAAAATTACTCTGCAGTGTTGGGGATAGACTAGAGTAAGGAGAGCTTTGAGGCAGGGAGATAAATTAAGAGGCTGCTATAGTAATCCAGGCAGGAGAGGACAAGAGTGATTGTGTGCATGGAGAGGAGTCAGATGTAAGAGATGTGGAGGTAAAAAGGGCAGGATTTGATAACATTGGACATAGGGGGTGAAGGAGAGTGAGGAGGTGAGGATCACATCAAGGATCTGGACCTGAGATACTGGGAGGATGATGGGACCTTCAACAGAAATAAGAAAGTTTGGAAGTGGGGAGAGTTGAAGGGATAATGAGTTTAATTTTGGACACGTTGAATTTAAGATGAATCTGGTTGGGGAGGTAGAGGAAACAGCTAGGTGGCACAGTAGATAGAGCACTAGCCTTGGAGTCATGAGGACCTGAGTTCAAATTCAGCCTCAGACACTGGTTGTGTGACCCTGGGCAAGTCACTTAACCCTGCCTCAGTTTCCTTATTTGTCAAATGAGCTGGAGAAAGAAAATGGCAAACCACTCCAGTGTCTTTGACAAGAAAACACTAGATGGGATCATCAAGAGTCAGACCTGACTGGAAAACAACAAAAAGGGTTTAGTGACAGTTTTTTTAAATCTGGGGGCAGACTGGGGCATGCTGAAAGCAATAGGGAAAGAACTGGTAGGTAAGGACAGGTTAAAATTGGGAGAAGGTGATTTGAGGTTGTAGTATGTTGGAAAAGACTGGTGGGGATCAGATTGAGTATACAAACTTTAAGGCTTTGGGGGAGGTGAAGTACTTGGTCTAGTCTACCCTGTGGCAACTCTTTTTTTTTTTTCTTTTTGGCACCAAACTTGTAATTTCATTGGTTTGGGAAACTCCCTCCATTAGTACAGGTTGGCCCCTGCTTTGCAGTTATGCAGAGTTGCTTAGAGGCACTGGACGATTTGCCCCAGAGTCACACTGCCAGTATTTGTCAGAGGCAGGATTTGAACCCAGACCTTCCTTACTCTGAGGCTAGCTCTATCCATTACACCATCCTATCTCCTTTTAAAAAGTAATGACTTAAAAAAAAAGACTCCCATGAAAGATTTACTTCATTTCTTCATCATCCTCTTACTGTCTGTATGGGAATGTGTGCTTAGCCCAGTGAATCTGCCCACACATCTTAGAACATCTGAAAACACACATCCAGATGCTACTGGTTAATGACTCTTACTTAATATAAAGAAGCATTTCCCTTTTTTTTTTGCATACATGGAACACCTGCTTCCTGTAATTCCCACAAGCTTTCTCATTTCAGAGCCTGGATCCCAGAACATCTTTATTGCAGTGGGTATAGTGTGCATTGTGCTGGCCGCTCTGCTGATTGCCACCATCTACCTCATCCGAGCCAAACAGAAAAAAGGTAAGTGTGAATTCCCCTTTCATTTTGCCTGTTCAAAAGCATAGATTTTTTTTCTTTTTAAAATCTGGACCCATGATTTCCTTGGTGTAAAGTAGACCAGTCCTAGGGAAGAGCCCCTCTGCCCTTAATCAGTGTGACTAAACAATTGTTCTGCAACCTCTGGACTTGGAACTTGGCCTCTCCTGCCCAAGGCAGCTCTCTGAGATTATATGTTGCAGAAAGATTGTCTATCTGCATCGGTAGAGGAAGTTACCCTCCTGGGAGTTCCCTGTACTGATGGAATCACAAGTACAGTAAAAAAAATCATAAAATGTCAGTATGGGAAGAGGCTATAAAATATGGAATATTGAAACCTAGATTGTCATTGAAAACTATTTAAATCTGAGCTGTTGGGAATAGAAGGAAACTTAGAACATCAGCTGTTGGTATGGATAATGCAAAGTTTGTATAGTTTAGAAAAGACCTTTGAGGTCATCTTGTCCAGCCTCCCCTCATTTAGCAGAAGTAGAAGAAACAGTTTGTCCAAGGTCACTAAGCTTTCCTCAGGCTGTTCAGCTGGCGGCACCCCAGAATGGCAGGATCTCCACTTCTCGGACTGTGGGTTGTGACCTGCACAGTCACCGACATGGTTGAGCAGTTGTCCTGTGACCCTGAGATTTCCTAAATTCCTATCAAAGATAACTTTTGGGTGTTAAGTTTTGACGAGGCATTCCGACCCCAGTAATCCATTTCATTAGTGACTTGGAGGCAGTGCGGCATAGTGGGAGAAGCTTGAATTCATTGGAGTCAGATCTGGATCTGAGGCCAGACCTCTCAGAGCCTCAGTGTCCTCCTATGACAGATGAGGGGAGGAGGGAATATAAGACTTGTGCTGTTTTGTAACCCCAGACTGCAGTATAGATTTAAGCTACGCCCGGTCTGACACAGGGACTATAAAATTAGGAGACTTCAGCTGCAGGTGCATCGAGGGCGCTTAGGTTTTGGGCATCAGTTGCACAGAACACAAAGCATCTGGTTAGAAAGTTTCCTTCACCATAGGGCAGCTTGTACTGTTTGACAGTCTGCCATCTCAGAGGTGCCTTTGCATTGGAGCCCAATCAGTAATAACTCACACTTATATCGCACTTCAGAGGATTGCAAAGGGCTCCAGTGCACGCCATCAGGTGGGAGGACAAGTATTATTACCCTCGTTTCATACATAGGGAAACTGAGACCCCACGGGTCAAAGCAATTTGTCTGTGAGGGTCAGAGCTGGAACTAGGACATGGGCCTTTTTAATTCCAAATTCTGGGCTCTTTTCCCCTACATCGCACTGGCTCTTCAGTCTATAGTTCTGGCAAACTCAACCATTCAAATTAGCATAGTAGAGAGAACACTGAATTTATAGTTAAGATGATCTGACTTCAGATCTTCCCACTTTCAATTAGTATCTGTGAGACCAAGGGCAAGTCATTTAATTAACCCTTCTGGTCCTCAGTTTCCCCATCTGAAAAATGTCAGGGCTAAACTAGATGATCTCTAAATCCTATGATTTCGTCCTTTGTTATTTTGTCATTCTGTCATTTTAGTCTTGTCCGACTTTGTGACCCTGTTTGGGGTTTTCTTGGCAGAGATACTAGAGTGGTTTGCCGTATCCTTCTACAGCTCATTTAACAGATGAGGAAACTGAGGCAAACAGAGTTAAGTGACTTGGTCAGGGTCACACAGCCAGTAAACATCTGAGGCTAGATCTGAACTTCTAAGATGAGTCTTCCTCACTTCAGGCTTGGCACTCTATTCACTGCCCCACCTAGTCATCCCAGAGGGTGGGCTACAGGGGTGCAGAACCTGCAGCCTGGAGGCCACATATGGCCCTCCAGGTCCTCAGGTGCTGCCCTTTGACTGAATTCAGACTTCACAGAACAATAAATAAATCCTCAATAAAAGGATTTGTTCTGCAAAATTTGGACTCAGTCAAAAGGCCACACCCAAGGCCTTAGAGAGCCACATTCAGCCTCGAGGCCACAGGTTCCCCACCCCTAGACTCAAAGATTTCTAATATCCCTTCCAGCTCTGAATTTTATGGCCCTTTGCTCTTACCCTATAAATTCTCAGGAAGTTTATTTCTTTTCTTGAATAAAGCGTCACTTCCTTGGGTAAAAGGAGCTAGAGAAAACCTTTACCTTTCCTGCATCCCTTCAGGGCCCTTTCCTAGGAGGCCCAGCTATGAGACAGAAAGGAAGAGCAGGTCTCTAAGGCCAGGAGGATAGCTTTTCTCACACCTGGAGCGGGCTCTCTGGCTGCAGGATGTGCATATGGGGCCCCTGTGCCTGAGAGTGCCCAGGGCCTCCTCACATACCATTCTGCCAGCCTGTGTCCACAGAGAGTCAGGTTCCCTATTCCCCTTGGTCTTAGGAAGTTACAGAAGGCTATCGGCAGAAGAGACCCGAGAGCATAGTGTGTGAGAGGCGGGTAGAAGGAGCTTGAGAGCATAGAGGGGTAAAACCAGATAGTGGTTGACCTGGAAGGGACCTTAGTCATCATTTATTTCAACTCCATCATTTTACAAAGGGGGAAATCGAGTCAGTCCAGTGTTTATTGAGGGCTCATTAGGTGCTAAGTGCTGGAGGACTTGATCACCCAGCAAACAGGTGGAAGAGCCTGGTCTAGAACCCAGGCCTCCTGATTTCCAGTCTAGTCCAACGGCGCCATGCTACATTTGAACTCCGAGATACCCAAGTTCAAATCTTGCCTCAGATGCTTCGCAGCCTCAGTATTCCCATCTGTAAAGTGGCAATGACAATAACAGCACTAACCTTACAGGGCTATGGTTAGGATCAAATGAGATAACATGCAGAAAGCCTGGCGGATCTTAAAGTTTTCTGTAAGTGCTAATTATTATGATGGCTGCTGTTATTATATTACACAATCAATGGACTGGTGTGGCCGTCAGGCACTCCCACTGATGCTTTAGCAACACAAAATATGGTTGTAATGATAATAATAATAATAATAATGACTATAATACGTGTAATATAATTGTCACTACACGGCAAAAATGTTACATATTGATATATCATTACAAATCATTGCCCATTATATCATAATATGTAATAATCACAACCATAATAATCGTTATAATAACTCGTGGTGCTTTATAGTTGACAAAGTGATTTCCTCCTCCTCCTGTGAGTGTTATGATCCCCGTTTGCAAAGGAGGGAGACTGAGGCCCCAGAGAGAGGAAGTGACTTGATGTGAACTGAGTCTGATGAATCTCAGTCCTGGGTTCTTTCTATAGGATTATTGTCGTTGTTATCGAGTTATTTTAATCAGATCTGACTCCCTGTGACCTCATTTGCGGTTTTCTTGGCAAAGATACTAGACTGGTTTGCCATTTCCTTCTCCAGCCTATTTTATAGATGAGGAACTGAGGCAAACAGGGATAAGTGACTTGTCCAGGGTCACACAGCTAGTAAGTGTCTGAGGCCAGATTTGAACTCAGGAAGAAGAGTCTTCTTAATTCCAAGCCCAGTATAGCACCTTGCTGCCCAAGGACCACAGGGCCAGGCTGCTTCTCAAAAACAGGCAGGAGAGGGGTGACTGGGTGGTGCAGTGAACAGAGCGCCGGCCCTGGAGTCAGGAAGACCTGAGTACAAATCCAGCCTCAGACCCTTGACACTTACTAGCAATGTGGCCTTCCCCTGCCTTCCCCTTCTGCCCCCCCCTCCAAAAAAACAGGCAAAAGATTGAGCCTTCTCAACATACAAGTTAAAGTTGTTTAGACTGGGGATGTTTCCTGTAAAACATTAATCATTACATTTTATTGTTTGCAAAACACTTTACATATATGACAGCCTTTGATTTTCATGACCTTCCCACCAGCCCTGTGTAGTAGCACCTTTATTTCTAGTCTCATTTTACAGATGGGGAAGGTGAGTCCCACAGAGGGGGAAGGTGCTTACCCTAGAAGGATAAGAGCTAGCCTTCAGAATCGGGACTCTTGTCTCCAAATCCAGCAGTCAGGCCTCTGTGCCGCTGCTGCCTGCTTGTGATGGCTCAGCTTCTCTTCTTTGGTACAAAAGGGAAAGAAAAGTCAGCCTAGGAAGTCTCGAGAAACCTCGAGATTTCATAATTGCATGCATTTCGAACTGGGACATGGTCCACGTCCATCTCCCTCATCTTACAAATGACAAAGCTGAGCCTTACAAGACCTCAGTGATGTTCCCAAGTTTATGTGGGCAGCAAAGCAGCAGGCCAGGGGTCCCAGCCCAGGTCCCCTCTGCTCCTTCCTCCGTACCATAAGGCAGCAGACATGTTCCATATTATTTATAACAGTATCCTTTTCGTCCCTTGCCATCCTCGCTCCCAGAAAATAACTGTGCAGCTTTAAAGAAATATGGTTGTTTTTTTCTAAGTTTCCCTAGAAAGCACGGAGAGGCATTGCCTGCCTCCTGCATGAAGGTCATAAGAATGGAACCTTTTAAAGGATAGTAAGTGAATGGCTTTTTCTTTCTCTCTTTCAGCAAAAGGTTCGACTTCTTCTACGAGGTAAGTGCAGGGTAGAGGTAGGAGGGGAGGAACAAGTTTGATTTTGTTTTCTTTAAATAAGTGAAGGTGAGTTGCTGTGGTGAAGTAGACAGAGGAGACAGGACAACCCATGTTCGAGTCTTGCTTCTGTCTCTTCCTGGCTGTGTGGCCCAGGACAATTCCCTTAACCTCTCGGTCCACTAAGCAACTCTCCAGGACTAGAAGATGCTGGTCTGCATTTGTTTTAGGTTCCTCACTGGGAGGACCCTGTACTGATGAAATAACAGATGGAGGGAAAAAAGAGAAAAATATTTGGCAGCCCTAGGGCACATGTACTCACTATGTCCCCACTCTGTGCTCTTTGTGTTTTGTTATGAAATCCCCTCTGCCTTGGTAACCTTCACTGACATCCTCCTCTCATGTGTCATCAGAGCAGGGCCATGACTCACAGTTCTGGAAGGCCATACCAGGCAGGGAGTCAGTCATCAATAAGCATTTATTAAAGCCCTTACTGTGTGCTAGGTGGGTCCTACTAAGCTGGAAAGGTGCCCAGTATGGGCCCGGGGATGGACAAGCAGTCTGCTGACCAAGGACCAGCCTAAGTCAGGAGGGGCTTATTGCCAGAGGGTTGGCCACCATGGGGGTGAACAGCGTTGACCAAATCAACACAGTGGAGAACCATCTCCTCACAAATACCAGATGCTAGATATTTTAAATAGGGTGAACTTCAGTGTAGCTAAAACGCCCTCTTCCTAGAGCTATCCCGGTAATTCAGGCCTATAAACATACGCATTACGCATTTACTATGTGCCAGGCACTCTGCTAAGCTAAGCACCAAGGTTACAAAGAAATGGAAGAACAACGCCTGCCCTCAGGGAGTTTGAAGTCTTAACCCGGGAGACCATGTGCAGATAAATGAGCTGTTTACAAGATAAATTGGAAACATACCGGGGATCAAGAAAAGCTTCCTATAGAAGGTGGGATTTTAGATGGGACTTGAAGGAAGCCAAGAAACCAGGAGGTAGAAATGAGAAAGGAGCTACCCCAGGTCTGAGGGAGAGGCGGGGGAAAATGTCCACAGTCAAGAAATATGAAGCATCTCATTGAGGAGCAGCAAGGAGACCGGTGTCCTTATATCACTGAATGTGTGTGAGATGTGGGAGTGAGGGGAAGGTATAATAAGACTGGAAAGGTAGGAGAAGCTAAATTGTGGAGGGCTTTAAATGCCAGATAGAGGATTTTGTATTTAATATGTAATTAAATATCCCCAGCAGGGCAGCTAAGTGGCAGAGTAAATAGAACCCCAGGCCTAGAGGCAAGAAGATTTAAATTCAAATTCAGCCTCTGATATTTACTAGCTGTGTGTCTCTGGTCAAGTCACTTAGCCCCCATTTGCCTCAGTTTCCCCATCTGTAAAATGGGGATAATAATAGCACCTATCTCCCGGGTTTTTAGTGAGGACCACGAATGAGCTAATAATTATAAAGAGCTTAGCACAGCAGCTGCCCTGTACTAGGCACTTAATAAGTGTTAGATATTATTATTATATAATAGATACTAATAGGGGCTGGCATTTATTTGGTACTTTAAGGTTTGCAGCTCATTGTATGTGTGGTAGCTCATTTGATCCTCACAACCACCCTTAGGTGGTAGGTGCTCTTATTGCCCCCACTTTACAGATGAGAATGTAGTCGAGAGAAATGAAGTAACTTGCCCAGAATCACTCAGCTATTAAGTGTTGTGTCGGAGGCTGAATTTGAACTCAGGTTTTTCTGACCCCAGGCTTAGCACTGTATCCACTATACCAACTAGCCTCTGTTTTCTACTTCCTCAAATCTAGCTTATACATACCTCCAGTTTCATCTTCCTAAATAACCACTTTTATCAGGTCTCTTCACTGCTCAAGAACCTTCAATAACTCCCCATTGCCTACAAATATAGCCTCACCTGCCTAGCTTGTCACTTAAGGCCCATCGTATTCAGCTTAGCTTGGTATAGTGGGATGAGCATTAGCTATGAAAACAGGACCTGAGGTCAAGTTCTGCCTCAGCTACTACTGCCTGTGTGAATTTGGATAAGAGACTTAACCTCTCCAGGCCTCATTTTCTCCACCTGTTATATGATAGGGTTGGACTAGATGGTTCTGAAGTCCATTTCTAGCTCTGTAATAATGTTACTACCTTTCTAACCTTATCTCCTGTTATTCCCCATGGTCAGTTTGGTCCATATACTGTCCACCTAAACATGCTTTGGGCTTTTACCACTTCCTCAATATTGCCTGTGCATTCTTTACTCCTTTGGAATGTCCTTTCCACCATAGAAATCTCCTGTCTTTCAAAGTCCAGCTCAAATCCTGCTTCCTTCGGGAAGCCTTCCCTGATCGCCCAGATCATGGCATTCTCTTTAATGCCTCCCACAGCCCTCCCCGACTAGAAGTCCCATCACCCCACCACCACCACCCCCCACCTGATCAGAAGCATTTACGGCTAGGTCCCAATTAGAATCCCTCAAAGTGTTTGAATTATTTTAATTTGCTCTGCCTATTTCCATTGGGATGAAACTAATTATCCTATGTCATATAATTATAAGTTAGAATAGTACAAATTTAAATACAGGTGACACTTCACAGGCTGCCTTGTTTGCACTAATCGGGGCCTGGCTGTAGCGCAGATGGCTTTGCGGTTACTTATCCTTGCACATACATGCCTTCTGTGTCTCATTCCCCTATTCTGCAGTGAGCCCCTAAAGGACAAGGAGTGTGTCTCATTACATGGGAAAAACCGAGCACAGCATCCTGCACCAAAGGCTTAGCAGCGTTTGTTGATTGACCTTTTTTCCTCCCCAAAGAAAGGCACAGTAGCCCCGATGTTGTCTGTGTTTCATGCCTTTTAGTGAGTTTCTAATGAAACCTCCCCAGGAGCTCTTTCACATGGCCAACTCCAGAATCACTTGGAGTAGAGCTTAATATTTACCTCCGATTAAGTGACCGACTGTCTCTTGAGGTTCCCAGTTCATCAGCTTTCAGAGTCTATCAGTGCTTAAGCCCAAAGCCAAGCTGTGAAGCTTCCCTTTTGGACTTAGAGCATCTCTCCAAGTTATAACTGAAATAGGGTTTCTCACTCTATAAGCAGGGATGGTTAACCTGGACTCTACATACTCTAAGAGTCCATGAACTTAAAGGAAATTTTATTACTTTATTTCAATAGAATTGTCTTCCTCTGTAATCCTGTGTGTTTTATTTTATGTGTTAAAAATTATTATTCTAAGAAAAGGTCTATAGCAGCGGTTCTCAACCTCTGGGTTATGTTCAATTTGTAACTAATGAAAATACATCCTGCATATCAGATATTTACATTACGATTCATAACAGTAGCAAAATTAAAGCTATGAAGAAGCAATGAAAATAATTTTATGGTTGGGGGTCACCACAACATGAGGAACTGTATTAAAGGGTTGTGGCATTAGGAAGGTTGAGAATCACTGGTCTATAGGTTTCAACAGACTTCCAGAGGAGTCCCTGAAACCTAAAAAAAAAAAGAGAATAGAGAACCATAGGATCAGAGATTTAGAGCAAAAATAGATTTTAGAGGTCACTGAGTTCAAAGCTCACCTCCCCCCAATCTCCATTTTACAGACAAGGAAACTAAGACAAAGAGAAATTAAGTGACTTGCCCAAGGTCAAACAGTATCCGAGACAAGATTTGAACCTAGGTCTTACCAGCTCCAAGTCTGACACTCCATCCACTGAGCCCCTATGTCCAGGCAGAGATACTGTCTGTAATCTGTCAGGGCCCAGGAACATAAACATTCATTCAGCAAGCATTTATTAAGTGTCTGCTGTGCCTAAGGCTTTGCTCTGGAGATGCTAGGAGATACCAAGATGAATAAGTCATGGTCCTTGCCTTAAAGGAGACTGAAGTTTAGCAGGGAAGAAGAACCAGGAACACACACATAGCTGCAAGTTAAAAGACAAATGATGAGTGTCCTGCCTTGCCCAGGAGAGGCAGTGCGGTGTCATAGAAGGATCACTGGCCTTGGAATCAAAAGCTGTAGGTTTGAGATGCAGGTCTCTGGCTGCCAGCTCTGGGAGCTTAGGAAGGTCGCCTAATTTTCCTGGGCCTCGTCCTCATCATAATAACGGTAATTTAATTGGGCACTGTGATTCAGGATCCTCCAGTCAGGTGTGCTCACTCCCAGGAGGGAGATGTTTCTGTGGAAACACGGGATTTGTCATGCTCAGTGATTGCTGCTTGAGCTTGATATTCTGTCACAGCCAAGATTAACTTTGGTGGACAGACCCTGTTGCTTAACATTGATAATATCCAGTCTGTTGTCCCCTGGACCTCGAGGTTTGTGCTTGAAAATCAATCACATCCAGGCAGAATAGCAACAGTGTCCCTTTCTGAAGTATTCGCCAGTTTCTGTCATGCTTTCCTAACCTAGGTAGTGTGACCGTAAAACCCCCATTTTACAGAGGACGGGAAGGAAAATGGCTTGCTGAAATTCACATAGCTAGTAAGTTGAGGCTGAGATTTTAATTCATCTCTATTCCAAGATGAGTGCTCTTTCTACTACAAGGTGCTACTCAGGGAAATTTGAGGGTGAGCATAGCACACATTTCTATATTACCTTAATGTTTGTTTACAAAGTGATTTGTCTCCGTAGCTCTGTGAGCTAGGCAGTACAAATATTATTATCCCCACTTTACAGAGTCAGAGAACTGAGGCTTAATGAGGTGAGGGGATTCATCCCAATCACCCAGCTAGTAAGTGGGACTCCTCATCAGTTCTTTCCATGACATTGCATTGCCTGGGAACCAAGAACATGGTGATGTCTTAGTGCAGACCCATGGGGGTCACTGTCCTTGAATAGCATCCATTAAAGTGAGCTGTGTCACTAGTTTCAAACTATAAAATGAAGCAATTTTGCTGATTTATCTGATGCATCCCTTCTTTGCCTTCTCTTCTAGATTACATGAGCCGGAAAAAAATGCCAGAGACTTAAGCCAGGTATGTATAGCGCTTCCCAAGCCTCACTTCTTGAAGGATTCGGCAACAGAAATTTTTGTAAAAGGGATGGGCTAAAAAAGAATGCTGAATGGAATCAGCGGAGGTTTGGGGGCAGAGGGAAAATAGTTACTGGGTGGTGTAAATGCCAAGAGAAGAGGGCTGCTGTTTCTGTATGTGAGCCTTTGGGAAGTCTGCCCACTCAGACCAATCTGTCCTTGAATGACAGACTTCTTGGGCAGAGGTCCAGCCACACCTCTTCATTTTGTACCATCCTTGTTCCTGTCCTCCTAGAAGTCTTCCCAAGAGGATTTTCCCAGCAGAGGCCTTTGTGAAGCTTTTTAATATTTCATGTAAACCAGGGTACTACAAGGGCACTGCCAGTGCTTTACCCATCATCAGTCTTGGCACACGGCTGACCCTCCGTCTTTCCCAGTCATCCATATCCTTGATGGCTTACGATGACTGAGAAAGGAATCTGGGTCACACATTGTGCTTGTAATTGCTTTGGGATCCAGATTCAGTTCAGTAAATGGCACCTTACTTCAGACTCTATATTTGACTCTCTGGATAGGCAGGATGTTATCATACTTTACATTTTTATCACATTGAGGTTTAAAGTAACAATAATTCATAATTTTGTAGCGCTTACAATGTGCCATGCACTATGCTAAGTGCTTTACAAGTATGTCATTTGATCTTCACAATAAACTGATAAAATAGGTACTATTATTATCCCCAGTAAACAGAGATTAAGGGACTCGGCCAAAGTCATACAGTTAATAAGTGTCTGAGGCAATATTTGAACTCAGGTCTTCCTGGCCCCAGGATCAGTGCTCCATCGTCCACTGTACCACCTAGCTGCCTCCTGTTCCTTACACCCATACTGTGAGGTAGGTAGTGAGGGTTATGGTGCCTATTTTATGGTTTTGGAAATTGAAACCCACCCAGAAAGGTCATGTTAACTTCCTGGGATCACCAGCTAATAATGGTCCAAGCCAGGATTTGAACCCAAGCCTCCTGGCTCTCACATCCTTTCCACTGCAAAATCCTACCTTCCTCTACTTGATAATAATTCAGCCAAGCTATTTCTAGAGTTTTGTGTTTCTTTAGTGATGAGATTATGTGTAATTACCCTGTCTGGGGCTCCGTCCCTGCAGAAATCTCTCCCCAGCTGCTTGGTTTTCCCCTCACTGACTTCCGTTGGCAGGCCCTCCCTCACCACAGACATTATTTAACCAAGGTAGTACTTGCTAAGGTTATTACAATTCTGGCACTTGTGGGTCCTTGGGCCCTCCCCTGAGCTTACAATGCAAAAGCCCTGTTCATGCTTGACATTCACCATCCTCACGTATATTTTAGATTTAATCTTTGGAAGCGAATTTAGTGCTGGTGACAGCACAGACCTGGAATCCCTGGAACATAGTGTTCTGTCCTTTGATTACAAACAGCAAAGGCAACAGGCAGAGGTTGTGACTCACCAGTCATGGCACTGGATCACCTTTAGCAAGGGTGATTGCTAAGTATTGGAAGGGAGTCTCTCTCCCAAACTCATTATCTTTTTATTAGAAGGCCTGTAGAAAGAACACATGCACTAACAATGAGACCCAGCATAGAGTCCTGGCTATGCTGCCAAGGCACCATGTTTCTGAGAATGAAAACCTTCTCTTCTCTGGTCCTCAGTTTCTGCCTTTATAAAATGGCTGGGTGGTACAGGGTGACTGCTGAGATTCTGGCCAACCGACATCCTAGATTTCAAGAAAGCAGCATTCAGAAGAGTGATAGGTAGTATCTCACGGGCTAAAATTCTACAAGAGAAGCCGGCCCAGGAGGGATGGGAAGATTCACAAGGAAGTCACCAATCAACTTCCGTTTTTTAAAAGATACATATATGGCTAATGTGGAAGTATATTTTTCATGACTTCGCATGTATAATTGATATCTCATATTGCTTGTTTTCTCAGTGACTTGGGGAGGGGCTGGAGGGAAAGAATTTGGAATTCAGAATTTTCAAAGAATGAATGTTAAAAATAAAAACAATTATCCTTAAAGATATGTATAGAAAATGGAAGGAACAAGAGATAGCAGAGGCATGGTATAGTCCTAGAAAAACAGTGTCAGGAATGCCAGAGCTTAGAAGGAACAGAATCTAGCAAAGAAGCAAAAGTCAACAAAAGAGGGAGTATTCATCTATTTGGGGAGGGAGACAGAAGATCAAAGAAGGGGTAAGACTGTTGCTTGGAGTGGATGGAGGGGGCAACAGAGCAAGCAGAGAGAGCTGTTCAGTTCTTATATTTCACTTCTGTTTTCTCTAAAATGGAGAATGCCCAAATGACAGAATAAAAATGGCTAATAGGGGCAGCTAGGTGGCACAGTAAATAGAGCACTGGCTTGGAGTCAGGAGGACCTGAGTTCAAATCGAGCCTCAGACACTTAACACAAAAACTAGCCGTGTGACCTTGGGCAAGTCACTTAACCCCAGCTGCATTCCAAAAAAGCAACAAAAAAAGGCTAAAAAAAAGAAGGCTAATAGGAAATTCATGTCCAAGATAAGGGAAGAGATAGTAAAAGAACTTCCCTTTCCTCCTCTCGCCCCCACCCCAGCTGCCCCTGATGAATTCATTGAACTACATCTTTGACCACTAAGAGAACTGACAGGTGCAATCATTGAATCACTGTTGGTGACCTTTGAAAGAAGGTAGAAAATAGAAGTCCTGCAGGACTCGAGAAGGGCTTGATGTCCCAATTTTCAAAAAAAAAAAATTTAAAAAGGAATGATGATAAAGTCTATGAATGAGTGAGTTTTGACTTCAGTTTCTGGGGTGGGGTGGGGGTAATTCTCTAATGAATCATTAGAGGAATGATCAGTGACCATGTAGCAAAGGAAGCAGCCTTTACAAAGAGCCAGCATGGCTCATGGAGCAGTCATACCAGACCAACCTCATTCACTTTTTTGACAGTGTTGCTAAGCTGATAGATCAGAGGAATGTTGTACATGTAGTTTACCTGGGTTTCAGCAAAGCATTTGATAAAACATCACATACTGTTCCTATAGAAAAACATGGTGGGTGGTGGATTAGACCAGAAATCTCAAACATGCAGCATGAAGCCCATAATACTCTTTTGAGTGGGGCCTGAACCAGATTAAAATGTAATTAGGAAATATTTGACAAAATTAAAATACAATAGAACACAGATAATTTTTAATTTGGGGCAGCTAGGTGGTGCTAGGCCAGCCTGAGGTCAGGAAAACTCATCTTCCTGAGTTCAAATGTGACCTCAGACACTTGCTAGCTGTGTGACCTTGGGCAAGTCACTTAACCTTGTTTGCCTCAGTTTTCCCATCTGTAAAATGAGCTGGAGAAAGAAATGGCAAACCATGCCAGCATCTTTGCCAAGAAAACCCCAAATGGGGTCATGAAGTGCCAGACACAACTAAGCAACAACTATTTTAATACGTAGTTTTCCAAGTCAGTATTGTGGCCTGCAGGGACCTTAAGGGGCCTCTGTTTGTATTTGAGTTTGACACCCATGCACTGAATGACAAAGTCAGAATCTCAAAAGATCTTGACAAGCTAGAACATAGGAGTAAGATGTAATCAGATGAAATCCACGAGGGATAAATGTCAAGACTTGGATTTGGAGTCAGAGGTCAGCTTCACAAACATTTGATGGAGGAAGCACGGCCAATTAGTAGCCCATCTGAAAAAACTCTGGGGTTTCTAGTGGACCGCAAGCTCCATAGGAGTCAGCAGAATAATGCGGCAGCTCCAAAAGCTCATACTGTCTTGATCTGCATAGAGAGGGGCAGAGGTGATGCTCCCTCTGCACTCAGCCCTGGCCATTCCACATCTGAAGTGTGTGTGTTCATTCTTGGGTGCCACAGTACAAGGAGACCATGGATGATCTGGAGAGTGTCCAGAGGAGGCAGCCAAGATAGTAGAAGGCCTTGAGTCTATGTCGTGAGGCTCAGTTGGAAACATCCTGTAAAGAACATAAAACTCATGGGCTGGGCAGGGTCTTCAGGTATTTAAAGCTCTTTTGTTTGAAGCAGAGATTAGACGTGTCCTGTTTTGCCTTAAAGAGAGCAGAACCACGAGTAGAAGTTGCAAAGAGGTGAGTTTAGTCTAGGTGTCAAGAAAAACATCCTAATAATGAGAGATGTCCAGAAATGGCACAGGCTGCCTCAGGAGGGGATGAGTTTTCCCTCACTGGAAGTCTTCAAGCATAGATTGGATGACCACATGGGGGGTATGTTAATAGGAATTATTTTGGGTGAGTTGGATTTTATTAATAATAATAATAAGTACTTATATAGCACTTTAAGGTTTGCAAAGCCTCACAACATTGTGAGGTAGATACTAGTATCAGACCTATTGTACAGATGAGGAAATTGAGGCTGAGAGCACTTGAACTCAGATCTTCCTGAATCCAGGTCTAGCTCTCTGTCCACTATTCTACCCCTTAGCTGCTTCTCTCAGATTCCCTTTCAGCTTTAAAATTCTTCGATTCTGTGATTCCCCACAGCTTTGACAGTCTGTGTTCTGCAGTCGCTTCCGGCTCTTTGTCGTTCAGTCATGTCCAACTCTTGGTGACCCCACGGACCATAGCATGTCAGGCCCCTCTGTCCTCCACTGTCTCTAGAAGTCTAGTTTCCATGACACTTTCTATCCATCTCATTCTCTGCCATTCTCTTGTCCTTTTGCTTTTAATCTTTCCCAGCATCAGAATCTTTTCTAATGAGTCTCCTCTTCTCATTATGTGGCCAAAATATTTCGGCTTCAGCTTCAGTATTTGACCTTTCAGTGAATAGCCGGAATTAATTTCTTTAAGTATTGACTGATTTGATCTCCTTGCTGTCCCAAGGACTCTCAAAAGTCTTCTCCAGCCCCACAATTTGAAAGTGCATCATTCAGCTCTCCTTATCACCCAGCTCACACAGCCATGCATTGCTACTAGAAAGACCATCATTTTGACTATACGGACCTTTGTTGGCAAGATGATGTCTCTGCTTTTTAGTATGCTGTCTAGATTTGCCATAGGTTTCCTTCCAAGGAGCCAGCATCGTTTCATTTCATGGCTGTAGTCACTGTCTTTGACTTTGAACCCAAGAACATAAAATCTGACACAAGAATTTCCAATTCTTCTCCCTTTATTTGCCAGGAAATGATGGGTCCAGTTGCCAAGATCTTGCATAAGTGTGAGCTAGATTCATTACCTGTGCCATGTTCAGCTGTTCAATTCCCAAAGGATTCCTATTACCAGATACCAGTTTGCTTTCAGGATCAGAATGCTATTAGGATATGTTTCCCATAAGCCATTGAGTCAGCTGAGCACAATGGGGAAAAATCAAAGTGCTAGAGATCTCGTAATAAGATGGAGTCCTAGATGACCATGTTACAGAAGACAAAGGGATTTATAGAGAGTGGAGCTCTTGTTTCACTAGTGGCTTAAAAGGAGGGGCCATGGAACCTAATTTGGATATGTTCATAGGATATAAAGCTGGAAACAATAGTAGAAATCAGCCAGTCAGCCCCATTAAATGCTTGTTGTTGTTGTTGTGGTTTGGTCTTTCTGGAGGGGGGGGAAGGCAGGGCAATTGGGGTTAAGTGACTTGCCCAAGGTCACACGACTAGTAAGTGTTAAGTATCTGAGGCCAGATTTGAACTCAGGTCCTCCTGACTCCAGGGCCAGTTCTCTACTCATTCCGCCACCTAGCTGCCCCTAAATGCTTATTATTTGACAAGCTTACTTCTGCCCAGATGTCATTGGCTGACTTCTAATCCTCATCCATTTTCTCATACTTCAATGCTTTCTGTAAGGAGGATAAAGAATAGTAAGGTAAAGTCAAAAGATACAAGTTCAAGTCCCAGCTCAACCATTCACTTCCTCTCCGGGCTTCAGTTTCCTTCTCAGTAAATGAGGAGATTGGGTTAGATAGTTCCCACCATCTCTTCTGCAGATTCTAAGTGCATTGACTGAATTCTTTGTTGCTCTGTCATTTAGATCCAGGATGCAAATGACATCAACAATGACATCACCTATGCAGATCTGAACCTGCCCAGAGGGAAAAAGAGTGCCCCTCGAGCTGTGGAGACCAACAGCCAGACTGAGTATGCCAGCATCCAGACTGGCCCATCCCCTCAGCGAGAGGACAACTTGACCTACGCAGACCTGGACATGGTCCACCTGAATCGATCAGCCAAGAAGCCTGCAACCAGACCCGAAGAGTCCTATTCAGAATATGCCAGTGTACAAGTCCAAAGGAAGTGAAGGCCGCCTCTGGGTTGCCAGTTTTGTGGGGCGGCCACAGCAGATCAGGAAGGCTCTTGCTGGAGCGCTGCAAAGTTGGCAGCACAGCCCCCCAGGAAGTGCAGTGGAAGTGCCTGCCAATCTCTGCTTCCCAAGAAAGCTGCGTCCCTTGGGACCCATTGATGAGAGGGATGGATGGCCCTGCATTGCTCTCCACTGTACGCTAACTCATGAGCTTGGTGTGCACTTCCACCAAGGGACCAAGGGCTTTGGGGCAAGCTACGTTTCAAACATTTCCAAATGCAGAGGGTGACATTCCAAAACTAGGGTTGAGTAAAGGAACAGAAATCTGAGAAATTGCTGCCCCTCCCCCCCATGGTGACATCACAATGGCCTGGGAGCACAGGCTCCCCTCCCTGCCCCAGCCCAGCCTGCCCTGCTGGGATGGTGGCACACTCTTTAGACAGATCACCTTCATGGCTTTTCAGTAACACAGTCACTGACTCCAGTGTCCCCCCAACTATGTTCTTCCAGGGCAAAACGTGAAGGAAAAGCCTACCCTCTCTTCCCCCAACCCATCTGTGACTGCACGTTGCTCTAGGAGAGAATTCTCCAGATACTAGAATCTTATCTGCAGAGGGGCTGGAAAGACAACTTTGTGACCTGTTCGGTGAGACTTGGCTAGGGGTTATGGTCAGGTTTCCCAGCTCTCCTGCTTGTGTTCCAGGACAGACTTGGTGTGTCTGTCAGGAGAGATGGACCTTCATACTAAATCAGAACACCTACTTATACAACTCACTCTTGACTAAGGGTCGTGTGTGACTTGACTCTCCCCTGGACAACCCTCCCCCAAACTCAGTTGTCCCAGCTGTAACTCCATACAGACACGCCTCTCATCTCTAGACCTGAATTTTGCTTCCAGCCCACACTAACACAGCAATGCCTCGCTGCTGTTTACTCCTGTAAATTATTAAGAAATGTGAAATGTGCAATCTTGAAACCAAGGTGTTAGAAAATTTGATCTGTGGTTTTTTTTCTTTTAAGCATTATATTGGCTCTTTGTCATGTGTTGAAGTCCTGTGTTGCACATGGTTGAGTTTTACAGGGTGTAGGAGGGTTTATCCTTTGCTGTTCAGGATGAGTTTTCTTGAAGCAGAAACAGAATTCTATACAGTTACCAGAAGATTACTGGGCAGATAGCCACAGTCCAGCTATTCCTTGGAGGCACCTAGCTTTCTGAGTGTGATTAAATTGGTGATGGTGACTTCAGTGGGATGGAGCAAGTGCCCTATGGCCAATACTTCTGCTAACCCTTAGCCTTTGCCATAAACAGAACTGTTGAGACAATGTTTCCAGCAGTTTGGGGGGCAGCATCCTTGGTTAGTGAGCTAGTGGAAAGGCTGCCAAACCAAGCTCCCACCCAGCTCCAACACTAGCTCCCTACGTGACCCTAAAAGAGTCACTTAGTCTGGTGCCTCAGTTTTTCCACCTGTAAAATGGAAATGAGAAGATTTGCTACCAATCTCTATAAAGCACTTTATGATTCTGGAGTCCAGGGGACCATTTAGGTGAATCATTCTTCTCGCAGAAGCAGCTAAAGAGCCAGTGCCACAGCTCTGAAACTTGTCTTCTCCGGGACATCCCCTTCTGTTTCTGCTCTTTACAACTGCCAGAATGAAGCTGGACCAGACAGAGAAGCAGAGAGTTACTGGAGGGCATTGAAGCCAGTCTCAGCTCCTCCCTTGTCCTCCCATCTCCAAAGCTGTGGCATAGGCTAATGGCTTCTCCTGATTTTCCAGCAGTGACACCAATTACCATCCTGTCATTCAGACTGTGAAACAGATATTCTAGATGGAAGGCTGATGGGGTGAGGGGATGGTGGAGCCAGGAATCCAGGGAGGGCAGATGTTGCATGACCTGTTTTGACTGTGTTGACACATTAACTGTTCACTCTTTTCCAGCTAAATGCAAATATTCCTACTCTCCCAGGGTTCAACGACTCTATCCAGAATTCTTGGCTAGGTGAGTCAAAAACAAGAGACATTGGCCTAAAGAGAACCTTGACCCCCTAAGTGAGACCTTTCTCTGGAACATTTTATGTTCCTGGCACTAACAAGGCTGGTTGGGGGGCAAGGTTGTGGTTCCCAGCACAAGGCTCATGCTGCCTGGCGTGTGAAGAAGTCAAGGAAGTGTCTGATTAAACATGCAGCACGACCGTAATTGTTGCTATAATCAGCGTCATCTGTGGGATTTGTTTTAGGTGGCTCGACAACCACCAGCCAGGAACATCTGGTGAAATCATTCCCTTTTCTCATGTAGGTCCTTCCAGAACCCGAAAATGTTGGCTTGCAAACTGCCTCCCTCATCCCCACTTAGCTTCCTTCACTGGAAACACCATAGTATTTGAGGAGAACATTCAAATCCTCTTCTCTTGGTGCCATCATTTTTTGTGTGTGTCTTTTCTCGGGGTAAGGGGTGGTATTGGGGGGAGGGGAGGATGGAAAGAAGCCAAAGGGAAATAGGGAGCTTTAGCTTTAGCTCAGCTGCTTAGAGGGAAATATCTGTGCAGAGACAGTACAATGGCACTCAGGTGAGGAAGAAATAGAAATGTGAGAAGAAATGTAGTGTCCAAGGTTTCTTTGAAGAACACCAGGAAGGAGCCAGGCCCCGATTTGTATATACTTGCTTCTTAAACTTTTTTGGCTTGCAAAATATTTTTGTAATAAAGATTTCCGGGAAATAATAATTTGAAAAGTTGGAAAAAAAAAAAAGGTCTATTGTCTGCGTTTGTATCCTTAATGGCTATGGTCTAAGTGGTCCCAGGGACATGTACAGAACAGATTGAATGCCGTATATCCTCATTGAAGGAGTATTTATGAATTACCTACCATGTTCAGAAATAGAAAAAGTCCCTGTCCTCAAGGAATTTCCATTCTTCCATTTTCAAAGTTTTATAACCCTCTCATTATATTATGAGATGCTTCCCAAAATGATCCCGGGCCAAAGTCCTCTCATTTTGTCATGGCCCTGATTCTGGGTTCTTGAAGGGGAGCATAGACACTGGGTTGTCCCTACTAAGCTGAAAAGGAGGGAGCCGGTGATGGACAGTGTGTCTGTCTTTAGAGGACCAGCTAGATGGGGGAAAGCTCACAACTAAAAGGCTGGGTGAATTTTCTTCAGCCACAACAACTCACAGAGAATAAATGTTCAGTCAAAGGTGTGATCTGCATTATTGGTGGGAGCAGCCACCCAGAAAGAAAATTGGATTCTAGGAAGCGACCAGAGTTCATGTAAATGCTAAAAGCATAGCTGTACCCATATCCCAAGGGGCATATCTGAGCTGCCACTATATCCCTGCCCACATGACCTCCTAAGACCACAGGTTTTAGGACTAGCAAGGACCTTTGAGGACCACTGCCACAGCCTCTCATTTCACAGAGGAGGAGGTGGCCTACAGAGGGACTCTTTCCACTGTACCAAGCTCCATTCCCCTGACTAGATTTGCTCACTACCGGTACATAAGCCTAACTCCTGAAGAACATGCTGTCCCTTGTTAATTGTTAATAATGACAATAGCTTACATTTACATAGTACTTTTAAAAAATGCTTAACCTATGAGTAAAACCAGACAGGTATGATTAACTCCCATTTTACAGCTGATGAAACTGAGGCTCAAAGTACATAAAGTGACCTAGCCACAGTCACACAGCTAGAATGTTTTGAATACAGGATTTGAACTTGGGGCTTCTGACTCTAAGTCCACTGTCCTTTGCAGTCTGTACTGCCCCCTTGGTATCCTGACTTTAAGATCATAGATTTAGGGCTGGAAAGGACATTAGAGGTCATCTAATACAACCCTTTTGTTTTATGGGTGACAGAATTGGAGCATGGAGAGGTTGATTGCCCAAGACTACAGCTAGTAAATATCTGAGGTAAATTTTGAACTCGGGTCTCATGTCCATTATGCAAGCCTCCCTCTCTGTTTTAGGCAAGGTAGAGACTGGATCACTTAAAGATTTAGACCTCCTACCAATCTCTACCTCTAATAAGACCTGACACAAACAACATTTTCTTTGCGTCCTTTCACCTTGAGTTTTCGTGGAGTTTCTCCTCCTAATGTCTCTGTCTTCAGCTGATGAGGCACAGCAGTGAAATGTCAGGAAGGCACTGGAGCAGAAAGGACATCCTGGCATCCAACCATCATCCTTGCAACTGCTTGGGTTGAGGGATAGACCTTGAGCATTGTGGAAACCGAATGGGCAGTTAGAGACAAAAAAGCCAGGTGCTGAATACAACCACCGTGGCTGCAAGCTTGGAGGCAATCCCCAGGGGTCTCGACTGAGCAAAGGAGGAAGGGGCCAAGGGGGCAATTCTATGAAGAGACACTTCCTAGACACTGGGGTTGTGCAAACATAGAAAGGCTGGTCCAGGAGGTAATGACTTTCCTGCTTCTGAAAGCATTTAAGCAGAGATTAGTTGACCAGTTTTAGGAAATACTGTAAATTCCTGATTCAGATAAGAATTGAACAAGGTAGACTCTTAGGGCTCTTCCAAATCTAGAGTTCTTCTAGGATTCCTGGGCAGTGTGGTATGGTGGGACTGGGATTCTAGCCTTGGCTATGCCACGAATGGGTTGTATGACCTTGGGTAAGTACTTCCCCTCTCTGGGCCTCAGTTTCCCTCATTACTACTTTGCAGGGTCAGAGTAGAAGGTTTCCAAGGGTCCTTCCACCTCCAAGATTCTGTAATTTGTATGTAAGCAGTGCAGAAGTATTGTTGGTTTTCTGTGAAGGTTGCACTTCCACACAGTGGGAGTATAATGATAATAATGAGGCATTATGGAAGATGTCATTAATGATCCACCACCAAGAGGGCATACATTTGAGTTTATCTTTCCAAAAGGGAAGATGAATTCCTATTGGTATCAGAGACATAACTAGGGCAGGGTGACTGAGGCTTTTCCCCAGGGCACTGAATTTAGCAGTCACTGAAAGCACATGCAGTCCTCAAGAGCATAAAAACAATGGAGTTTAGTGCCTAGTTAGCAATAAGAAAGCTAAAATAAGAAACTACCAAATGGGCAGATTCCCCTCCCTGTGTTTACACTCCCAGAAGAGCTCTTCCTCTACCTGCCCTTTCCACAGCAAGACCCTGGGGCCTTAGCTTTCCTCCTCTCCCTCAACCATCCAACTGAACTGAGGGCGCCATTTTGTTTAACTTGCCCCATTTGCAAGAATTGCCAGTCACAAATCTCACTGATGTTGTGAGAGGCCCTGTGACATAGCAGAGAGAGGGCAGGATTTTATGAGTGATGAGGCCTGAATTCCGACCTTAGTTCTGTCACTGACTTGCTATGTGACTTTGGGTAATCAGGTACTTCTTTCTTCTCTAAGCCTGTTTCATCATCTGTACAATATGAGGGTTGTTGTTCAGTCATGTCCAATTCTTCATGACCCTGTTTGGGGTTTTCTTGACAGAGATCCTGGAATTGTTTACCATTTCCTTCTCCAGCTCATTTTACAGATGAGGAAAATGAGCCAAACAGAGTTAAGTGACTTGCCCAAGGTCCCATAGTGTCTGGAGCTGGATTTGAACTCAGGTTTTCCCAGTAGCTGTCTTGGGATTGGACCAGCTGGACTTTAACTCCCTCTTGGCTCCAAATATGTGATCCTAAGATCCTACCTCCAGTTGTCTCTTAGAGATAATATAGGTACCTGGGGAAATGTAGGTTGAAATATAGGCAGGTTTAACAAGGCATGGAGTGGCAGAATATTTGAGCTGACAGAAACATTAGAACACCCACAACTTCAGAGATACAGAGATTCTGGAATACAAAATAGAGTGAAGGGAAGTGAAAGAATAAGCATTTACAAAGCACCCACTATGTTCCAGGTATGGCAGGCACTGAGTGCTTTTTACAAAGATCTCACCTGATTCTCACAATAGTTTGTGACGTGGGTGCCAGTATTTTACAGCTGAGGCAAACAGAGGCTAATCGATTTTTCCAGAGTCACACAGCTAGAAAGTGTCTGAGGCTGGATTTGAACTCGTGAAAAAGATGAGCCTTCCTGACTCCAAGTCCTGCTCGTTATCCTCTGTGCCTCCTAGCTGCCCCTGTGCCAACCAGCTGTCCTCAAAAGAAAGTAAGGCTAGCTGATCTCTAAATTACCTTCCGGCTCTCATAAGCTATGAACAGTTATCTATCGAACGACAGTCCGTCCATATTTTCTCACTTAGCCCTGCCTCCCTTGGGGCCTTAGGAATGTATTTGACAGATAGCTGACTTAAGTAAGGGACGCAGCCTATTCATCAAGAAGCATTCAAGAATCCAGCCTGCGACCTCTCCCTGCTCCAGTCTGTCCTTCACATCCCTGCCGGAAGAATCTTTCTTCCACATAGATCTGTTCCGTTCACTCTCACAGCTTAAAAAGCCTTGGTGGCTCCCCAGTGGCTAATGAGTAAAATCCCCAAATTGCTTGGAATGCACCTCCTTCCACAATTTGGTACCTCTTTGCCTTTCCAATCTTATCTCATATTACTCCCCTTCGTGCATTTGCTCTTCCGCCTCTCCCTTAGCCAGAACTAGGGAGAGGCAACTGGACTTAGCCCCATGGCACTGAATTTAAAGGATGCTGGATGTAGAATGTATAGATAGAACTTATAGTACAACAAGTCATCACTCACTGTGGTGAGACCCTACTCCATGCTCCACGGTGCTCTATACACCCTCACCCTCATCCCTGGGTATCTCTCTCCCCTGGAAGCCAGGACCCCCTTCCCCACCTGGCCCCTATACTGAAAGCATACCTTTTGCCATTTGCCCCCAGGCACACTTAGGTTTCTGATATTTGCCCAAGGTACAAAAATTTCTGGTTATAGCTCTGCTTTGCTTTTACTGCTCCTTAGGCCTAGAATGACTCTTTTCCTCTTCACCTGTTGAAGGCCTTTTTAGATCTCAATTCAGATGCCACCTCTTCCAAGAAGCCTTCCCTGATCACTCATGGCTATAACAACCTTGCCCCCTCAGACCTTGAACCGTATTGGTTCAATTGGTTGGTTATTTTTTTTTGTCTCAATTGCACTTATCAGGTAATATTATATATTGTAGTTACCTAAGTTTGTTTCATAGGAGACCATAACATCTTGGAGTTCTTGAAGGAACATTAGATATTAAGTCTGATCCATACTCCTTGATTTACAGATGAGAAAACTGAAATCCCAAGAGGAAGTGACTCACCCAAGGTCACATAGCAAGTCTCAGAGCCAAGATTCTAAACATATTTTCTATCTTGAAATCCAGTGAACTTTTCCCTGGACTAAGGTATCATCAGCATACCATATTATAAACTTCCTGTGGGCAGAAACTTTTTCTTAACCATACTTTGTATCTCCCCCACAGGATCTAGCACCAGGCTCTGTACACAGTAGGTGATTAATAAATATTGACATTCAAAGAAATGAAACGAATGACAGCTTACATACTAACTGCCTTGGTGCCAGCTTCTTCAGATAGGAAGGTGTGTGTGTTCCAGCTCCCTTTGAAGGCTGAAAGAAGAGCAGAGGACAGAGGTAATTGGAGAACCCCCAGAAACCTATCTAGTTGTAAATGAATGCTGTGTAAGCTCAAAAACCAGGACCCAGAGAGGGACTCATCCAAGTGGCTGGGCTGGAATCAGACCACTCAGAATTCCTGGCTCGAAGCCCCTTTTGCTTCCCTTGAGGAGAAGAAAGAGTGAAATGCAGGGAGTGTTTGTCAGAGAAAGAAGCATTTTAGGGAGTGGATCCAAATGGTATGGGAAATGACTTAAAGCAGTTTTGAGAAAGTGAAGTAAGGATGTCCTGCTGCCTGCAAAGAGAAGGGAGTGACTTCTTGTCATTCATGTAACAGGTGTGACTGTTAAATGAGCAGAGACTACAAATCTGACTGGCTGGAGGTTGGGGTGTGGAATGAAGGACTGAGGTGACTCCTTTTCGAATGTGGACCAAGATATATCTTTGCTGCTTTTGCTGCTTGGTGACCTTGAAGAATCTGGGTGCCCTTCTCCTAGAAGCAGCTTGCAACCAACCAATCAAACAATAAGTCAGCAAGCTGTTATTAAGTACTTACTATGCTAAGTGCTGGGGATACAAAGACAGTCCCTGCCCTCAAAGACCTTAAATTCTAACAGGGGAGACAACATATGCATAAATCAATATATACTAAATAAAACTAAACTCTTCCATGCCAGAATAGATGGTCTCCATGAATGGCTGAAAAGATGACATTCCCTGGTGGTCAACCTTCACATAATCAACCTCTCCAAACTTAGCGAGGCTGACCCGGATGTCAGCCAAATACTACTTGGGGTCTTTATTCAAAATCTGTTCCAGTTTGGTAGGGCCTACAGGAACTTGTTCTCCACTGGTGCCTTGGAGAGCCCCTGATCACCTCCACACCATTAATAATGAGAGGCACTGGAGGAAGACTTTGGTAGGAAAAATCGATCAACAGATATTTTAAATTAGTGGCACAGTCTTCTCATCTCCATCTGCCTACTCCCCTAAAACTCAGCTCCTGTATATAAGCTCCGTCCTTTGAGAAGTCTTGCCTGATCCTGTCTTACCCACTGGCTAACAGTGTTCTCCCCATTGCTCAAAATATCTTATATTAATTTGTCTGGATTCTGGTTAGCAATTTAACAGGAGGTCATAAGTGCCCCCTATGAGTGTGGCTCTCTTGGGGATAGAGCAAGATTTAAAAGGAGGGATGTAATATTGAAAGGGAGAAGGCAGGGGCAGCTAGGTGGCACAGTTAATAGAACACCAGCTCTGGAGTCAGGAGGACCTGAGTTCAAATCCGACCTCACACACGTGACACACTAGCTGTGTGACCTTGGGCAAGTCACTTAACCCCAATTACCTTGCCAAAACAAACAAATAAATAAATAAAGGGAGAAGGCAAATAAGGATTATTGGAGCAGAAGAGGGAGAGAGCACTCATAACCTAGAAGATGAGGAAGGCTCCAATAAGTAAGAGCTTCCGAGCTGACCCCAAGGAAGCTGAGGTTTCTACAAGGTGGCAGGGAGGAGGAAATACATTTCCAGCACACAGGACAGTCTGTGCAGTCACAAGCAGGAAATGGAATGCTGAGGTTAAAAAAAAAAAACAACAGCCAATAGGCTGATTGGGCTGGAGAAAATAACGTGTGAAGGGGAATAAGGTAAAAATAGGTCTAGAGTATTGCTCTGCCCACCTCACACCCTGCCTTGTATTACGCTTGTTTGTACGTCCTGTCCCCTCCCAGTGGTGCTTCTGATTCTCAGTTCTTTGCGCCATGAATCAGCTGCCTTCTCACCCTGAAATTTCCTCATTCTTGGGGACCTTCTAGTCGGGGCACATCCCTCCCCTACGTTGGTCCCTTTCTCTCACTGGTGAGAACCTTGGAGGGGTGAGAATGGGCCCTGCTCCCACTCCCCCAGCTTCATTCCCCTCCTAGTTCTGGGCTTCCCACTCTGTTGACTTGCCACTGTGCCCTGCAGGGGCCTTCTCCCCAATCCTTTTTCAGCTGCCTTTTTTATACTCTGAGGGGCACAGTGCATAGAGCGCTGGGCCTGGAGTCAAAAAGACCCAAGTCAAAATCCAGCCTCAGACAATAGCTGTGTGACCCTGGACAACTCACTTAACTGTTTGCCTCAGTTTCCTCTCCTGTAAAATGAACTGGAGAAGGAAATGGCAAACCACTCCAGTATCTTTGCTGGGAAAACCCCAAATGGGGTCACAAAGAGTTGGAGGTGACTGAGCTAAATTTATAGGTGTTCTTCTCCCATTAGAATATAAGCTCCTGGTGGGCAAGCACTTGTATTAGTATCCCCAGCACTCAGCACTGTGCCTGGCACATAATAAGCTCTTCATAAATGCTTGTGGCTTACCTGCCCCCACTGTAATCTCCTCTAGGGTACAGATTCTCATTTGTTTGTGTGTTTGTATGTTTGTGTGTTTGTTTTAATCTCTGTATTCCCTGGGGTTTTGTATCTAGTAGTCACTTAATAAATGTTTGCTAGCACAGAGCCTGCCCTTGAGCCCAGGACTCCGGACTCCCTCCACCTGTCTCCTTTCCTGCCCTGTGTTCTTTCCACTCCATCTTATCAATAAATGCTTGATGATTGATCTCACTCAGCATGTGGGCCTGCTACAGGGGAGAAACTGTCCTCTGACAGCAAGGGGCCTGATAACAAGGCCTTAGAAGGAAGACACAGTGCACTTGAGAGCCTCGGAAACCAGGGAGGACGGGGGTCAGGGGAGCTCTCCACTGCCCAGATGGCACAGCTCCCGCATTGCTGATGAAAAGGGGGCCCCGGAAGTGCAGGAGGCAGGACTGGGCAATAAAACTTTCTTCCACGTCCTCCCAGACGGCTCTGGCCCTGGCTCAAGGACAGTAGCTGAGCCCTATTCCAGATCCTGTGGGACTCTAGATTCCTAACCCATCAATCCAGACCTTCTGTTTGCTGAACCTCTCCATCCCCGCACTGGCTGCTGGGCCGGGGCGTGGGCATTCATCTCCCTGACATCATTCTTTGCAGCAGGGCTCCTATGTGTATCTTGGCTTACACGGTCATTAAATGTCACTAAAACACATTAAGGGTGAGAGTTTAATCACCCCCATGATGGGGCACGTCAGCCACATTCTGTTATGTCTCCCTCCCGGGCTATAAATTGGACACTTTGCACATGCAGATTAAAGCATTAAAGTTAATATTATGTGCAGCGACATAAAACTACTGCACGAAGGGAATGAGCGGGCATTACTATAGGACCTTTCATTTGGAATTTCTTTTCTTGGGGCAATTAAATCCAGAGTCGGTCTCCTAGAGAAGCACATCTTGCATTTTAATTGTCCTTAAAAAGGGGAGGTGGAGGAACTGCTGGTGAAAAAAAAGACCTGGTTTACGAAATAATGGTTTACATTTCCTCCCCACCACCCTGGGAGGCAGACAATAATAATAATTAGAAGAGCCCATGTTCAATTGCATTCTATAGTTTGCGGTGTTATCTCATGTGATCCACCAGCACCTTGAGAAGGGAGTTAGTACTATCTCATTATGGGAAAGCTCCATTTCACAGATGTGAAAATGGGCAGGTTGGTTACTTCCCCCTCTCTGAGCCTCAGTAACTCATCTGTAAAATGGGAATAATCTGACTGCAGCTACTTAACTCACAGATTTATTGATTAGTCACACAGGGGGTAGGTAGCTAAAGAAGGGACAAGAAAACTGAATTCTACTGAATTCTAATCCAGTGTTCTCACTTAGACATCTTCCCCAGCAGTTCATCAGTGTCCTTAACCTAAGATCATAGGATTTCATTTATTTGTTTGTTTGTTCATTCAATTTATTCATTCATCTGTTTGTTTATTCATTCATTTATATATTTATTTCTTTATAATGACTCACCATTTCCTTTATTTGTACAAAATAGTGAATAATCCTACCCTGACTGAGAGGAAAAAACAGTGATTTGGAGTTTAAATAAGTCCTGTCATGAAGCATCTATTCGCAAGGCTTGGGACTAAGCCTTAGCCCCAGCATCTTCTAGCTAGACTCAGGCAGCCTTGGGGTCACCAGTTGACTTGGAATCCCTGGACTTCCTGACCTTAGAATCAGACTTAGTCACCTTGGGATCAGACTTGGAGCCTTGGCTTCAGACTTGGCTGACCTCAGATCAGCACTGGTGACCTTCGGGATTTGGGGGTCAGTGGCCTTGGCAGCCTTGGGGTCAGTGGTTCTGGCAACCTTAGAACTGGGCTCTGTGATCTTGGGGTCTGGGCATTTGGTGCTACCCTAAGGCCTGGGTACTTGGGGCTGGAATATTGAGCATTATTGGCCTTGGGGATCTTGGGCCTGAGAAGCTTGGCCTTGGAGGCCTTGGTGCTCAGGACTTTGATGGTCAGTGCTTGAGCCTTGGCTTTGGTATTGTTGGCCTGAATTTTCTTCAGCCTTTTCTTGTGTTTGTTGGCAAAGTACATGTTTCTGTCGGCCCCAAATCTGAAATCTGAAAGAAAAACTAGTGAGGCAGAACTCCAAGCAATAACCATTTATTAAAGGGAACTTGTCCCCTTTAATGAATAAGACTGCAGACCTTCCTCATGATCTCAGATGCCCCCTTCCTCCAGGGCCTTAGCTTTATAGTGCTTGGTACCTGGACAATACAGGCAGAGCAGACCAAAACTACAGGGTCTGATTGGTGGATTGACCTTGCCCTTGACCCTCCGGAAGTTTCTACACAAAATATAGAATTGCATTAGTCAACAAATGGACTAGTAAGCAAACCTTAACAGAACTATCTTGACGGGGCGGCTAGGTGACGCAGTGAGGGGCAGCTAGGTGGCGCAGTGAATAGAGCACCGGCCCTGGAGTCAGGAGTACCTGAGTTCAAATCCGACCTCAGACACTTAACACTAAAAACTAGCCGTGTGACCTTGGGCAAGTCACTTAACCCCAATTGCCCTCCAAAAAGCAAAAAAAAAAAAAAAAAAAAAGAACTATCTTGACCTTCCAGGAGGTCCTACCAAAGCAGATTAGCCAGTTCATGGGATTAGGCTGATGAGAGTATATCAAAACATCTACATGGGCCAACAGGACAGTAGTAGGCCAGGTCAAAACCCAACAACCAGGGTCTCTCATTGACCAAATGCTCATAGCCATCTCTCATGTTGGGCAATAAGGGTATAATGAAGGGTCCCTACCCTGGCAATGAAATGGCTGGGGGACTTTCTTTTTTAAATTTTTTTTATTTTAATTGATTTGTTTATTTACTTTTAGTTTACAAGATTCAGTTCCACAGCCCCTTGAGTTTCAAATTTTCTCACCTCCTTCTCTCTACCCTTTTCCCCCATCCCCCCATGGCAGCACGCAGTCAACTATAGGATCTACAAATACTTTCACAGTGGACATTAGTCTGATTGTATAGAAGGGTTGTAACCAATGGGGTGAACAATGGGAAAGAAGAAACAAAACCAAACATGGAAAAGAACAATAGCATGTAGATTGCTTCAGTCTCCATTTAAACTCTGTTCTTTCTAGATCTTTCTCTGAGTGTAGATAATCTCCTTCCATCCTGAGACTTGTAGAGTTGTCTTATAACTGCATAGCTGAGAAGAGTCCAGTTTATCAAAGCTGGTCGTCACACATACAATGTGTCTGTGATTGTGTACAAATTTTTCCTGGTTCTGCTCTTCTCACATAGCAACAGTTTGTATAAGGCTCTCCAGGTAAATATGAATCCATCTCCTCCCCATTTCTTATAGCACAATAGTATTCCATTACATTCATACACCACAACTTATTCAGCCATTCCCCAATGGATGGGCATCCCCTTAATTTCCAATCTTTTGCCACCACAAAGAGAGCTGCAATAAATATTTTTGTACATACAGGTCTTCCTCCCACTTCTATGATCTCTTTGGGATACGAGGCTGGGGGACTTTCAATGATTAGGCAAGCAAACTTCATAGAAAGTGACCTTATGATTATGCAATATACAGGTTGGGAGCTTTTGCAAAATGTTTGAGGCTTTTTATTAGAGTCTGGGGTCCTTTATAAGAACAAATCTATTCTACTTGATTATTCCTGAGTAGTTGATTAGGTTTGTGTCAATATGTCATTGATGGGCATAATATATGAATTGATTAGCTCCATGTATATTCATAAAATTTCTCAGAAACTTGGGGTCAACCCCTTTCAAGGGACTTGACTCTCATCTCTGATCTAGGTTTCTTGATGCCGTGTCTGGGTCATTTTCATACATGGTTGTGAGTGATAATAGTTCTTAGATTTAGCCATCTTTATACCAGAATAGGATTGAAAGGAAGAAAAAGAAATAATCATAGAACTTTAGATATAATTTAGTCTAATCCTTTCATTTTCCAAGGAGGAAATCAATGCCCAGAAGGTACAGGATGACCTCATGAGATAAGTGGCAGAGGCAAATTTTGAACCCAGATCTTGTGAGTATCGATCTAGTAATCCATGGTTCATAGGATCATTGATTTAAATCTCCAAGGGGCCTGAGAAACCACCAGATCAAACTTCCTCATTTTATAGATGAGGAAACTGAGTTCCAGAGAGGTCAAGTCACTTGCCCAGAATTACATAGCTAGTAAGTATCTGAGGTGAGACTTGAACCCAAAGCCTCCTATATTCAAGTCTAGTGCCCTGTAGCACTAGGAAGATGTGGGCAAAGTAGCACTAGTTATTAATTATTACAAACTTATTATTAATTAGATTAATTACTAATTAGAATGTCAGTCACAATTTCTATAGAATTTGCAGTTATGAAGCACTTTATATATTTTGTCTCACTTCCCTAAGCAAGGAAGGGCAAATAATAGAGATATAACATGGTGCAATGGAAAAGCCAGGGAATCTGTTTCTAGTCCCTGGTTTGCCACTGGTGATGTGACTTTGGGCAAGTCATTAGTCCTAATTTCCTCTTTTATAAAGTAATAGCCGACATTTATATAGTTCTTTAAGATTTCCCAAATACCTGGTAAAGCGTTGCTTTATTTGGCACTCATAATGATCCTGAGAGAAAGACACTATCTTATTAGCCTCATTTAATGAAAGAGGAAGCTGAGGCTCAAAGAAGTTAAGTCACTTGTCCAGGGTCACATAGCTAATAAGAGTCTGAAGTCAGATTAGGTTATTCAGTGTTAATAAACTAGAGTGAGTTTATGCTAGCATTTCAAGTTCCTTTGTCTTCAAGGTAATACTGGCAAAGCTCCAGGAAGTAATGCACTGAGAATAGAAGGAACCTGAGATTCATTTGAAAGCTATGCTATTCTCACCATTGTGAAAGCACTGGTATTTTTTTTTTAATTATTGCAAACAAGAGGGATTAGACTTCATTAGC
Organism: Pseudocheirus occidentalis; assembly: GCA_028646575.1. Taxonomy (NCBI): domain Eukaryota; kingdom Metazoa; phylum Chordata; class Mammalia; order Diprotodontia; family Pseudocheiridae; genus Pseudocheirus; species Pseudocheirus occidentalis. The sequence continues at coordinate 102,700,170 of CM053595.1, read as the reverse complement.
ATTTCTATATAGCAATTCCAAAACCCAGAGAAAATAATAGAAAGGGGAATCCTATTCAAAATAGTTTTTTTAAATGCACAAAACATCTTAGAGTCAATCTACTGAGACAAACTCATTTTTATATAAAAATAATTACAAAATACACTTTAAAGAAAGAAAGAAAGATTTAAATAATTGGAGAATAGTCATTGTGCATGGTTGGGTCATGTCAATACAATAAAAATGAGGTGAGTACCTAAATTAATGAACATATTTTGTTTTATGCTAACCAAACTACCAAGGAAGTGCTATAAAGATAATACATTTACTTAAAACATTTTTCATTTTGAGGAAATTAAGGTCTATAATCTTAAGAAAAATAATGGAAAAAAAGGAGAAATGAAGAAAGAATAGCACTTCCATGACTCAAATTATATCACAGAGCTATATTCAGCAAAACTATTAGGGGATTTAAAAAAATAGAAAAACTGATCAACAGAAAGATCAGATAAAGAAGAATAAGGAAAAAAGCTAAAATTCAATAGCACCTTATCCTATAAATCTAAAAATATAATTACTTAGGGAAGAACTCCCTATTTGACATGAGCTACTGGGGAAATTGGAAAGCAATTTGGTAGAAATCAAATTTGGATCAACATCTTATACCATACACCAAAATAAACTCAAAATGAATAGGTGACTTGAATATAAAAAGACCCATTAGAAATGAGAAGAAAACATAAAATACTTCTCCTACTTATGAATAAGGGGAATATCCTTAATGACATTAGAGACGGAGGAAGTCACAAAAATAAAAAATAGATAATTTTGATTATATCAAACTGAAAAGCTTTTGAATGAATAACATAGACTAATAATGTAGACTAATGTAGGTAAGAAGTGAAAGTGTTGATTGGGGGAAAAACCCTTGCATAAAATATTCTGATAAGGGTCCATTATCCAAGAAATAAAGGAAATTAACACATACCAAGAGCTATTCACCAATGAATATGAACAAACAATTTTCAAAAGAAGAATTTCAAACTATTAACAACTATGCGAAAGATTACTACAAGTCTCTAATAAAAAATAGATACAAATCAAAACAACTCTAAACTTTTGTCTCACACCAGAAAATTAGTAATGATGACAAAAGATAGAGTCAATTTGGGAGAGACTCTGTAAAGACAGGACTATTAATTCACTGTTGATGGAGCTATGTGTTGATCCAGCCAGTCTGGAAAATAATTTGAAATTATTAAGGAAAAAACCATTAGAATATCCATACCATGGGTCATGCATAGTCATATGATCCTGAGATTCTACTGGCAAGCATAAACTTCAAGGACATTCAAGACAAAAACCAAAGGTCTCATATACACCAAAATATTCATAAAAGTGCTTTTTTGTTATAGCAAACAACTGGAAGCAAGAGTTGCCTATCAACTGAGCAGTGATTAAACAATTGTGGCTCACTAAGGTAATGGAATACTGTTACACCACAAGAAATGATGCATAGAACATTCAGAGATGAGTGAGAAGACTTAAATGAACCCATGTAAAATGAAGTAAGTCAAATAAACAAAGACAAATAATGCACACAATGATTACAACAACGAAAATGGAAAAAACCAAAAATAATGGAAATTGAACACCATGCTATTATGACAATCAAGCTTGGCCCTGGAGAAAAGTTGAGAAAATGTACCTATCTCCTCCCTTCTTTGATGAGGTGGGGGACTATAGGTGGGGAATATTTCACGTATTTCTAGGTATGATTGATGTGTTGATTGTTTTTCTGAACTGCTTTTTTTCTTCTTTTTTTTAAAAAAATCTTTCTTATAAAGAATGGCTGCATGGGTAGCCTTAGATGGATGTATTTGGGGAAAAAAATTTTAATGTAAACACAAAAGATACCATTCAAAATAAGATTTTCAAATGTTTTAGCTCCAGAGCACTACTGGGTAGAAATTATAGGAAATCAACACTTCTTCCTGACTACAAACACAACCCTCTTCCCCTCATGCCCTGATATCTCCCTTCTAAGCTAAGAAAACAGATATTTCTATTATTAGCTCCATCTTACAGAGAAACTTTGACTCAGAGATACAGAGGTGATAAGCATCTGAGGGAGTATTTATTAAGCCTGAGTTTCCCTATCTTAGAAACTAACACTCCATCCAGTATTTCTCTCTGTTCCTTTTCTTTAAACTCCCCAAATTGAAGCCATATGGCATAATGTAAAGAGAACCAGCATTTGTGTTAGGATAGATTTGGGTTCAAATCTTGACTCTGATACCTATTAGCTGTATGACCATGGACAAGTCACTGTATTTATATCCCCAGCACCTAGGACAGTGCCTGGCACATAGTAGGTGCTTAATAAATACTTGCTGATTGAGTAAGTAGCTGCCAAGTTATTGGAAGGAGCTTCCACAATGGAAGTTCTTATACAGAAGAAATCACAAATATAGTCCAAAAAAAATTATTACCCTCATCTTACAAAGGAATATATAGTTAGGTGACTTCTAAAATATTGCCTTGGGATGAACAAGAATCAAGAAGTGCAAGTGTTTTTGAAGGCATAAGAAGGGCAGATTGGGCTCTATCCCTTAAATATGAGGTTATAGAAAGAGATTTATTCTGTTCTTAGGGTAGTAATAGGGTTATTGAAAATTTTTAAAACAAAGCCAAAATAAAGGCCTTTACACTAAGAAGCAATGGGCCTCTGGGAAAAAATACCAGCCATGCCAGTCAAATACCACTGGTTAGAAACCCACTTTCTTCATGGCAACCCTATCCCATTGCTCACATGCGTGAAATTCTTCAGTTCAATGCCTGTAATTTGATTTTCCTTCTAAGCATATATTCGGCCAGTTTGGACTAAGTTTAAAAGTATCTTATTTAAAAAATAAAGCCAATCAAAGCTTTTGGAATATGCCTTCTCTCTGGCCTGCTCCCTCTACTTTATATTTGAACTTACGCCTTTCAACAACAATCCGAGAGTATCTCCCCTGATGTTCCCAGCATCGTTTCCCTGGGATCAGACAAGAAGGAAGGATTTTGGCCTAAAGGGAGCTGTTTTATGTTAGAAAAGCTGCCTCCTCCGCGGCCAAGGGATTCTGTGTGGAGGGAGATGAGGCCTTTGGCAGAGAGGGCTGTCTCTCACAGCATAGGTTCATATTGACCAAGGGCTCTCCCAAGAGAAAAACTTTGAAGTGGTAAAAACCTTTCTTGCTCCCTGATTCTTTAAAAATCTTTATCTCATTATCAGACAGTTTGCTTTCCCCCCCTCTGGGCTCTTACCCCCTCTCTTCTTGTAACAAATCCACCAGCTTGAGCTTCAGATAGAAGTTTCTGCTATCATCCTTTGTAAAGCAGCCTGTAATAGGGAAAAAATGAAAACCTTGTTGTCAAATCAGAACCTTAGGCTTGGAAGTGGTTCTCATAGCATTCAAGTCCAACTCTCTCCACTAGATCCATGAATCCCCTCTACATTATTCTGAGAAACAACAGTCCTGACTGAATTACAGTGATGGGCTAACCTCAAGCATCAGAAGTCATGGGTTCGAATCCTTTCATGAGCATTTACTGCCTGAGAGGTGATAAAACCACCCTGGAGCCACTAATATGCCCTAGTGAGTTGGTGGCCTGATTAAAATAGAATTCGTAATATTCAGGCACAGGTAGGCGGTGCAGTGGGTAGAGTGCTGAACCTAGAGTCAGAAAGATCTGAGTTCAAAGCCAGCCTCAGACACTTCTCAGCTATGTGACCCTGGGTAAATCACATAACCTTTATTTGCCTCCATTTCCTTATCTGTAGAATGGGAATAATAAGAGCATCTGTTTCCCAGGGTTGTTCTGAAGATGAAATAAGATAATAATTGTAAAGTGCTTAACCCAGTGCCTGGCACAGACAAAATATTATATAAATGTTAAGGTGTTATTATTATTATTATTAAATAAAAATATAATGGAACATAGAAAATATTAACATGTGGTTTTCTAGGTTAATTTGCAGCCCAAGGGGATCCTCATGTATGGTTTAGCGGGAGCTTGACATCACTGAAGAATCACTAATTGTTTCTGTTTTGGCCAGAAACCCCGAGGGTCTTCGCCTCCCACACTGATTTTTTGTTGTTTTTAGATAAAGGGGGCCATTCTCTGCCTCATTTCTTAACTAACCTGAATCACTGAACGGGTGTTTCTTCAGTCAAAGTAAGAACTGGGAAAGACCTTTGCTTAAAAGTACTAAGGTCTCCCACTGCATCTAGGGCCACTTCCAATCTCAGGATCGATATCTTGTCACTGCACCAGATGCCTCCAGAGGACAGAGTGAGGCTGATGACTTTGCACAGCCCTCCCTCGCTTAAATCCAAATCACTTGCAAGTTATGGCATCACTTTCCTGATGTCATGGTCCTTTAGGAGAATGAAGGACAATCCACCACCATTACCACCACCACCACAACAACGCTGATATAGAGGGTCTTCTACTTGGAATCAGGATCCTTGGCTTCTCATCTCTGCTCTACTATTTATTTATTTATTTATTTATTTGTTTGTTTGTTTATTTATTTATTTATTTATTTATTTATTTGGCACGAACTTGGGTAAATCATTTTCCCTCTTCGAGATTCAATTACCTCATCTATAAAATCAGGATAATAATAATACTCTCTCTACTTATCTCATAAGATCATTGTGAAGAAAGTGCTTTGTAAACCTTAAAATGCTATGGAAATGTGAGTTGCTATTATTCCCTCATCCAGTTCTTACAAAGCTCTTCCATATGCTGAAATTTGTCTTCTTGTAACTTCCACCCCATAGCCCTAGTTTTCCCCTCTAGTTCTTTGCAGAACAAGTCTAATCCTTCTTATTTACAATGGTGAAAGAAAGAAAGAAAGAAAGAAAGAAAGAAAGAAAGAAAGAAAGAAAGAAAGAAAGAAAGAAAGAAAGAAGGGAGGGAGGAAGAAAGAAGGGAGGGAGGAAGAAAGAAGGGAGGGAGGAAGAAAGAAAGAAAGAAAGAAAGAAGGGAGGGAGGAAGAAAGAAAGAAAGAAAGAAAAAGAAATTCCAGTCAGTGCTGTGATTACTACAGCTTACAGTTGTGACTCTTCCATTCTGTACACACACACACACACACACACACACACACACACACACACACACACACACACACACACACACACACCCTTCCCAATTCTAATCTTTCAATAGATTGGAGCTTTTTCCATGTTGCTGTGAAGACAAAGGATATTGAAATACTGGCACAAATCCACTCTAAAGTTACAAACACTGAGTGGCCCATTTGAAAAAGTCCTCCTCCCTCCTTGTTTACTGAAATCCAAGAACTGTATAAGCTGTTGTATGAGAAAGGTTTGAAACTGGAGGAAAGCTCCCCCAGAGAAATGGGTCCATAACATAGGGTCAAGAATCATAGGATTTAGAGTTGGAAGGGTCTGTAGATATCATCCAATCCATTCACTTCTAGGTATGGAAAAGGAGACTCAGCAAAGGATTGGAAAGGCCATTTGTTCAATACCAACCAGCTAGAAAGTTGCAGTGCCAGGATGCCAATACAAGTCTATATTTTCTAAGGGAGATCAGTCTTTAGCACACTGCATGTATACAAATAAAAGCAAAGGATTATGCTAGAAATAGCCCTCATTTTGGAATCAGGAGACCGAGATTTAAATGCTGGTTCTATTATTAATTAATTATCTTAATAACTATTATTAATTATCTTAAACCCTGGGCAAGTTACCACATCTCCAGATTTCAGTTTCCTTCTCTGGAAAATGAGGGGCTTAGACTAGAAAATGCTCCCTGAAGGTGACTACAATTCTGTATCTATTTCATATTCTTATTTATAGAGCATAGCTTACAAAGTGTTTTCCTTACAGCAACTCCATGAATGAAGCAGGCAAGGCAATAATTGTCATGCACATTTTGAATGAAATCCCTAGGTTGTGAGATGCAGCAGCCTCAAAATACATGGCATCAGATGTTGGAGAGGAACTCTGAGAAGCTGTGTGTGTAGGTGACTAGAACCGGTTCACAGATTAAATGAGGGGGGGAGAGAAAGGGAAAGAGATGGGGGAGGGAGGGAGGGAAGGAGGGAGGGAGAGGGATGGGAGAGAGAGAGAGAGAATGTTCTATGTTCTCCATCTTGAGAAGAAAACGTGGGGAAGGGAGGTAACCTATGACCTCCCAAGACCTTGCACAAATTAAAGTCTATGAGAACCATAAGTGACCATAGGAATTAGTTGCTTTTGCTTGGACTCTAGGTAGGATGAGACAGCCACCCAGAGATTCTTCACCTTCCTTGAAGTATTGAGTGCCACTTCCTATAGCCACACAAGGTTTTCATAGTGTTTTTGGATGCAAGTGCTGGATGCCATGTTTCTCTCCCTCAAGATGGAGTAGAAATCTGTTCCTTTTGGACTCCACGAATCTCTTCTTCTCAGAACACTCAAGGAACTGATCCCAGTCCCATACCCAAAGGGTGTGCCAGGGTTTCTCTCCAAAATGTCTAGCATGTGCCTCCTGGGATTGCTTTGTCTATCAACTCAGAGGTTGGGGAAAATTAGCCTCAGAGACATGAAGTGACCTGGCTCAAGGTCACACAGCTAAGAACTGGTAATAATAATAGTGATGATGATAATATATACAATAAAGTAGCATGGGGAATAGAAAGTTGACCTTAGAACTTAGACCTAAGTTCAAGTTTTATTTGTGACATATATTGTCTGTGCAACCCTGGGCAAATCACTTAAATTCTCATTGCTCTAGGTAATGCCTTAAAACTATAAGTTACAGATAAGTTATTGATCTACATTGGAAGGAGCTTCCCCACCAATGAAATAATATATCTAAACATACATACATACATATATAGATAGATAAATAGATATGTAGATAGATAGATAGATAGATAGATAAATGGATGGATGGGTGGATGGATGGATACATACACACACATACATACATACATATATAGATAGATAAATAGATATGTAGATAGATAGATAGATAGATAGATAAATGGATGAATGGGTGGGTGGATGGATACATACACACACATACATACATACATACATACATACACAGACAGACAGATAGAAATATATATAGATAGATAGGTACAGATATAGAGATATATCTGTATGACCATATAATTATTATTTAACATGTATTATTTAATATGGTTTATATATACATATATATCACAATAATAATGTAAAGCACTGATGTGAATATTGTTTAGTGTATAAGGTCCACATACGCATTTTATCCTTACTCCCCAGTAAGCTACTGAGTAGGTTGCACAACGGAAAGGGTACCAGGCCTGGAGTCAGGAAGACTCAGACTCATCTTCCTAAGTTCAAATATGGCCTCAAACACTTACTAGTGGGGGACCCTGGGCAAGACACTTAACCCAGTTTGCCTCAGTTTCCTCATCTGTAAAATGAACTGGAAAAGGAAATGACAAATCACTTCAGTATCTTTGCCAAGAAAACACCAAATGGGGTCACGAAGAGTTGGACACAACTAATAACTGAACAACAACAAAGTATCATCTCCACATTATGATCATTATCTCTGTCATCTTCTGATTGCTGTCATTGCTTCTGGGACAAGTAACTGTCCTGTTATTGTTCTATTTAATGTTCTACAGACTTAAGCACAGGTGGATAAAACCACTGCTTCTGTAAATGAATAAAAGCATTAGGATGCAAGCTCATTTTCTGTAGGCTCATTGAAAACATCCTCAGTCCAATTTCAGTAGGAAAGAGGATGGCAGGAACACTACACACTGTTTCCAAATTATTTCAAATTCTGCTAGGTTTCTATATTTTGATAGCTTTCCATTCCATATAACACAGAAATTATGAGTATTTGATATGGGGAAATCTATTAAAAGCACCATTTTTATGTTTTTGGTTAAGATGGCTATGTGAAAGGTCATATAGGATTCTAATTGTCCTACGTTTACTCCAGCAAATTTTTATTTTTATTTTTAAAGGCACCAGATCAAATAATTTCTAAGAAATTCAAAGAGAAACAATTAAAAGCTCCCTCAGTCAGCCCTGGACTGCACAAAAAGTCAGCCTGCTAAATTTCTCCCACATAATCATGGGTGAACATGCTAGACACCTACCAATGCTCTAACTAGAGATACTCCAAGGCCACCTGAATTCTGTTTCACTCTGTTCCTAGGAGGCAGAAAGCTTGGAGTGCTGAGACAGGGACAGTTTAGGGTGGTTGGAAATTTAAAACCCTTTGGCTCCCCTGACTTTGGACACAAAGTGTAAAGAGGGCAACTCTGTAGCCCAGATGCTCCAGGAGGACTGTAAATCTACCACACTCTAAAATGAGGTAATATAGAGTCTGAACACTGCTACACTCTGAATCTAAACAATCCTGGAGGGAATAAAACTTTCCAGCTCTCTGAGCATAGACATACCAGGGGAGGTGGAAACCAGTGTTGGGAACTCTGAAAATTGAGTACAAGACCAAAGACAAGCTTTATTACCACACCCAAAAGTGGGGCAGGATGGGAGGATGGACCTGACACAAAATCCCAAGTAAGGAACTGAGTTTGTGGATAGGACTAAACAGAAGATGATATAAAAAACTATGAAAAAATATTGAGTCAAGAGATGCCTAAGATGTAAGCCCAGAAGAAGAGAGTTAACTTCACAACTACTGGCAGAGCTTCAAAGAAAAAAAAAAAGAGATTTCTTGGCCATAAGGACTATGAGAGAAACTGGGGAAAAAATGAAGAGATTAAAAAAAAGAAATAATAACTGACATAAGAGTTCTGGAAGAAATAATTAGAATGAGAATAAGAAATAATAGCTTAGAGCAGAATATAGAAAACCTTACTCAAGTACCTACCTTGCTGAAAATTAGAATGGAGCAACCTCATGAGACAGAGAAATATTAGAACAAAACCAAAAGATCAAAAAATAGAAGAAAATACAAGGTACCTACTCCTTTCATTTATCAGAGTTGCCAAGTCTTTCAAAGTTGTTTGTCTTTGTGATATTGTTGCTATTATATAAATTTTTCTCTTGGTTCTACTCACTTCACTCTGCATCAGTTCATAAAAGCCTTCCTGGATTTCTCTGAAAAGATCACCTTCATTACTTCTTTTTTTTAAATTCAATTTTATTTTATTTTCAGTTCTGAATTCTCTCTCCACCCTCCTGCCCTCTCAACCATTGAGAAAGCAAGGCAGACACAACCCATCACAAAAATATATAGTCATGCAAAACAAATCTGTACATTAGTCACACCCGCCCACCCCACCCCCAAAGAAAAAAAAGAAAAAAAAATTGCTTCAATCTGCACCCTGGACTCCATCAGCTCTTCTTCTAGAGGCAGATAGCATGTTTTATGATGAATCTTTTGTGACTTGCCAATTGTGATTGGTCACTACATTGATCAGTTATGAGTCGTTCCAAGTTGAATGTCTGCAATATCATTATTATTGCATAAATCGTACTGATTCTGTTGATTTCACTTCGCATCACTTCATCCAAATTTTCCCAGGTTTTGGGAAACCATCTCCTCTGTCTTATCTTATAGCCCAGTAATATTCCATCACATTAGAGATGATAAATAAACCCATAGGAGCCATTAAGGTCACTAAGTAGAAGACTATAAAGACAGACTAGAAGAGGACCCAGGACAGAGTCTTGGGGAATATCCAAAATTAGGTTGCCATAATAAACCCTGCTATTTCCACAAACAAATCATCATAACTCAGTCATTCTCTCTGATGCTTCTTTGTTAATACATTGTTGACTGAGTTTATGTGGATGTTTCTCATGTAGGGTCTTTTGATTCCATTCTTGGTTGTCTCATCATTTTCACCTAGACATAAAGAATTTGGGGGTATATTTGATAAATTCAGTGGTATATACCTGTTACCAGCCTTTACTATTACTTGGTAAAGTGATATCTGTTCTAAAAATATTTTGTTAGATTTTGGGGGGGGGAGGTGTCTATTTTTCATGTACCTTAAGAATTTTACCAATCTTCTTTCTTTTTGATGGTGAACTATTCATCTTTCTATACCTATATTAGGGTGATGGGCCTTATGTTTAGTAAATTTTCAATGTTTTTAAAAGATAGTTTCCAAATCTGTTATAATCCATTTTACAGTTTCAAAAGTACATAATAAGACTATTAATGCATAGTTTTTTTATTGCTACCCATTCAGCTTTGATTTCAGGGTGCTACCAAGTCTCAATATATTCATCTACAGTTTTCTCCTTCCAATATATCACACCTGGAGGAGACCCATTTGTAGGTATAACCTTCACTCATGGGTTCTTTGGGGCCTCCAGATTCCATCTTAAAGCTTTTAGCCTCAGTGTTTCCCTGGCATAGGTTAAGAATTTTATATTTATTGTTCCAAATGATACTTTTTGTATCACTGGAAAAAGATTCCATGATATGAAGGAGATATATGAAGCATTTCTCAAGAGAGACACGTACCTTGATGTCATCATGTATATTAAGGGATTAATAGATGTTTTGGTTTGATTCTTTTTTTAACTTGGACATCATACTTTGATCTGTTTGAGGGAGACGATAATAGAGTTAAAGGTTAGGCACATCATAACAGACTTAATCTATCTTCCTGAAAAATGCTTCATTTCATATCAATTGTTCTTGATATTATAGTGTTGATTGGATATTTCAAATAGAGAACAATTTTCCTCGTGGTCATCAAATACTATGGTGTTCACTCTGTTTTTGAGTCTATTGTATATATTTGTATCCAGAAACAAGTCATGAGTGCAAGACTGAGTTGAAGACTTTGTGATAATAAAGGCAGTGTAAATGTAATGGTGTTTTTGAGTAGCTTGTTCAATAGTCACTTAATCAATAGTAAGTTGCTCTTTACACCCCTGAGCTTTCCTGGCACAGCCCTTTTGCTCCTCCTCCTTTTTTATAAGTGTAATGGCAGAGTCTGTGCAGACCTCATTAGCTTTCTCTGCTGATGCAGCCTCTCCATGTGGAGGATGCTAGGTAGCTTCCTTTGAGGGAATCATGACATATTATAAGGGAAATGCCTTGGAGAGACTGTGGAAGATGTATAGACATTTTGGAACTGATTCCAGTTGGCTAGTCACATGATTGGGAGAAAGAAACCTTTCGGAATTTGCGCTAGCTGCAAAAGAAGGCCTGGATTCCAATTCCCAGATTTCTATGTCTTATTCCCCAGGTAGCACTCCTCTCTGTTCACCTAGAACAGAAAAGAACAAATGACAACAGCAAACCAAAAAAGCTAAAGACCAATGCCTATTTCTCGAGACCATATGGCCTTAGATGCGGAGAAAGGCCTAAGACCTTTCCCCTAACAGCATGGCGTCTCACCCGACTCCTGACCAAAGGTGTAGCTGAATGAAGCAAAGATAGTTGAAGCTAATTCAGTCCTTCAGAAGACATAGACGATTTCAACCCTGCAGCCAAGTTTTGAAAAAGGCTCCTCCCAACCATGTGCTCAGAATCATAGACATGACAAACATGTCTATGTGTGCTCAACAATCTATGCAAGGCACTTATCATAATCATCTCAGCACAATTCTCCTGGAAGCCTCTTCTTTGTACCCTCCAGTAAATAAGCTACATCAGCTGATCAAACTGATGGGGGAAAGGGGAGGGCTGTGCATGCACCAGACCTCCATTACACTAATCAGCTCACTACTGAGAAGTGAACAAATCAATGAGTATGGATCTTATCCAGCCCCATGGCTTCCTAGTTTTGCAGAAGCTAGGATTTCAGTCACTTCCCTCGCTATAACTTCTTTCATGCATTATGTTAATATTGTACAAGTTTGTCAGGTCCTGACTGATTCAATTTATCCTTTTGTTGCCTCTTGAAACTATTTAGGTGACCCAAAATTTTCCACATCCTTCTTCTTGAAGGGTTCTTTCTTCTCTGGTTGCTTTCCTCCTCAAATAACTGTAGTCAAGTTAAGTCAACACATTTATGAAGCAGCTACTATGTACTATACACTGAGCTAAACGTTGATTGATTGATTGGGTATTGTCTTCTGTTGTCCAAGAGGACCAAAATGATACCACCGTGTTAGAGTCAAGTTACAGTGTGTCCATCGTGGCTGATCAGACCAATATGAGCTTAGAATATCCTACCATGGGTCAGGTACAAATAGTCCATGTAAACATTTGGGGTGGATTCTTTAAATTTGCCCGTCTCCTATTTCTTTTGAGCCACTTCAATTCTGCTTTGCTCATAGAGCCCAGCACCTTCTTTGATGTAGGTATGTTATGCAAGGCAGTCCTCTGCTGGCATCTCCCATTTCACAAAATCAATTCCAAAGTTCTTCAGAGAGACCTTGAGAGTGTCCTTGTATCACTTCTTCCGACCATCATGGTAGTTAAATGTTGGGAATACAAAGAAAGGTGAAAAACAGTCCTGTTCCTAAAAAGCTCAGAGTCTAATGGGGGAGACAAAATGCAAACAACTATATACAAACAAGATATATACAGAATGAGTTGAAATTAATCAACAGAGAGGACATTAACATTAAGGGGATCATGAAAGACTTCCTATAGAACAGAGGTTCTCAACCTTCCTAATGCCAGGACCCTTTAAAATTCATATGTGGGTATATCTGTATGTGGGCGGACCCACCTAGAGATAGATAGAGGAGCAGTGTCTCCATTCCTAAGACCATTGGAAATATGTTTTCTGATGGTCTTAAGTGACTCCTGTGACCCCTGTGAAAGGGTCATTCGACCCCCAAAGGGGTCGTGACCCACAGATTGAGAACCACTGCTATAGAAGGTAAAATTTTTACCTGGGACTTGAAAGAAGCCAGAGAAGCCAGGAGGTAGAAAGAGAACATTCCAGGCATGGGGAACAGACACCAAAATGCCCATAGTCAGGAGATGGAATGTCTTATGCAAGGAATAGTAAGAAGACCAGTGTCACTGTCCCTTCCACATAGTGTAGGTGGAAGGGAGGAATGTATAAGAAGACTGAGAAGGTAAAGAGGAGCTCAGTGGCCAAGTTTTTGACTGATGTTTATTTTGTTCCTTACAGTACTTGAACCTCACGAATCCCCTTACACTTTTGGTTTTTGCTTTCAATAGCTGATTAAGGGAATCTAGAATTTCTGACATCCCTTTCTTTGTCCCTAGAGTCTGTTCTGCAGGTTTCTTCTTTTGTTGTTTTTCACTGGGCAATATGACACCCAATGTCTTTACTGCACCCATACTAGTTGAACATAATCTGCCATTTCCAGTTATGCATGGAATCTTCCAATGCCTTATTCATAGATCTTCCAAAACTCTCTGAAGTTCCTTCTGCTATGATAAGTATTTGAGATAATTGGAGTATTTTTGTCATCCATTTCATTATTAAGCATAGTTTCAGGAGTTTATATTAAATAAAAATTTTTAGTAATCTAAGGTTCTTCAAATTTTCCTTTTTCAGATTTTAATAGATTCTTGATTTGATCTCTAATTTCATCTAATCTAGTCTTAGGGGTGAAGTTATTCTCTGCAATTGCTCTCCATTGGTCAGCAATACTTTGTTGTGTGACTTAGACTTGAGGATGCCATTGGTACTGCCTGTAATCTGACTATACGACTCCGTGTCCTGGATTCCTCCATTGGCTTTCTCTTTCTTCTAGAATAAACTTTTAAAATTTTACACAACTTAAATACAACCTATTGTTCCATTCTCATTGAATATTATTCCCCTTTCTGCATTCCCACAAATCAGTCAAATTGTCTTCCTTTCTATGGCTCACTTATGACACTTCATCTCCCACCTCTGTGGCTTTACTGGCCATCCTGGCCATCCTATATTCCTGGAATGTACTCACTTTTTAACCATGCTTATTTGTTACAAGGGTTCTACAACCCACCCACTCCCCCTTCTTCTCTCATTTGCTCCCTCTCTGTTATGAATTAGAGTGGGGGAAGTTAACTATAGTGATGCCCTCCCCAAAAAGAGGGAAACTAATATTTTTTAAAGACACAGAAGAAAGCAGGCAGCGGTTTAGAAGGAAATGTAACATAGATAATGTATTGTATACTCTTTTTTTTTTCTTCAAAAGTGAATGAAAAGGAGATTCATGGCTTCATAGAGAATCCTCCCTTGAGATTCTTCTGTGGTATGGAAATGCTCCCTTTTTTGGTGTTTAACTATAGAATTAACCTTTTTTTTTTTCAAAAGACTGCTCAAGCACCATCTTTTGTTGAAACCTTTCCTGATGCCCTCTGCCTGCTAGAGCAATTATAGAATGTAGCTGCTTTGTACTTATTTTTTCACTATATAATTTTAATTATATTGTATTGTTTTATATATTTATTTTATTAAATTATTAAATATAATGTTTATTATATTATTATAAGCTTTTTCAGTTTATACTTAACCTGTATATATTTATGTAGGTAACTTGTCTCCCCCATTCAAATACAAGGTCTTCGTAAGCAGGGATTGTTACATTTTTTTGTACTGGTATCCCCAGCACCTAGGCCAGTGCTTGGTTCATAGAAGATGTTTAATAGATACGAGCTGATTGATAAGATCTTTCCAATTTTTTAAATGAGACAGTGTGGTGTATTACTAAAGCATACATGCCCTCAGTCCATTTCATGGGCACTCCTGGCTTCCCTGCTTCAGTGGTCAGTGTCATCTGCACTGAAGCATATCCAGCAGAAATTGTTGATTTTTTCTGGTGTATGCTGCCTTCTTGTTACAGCTGAACACAATGGAGTACCACTTGCTCCCTGGGGCTCTACGTCAAGCTGATCATTATGATAATTTCAGGTAGGCCCAGTCTGCAACCTTCTGCCTTTCTGTTTATTTCTTTGCCTCTTAGAAATAGTTATATCATGCTGACCAGAGTGCTGACCTGTTGAGTGGGATTGGCCAGAGCCAATGCAGCGGCATTTCAGTATTCCTGTTAGCCCCTCACACTACTTTATATCACCCTAGCTGGTACTACCCTACTTTGTCGTTCCCTCCTTCCCACAACATGGATGACAGGTCAGAAATTGAGGCCCTGCCATCATCATTCTCATCATCACCACCACCACCACCATCACCACAACTATTAGCACACACACATACACACACAAATACACACGCACAAAGACACACAAACACTAAGCTATAGTTTACAAAGAGCTTTCCTTATAACAGTCTTCTAGTCAGGCAGAGCAATGAATATCATGTCATCCCATTTCATCAGAAAAGAAAGAGAAGCTGCACATGCTTAAGTGACTTACCCAAGGTCACACACAATGACTGTATAGCAGAAATTGAACTGAAACCTTTCTGACTCCAAGTCCAGTGCTCTTTCCCCCTCTCCCACAATGCATATATTTTATTTTGAGTCACAACAGAGCCTCATAACTGTCTAATTTATTATTATATAGTATGGTGCCAGATAATTATACACTGTGGTACAATTTGTTATAACTTGGGCCTGGGCCTGTAGCTGCATAATTTATTATTATACAGTGCTGCCGTGCAAAATACTGGGAGCGTGTAATTTATTATAGAGCTTACTACCTAACCTGTAATCCAGAATTCAGCACACACGCAATGTGGGTGAGTTAATGTTACCATGGGAATCTTAACTTAGAAATTTCTTCGTTTTTAAACTTCTTTGCTGAGGAAAAGCTTATCTGTTACCTTTTACCTGTCTCTGTGGCCTAGTCATGTGTACACCTGTTGACTTGAACAATACAAGGCTGATTTTGATGACATAAGATAGAGAGAGAGTGAAGATAACCTAAAGCCAGAAAGACAGTGTGGTGAAGAGGAAAGGACCTGATATCATAGTACCTGGGTTCAAATCCCAACTCTAGGCAAGTCAGTTAAATTTATTTGTGGTTTTTTTTTTTTCAAAGCTCTTCTATAAAATGAGGCAGGAGGTGGGCTAGATGGCTCCCAAGGCCCTTTCTCATCTAAACATGGCAAGGACTTCTCTAAAGATTTATAGAAGGTTAGAATTGGGAGGGACCTAAAGGGAGTCCTTTTGGGAATTGGGCTAGATTTGGGAAGCAGGCCTAAAGAAAGCTCGTTCTTTTAGGACCTAAAAAGTAAAGGGTTTTAGCAGTGGAAGCGACCTCCAAGATTATCTCATGAATCCTTCTCATGAGTACACTAAAGTCTCCAAAGGAGAAGGGACTTGTCTAAGGTCACTTGGGCAAAGTCTTCTGACCTGACAGGGTTCTTTCTACCACAACCATAGTCCACTCTGAGGTTGTGAAAGGCAGCATGGCATAGTAGGTAAAGAGTCAGTGAGACCTGAATTCTGTTCCCTCCCCAGGTGTATATTGGCTTTGTATCCCTCTAAAATGATAGGTTGCAGAGAAGATACTAACCTAAATCAGTAGAGGGAATTACCTCACTGGGCAGTTCCCTCTGACATCACAGGTCCACACTCTAGTGCCTGACTATGTGAGAAACATTCTTTTCTAGCTAATGAACCTCTTGGCCTTGGGGGATCTGTCTCATGGGAACAAATGCCTAAAGTTCACACGACCAAGGAGATCATCTGACCAGAGGTAGCTAGAGACAGAGCATTAGACCTCGAGTCAGGAAAACCTGTGTTCAGATCCTTCCATAGACACTAGCTGTGTGGTCTTGGATAAGTCACTTAACCTCCCTCACCTCTAAAATGGGATTTTACAGCCCTCACACTGGGTTGTTGTGAGGCTATAATGAGATAACATATGTATAGTGCTTTGTAAGCTTGCTATAAAGATGCTGGCTATTTTGATTGTTATTATTATCACCTAGTTCAACCCCCTATAAAGTGACTTGCTGAAGGTCACCCATTTAGTAAGCAGCAGGGCATCTTTCCATTTCCAGAACATTGCCTTCCCTGTCAGTACCTAAAACATATATTTTTACATCCCACCTACCCAAAGGATATTCATTATAGATATAAGTCCCATCTAACTCCTGCAGTTCTAGAAGATTCATAGAACATCCATACTGGAAGAGATTTTGGAGATTACCCTAGTACAACTTCTTTGTTTCTTAAGGCCCAGAAAAGAGAAGTGGGTTGTCAGTGGTCACACTGTAACCCTGTATAGTAACCCTGATCTCTTGCCTCCCACTCAGATTCTTTCCACCATGTCACAACACCCTTTTTTCCATTCCCGTTTTTGGGGGCTTGCTGCAATCCTTAACAACAACTATGGGACTTAGGGAGTAGAATGGTGGAGAAAAAAAGGTTTCCATGCAATGTAAGACCTAATGGGTAATATTCGAGGTTAGTCAGCACCAGTCTACTTGTACTATGAACTCCTGAGCTTGTGGATGGTGGCCCTCAGGAAGCTCCCTCTTCTCACCCCCAAAGTCACCAAAATAGCTAGATACCTGAGATTCAAGGGGGTCTGTGGGCTCACAGGCACTCAGGACCACGGCTAGCAAGTGTTTGAGGTGCTTGGTTTTTCTATAGTCAGCTACAGGACATAATTCAAAGGTATTTATTATAATAGCATAGTGAGAAACATCACAATATAAAAATATGTTTAAAAAATCACAAAATAGCAATATAACATTCCTCCCCATTCCCCCAGGGCACAACCTCTTACAAATATACTAAGTATAAGTGTACCATGAACAGAATTCACAAATGAGAGGTACACATCTACAGAACACATGTGGCCAGAGTGTATTCATGAAACGGTAATTCATGTCTCTGATGCTAGGACGCAAGGGACCATGGGTGTCCTTGGAGGTGTTATCATGCTAGATACAGTGGGCTGGTTCTCCACAAAGTGTGGTGTTTCTGCTGGGCTCTTTGCTCACTTGGTACCCATCTTGGCTTGTGACTGGTTTCTGGTAGGTGTGTGGTCTCTGCTAAGCATTGCTTCCTACTACAAGCCTGCAGGCTCATGTCTTTCAGGGCTGGTAGCTGGTCATTTCAGCTCTAGCATTCTACGCTCTAATAGTTATAATTTCTCCTTGATTAGGGCAGGCAGACAACTAACAAAGACTAGGCAGAATAGCCCCAGGCTAAGATTAAATCTTTCTTTTTCATCCCTATGTGTGAGTAGAGTTCAAAGCTCTTTGTTATAGATAACTAACTAAGAGCTACATATTCCCCAAATGCTCCCAGGTTTAGCAAGGACGAATTTGAACAAGAACAAAAGGTAAGCTGAGGCATTCTACTCTAGTCACCTAGCCCACGCTTCTGCCTTTATCATGCATATCTGTCAACAGTCAAGCCTGGCTGCTTGGGTACTCTATTCTGACCTGGAGAAAAACCTCACTGTCTCCTTCCACTGACTCCATCCCTTCTCCCACCAGAAAATAATCTGTAGTTCTGGTAAGTTATACATGGTACGTATGAAAATCTGTGGATGTCATATCAATATAAGTTGATAAGTCGTATCCAACTACATAGCAGAATTCATACACGCATCCCTGAGACACGGCATCCGCAGTGCAACTACATGCAGCTATCATTAGCATTTGGGATTATAGATATGTATGTCTACTTTATATGTGTGTGTATTTTATATGTACATACATGTATTTACATGCATGTATATATATACATGTAGTATGTGTGTGTAATCAATAGCATGCATGACAGTGAATCTTTCAAACCAAAGACACAAATCTCAGTGCTATACAAAATTCACAACAGGATCATGTCCAGTAACCACAAGCAGATGCACACAACACGCACTGTGTCAAGGGTACATGCAGAACCCCATACACTAGCACACGCAGCAATGGCACTTAACACAGAAACAAACACAGGAATCATATTCACCATATAATAGCATATGTAGCAGACGCCGGCTAACTGTCCGACCCTGGAGAAAGTAATTTGATTTCCATCTGCCTCAGTTTTCTTGTCTAAAAAAATGAAATTAATAATAGCATCTCGTGTCTCTTGGGAATTTTGTGTGTATAAAGTGATAAATACTTGTAAAGTACTTTGCAAACCTTAAAGTAATATAGGAATGTGATTATTATTGTTAGTGCCATTGCACACAAAGTACATGTTACCTGAATTACATGAAGCAGCACGGTTTGATTACATAGGTTGTTGCTGAGTCGTTTTAGTCCTGTCTGACTTTTCATGGCCCCATTTGGGCTTTTCTTGGTAAAGGTATTGGCGTGGTTTGACATTTCCTTCTGCAGCTCATTTTACAGATGAGGAAACTGAGGCAGACTTGGCTAAGTGACTTTCCCAGGGTCACACAGCTAGTAAGTGTCTAAGGTCAGATTTGAACTTAAGATGAGTTTTTCTGATTTTAGACAGGGCACTCTATGCACTATGGCGCCACCTAGCTGCCCGACTCCTTAGATAACCACTCCTATTTTTCCTAAACATCATGCATGAGCTTGGGTCCTGGTCACCACAAGCTCCTGAGCTTGTGGATGGCCCAGGCTTCTTGCCAGCATCCTCAGACCTCCTGACCTGCAAGTCGGACCCCAAACTTGTCAATGGCTCAGCCCCAATATTGTTGCCTCTGGGCTTTGTGGGTACCCTCCATTCTCCAGGTGCTTCCACAACTAGAGTATTGGCAAGAAAGAGGTTGCCTCTGCCAGTCAGCATAATCAGACTACTCAGCACACAAATCAAGACATCGTCTCATGATGTCACTGGTCATGCTGGGCGACAACAATAATCAGACTCTGGGTCTATAGTCCCAATCCTAAGTTTAGGAGTGAGTCAGGCTAGGGAGACGTGTTCCTGGGCTCTCAGGGGGTTCCCAGGCTCTCTCTATGCTATTTCTACGATCTTCTAGCAGATACCACTGCCCAGTGTCTTTCTCAACCAGGTCATTATCTCCTGTGCTGTTATCTAGCTCTCAAAGTCTTTTTGGTGGGAGAGCTTTTCTTCTCAGTCTTCTTGACTAATTGTCCATGATTCTTTTTCCTCCAGCTTTCTTCTATGAGGGAGCCCAGCTAACTTCCCAATAGGTAATGGGTGCAACGCATTATGTTTTCAGGGCATCTACCATTCTTCAGTACCATCTCGCAGACTGATCAGTCTTCCAACTACTTGGTATGGGATGGCTTTCTCTTGGTCGGCTCTCTTGTATGCTCCCTAAGGTTTCTTAGAAGAACTCTATCATCTTGCTGAAAACTTCGACAGTGAACTTATGTATTAGGCTGTCATTTGCCTCTGTTGCAGCTAGCTGAGGCTACAGCTAAATGGTAGGCCCCCGTCGGTTACTCTTTCATCCAGGAGATATACTGGTTATGAATTTCTATGTTTTCTCCGTCTTCTGAGACTTAAAAGCACAATTTGATGGGCAAACTTGCTCTCATTCAGACATTATCAGGTATTATTCCTGGGAGAATAATATGCATGCATGAATGCAACCCATCTTTTGTCATTCCCACAGAGGTATGGCCATAGAAACCCTGGGGGGTAGCTAAGGACCTACTCACTAGTCAGGTAGATGACCCAGAATTTTCTAGGGTTCCTATCCCTTGAGTTTGACCTGGGACAGAGTTCTCAGAGTTTTCAAGCGCTTACAGAGGATACCAGCATGGCCATGGCAACACAAGGAACCATCTTAGCCACATTGACAAGTAATGTAATGGCCAGGCCTTTTACAAGGGAGAGGTCACACAGAGCCATGGGAGGATGAGAGTGAATATTGGCACAGAATGATAAGCAGGAGTAGCTGAAATGAGGAGGTTCAGACTGCAAGCTAAGAAGGGACTGGACCTGGGTTGTTGGCCAAGCAAGGCTAGAGAAGCAGAAACAGGAACATTTTCCCTCTTCCTTCCTCTCTCTCAGGAAGAAGCTCTGTTTTCCAATCAATCCTTTTACCTTCCTGGTTTTTCTTGTCTCTTCCAGGCTGCTTTAGCTGGCATGGAGAGTTTTGATTTCCCTGTTTAATTTTGTGTTTTGCTATTTAGCTGGTTACTTATTAAAAAAAAATTTTTTTAACTTGTTGGCCAACAAACCTGAGCTCTTTGCTTACTGATTGAATTGTGTGGAGTAAGACTAAGAGAGAAAGAGCTGGAGAAAGACAATAAAACCCCTTAAAAGGGCAAGAAACCATTTTCCCCTCAGAAAAAAAATTATAGGGTGGGGGCAAGAAAGGAAGAGAGTGAATAGGATATTTTTATAAACTTTCAGATTGCGCACATCCCAGTTTGAACCATCGGTTTATTTTCTCACTTTTTTTAAATAAAAGATTGTGAGCCAAAAAACCCCTCTGTGGAGATGAGCAAGCCTCCTGAATGACTGCTTAAAAACACAGCCTATTCCAAGAAGGGGGTAGGAAATGGGGAGAGGAGAAGTATTTCACACAGGCACCAGTGATCTGGTCTGAAGAACTTAACTGTACAGGAATCTGCTCTAGCTGTCAGGACTTGGGGGTCCATGGATGACCCCTGTCCCCACTCACGAGCTCCCCCTGGTGTTTAGACCAGAAAATGGTACTTGCTGATTCCACCGACCTGCTATGACTTGTTTCCCCAGCATGCCCCCTAGTGTATGTTGCAACCCTCAGGCTGTGAGTATACCTAAGGATGATAAGGTAGGGCTCTAGATTTTTATTCCTGACAAAACCAACACCTTCTTGGTCATAGTAGAGCCTAGCAGGGAACTCAAATATAGAGAAATATGTGGCCATAACACCTTAGCTACTGGAGAGACTTTTTGATTGCTAGCCACTCAAGCTTGTGCGTACAGGGTGAAATGGTCCATCATTGGGCAAGTATTGCTTATATTTTTCCTTATCTTCTTCCAAAAAAGATTTTTTTTAAAGTCCATACACTCAAGTTCCAACAGCTTGCTGGTGCTTATATTCTACAAGTATTCAGCACAGTTTGGCAGGACTTTCCTACGGACATATGGGGCAGAAGTCTGACACTTCTTATAGACATCTGCTGCCATCTGAGGCCAGGAAAATCTGTTTCTTAGTAGTTCTACTGCCCCCTCTTGACCTGCATCCAAAATCATCACATAGTGCTGTTATCACTAGAGAACAGAACACCTTGGGTACCACCAATTGCTTTCTGGTACTTGCTGTGCAATCAGTTACTAGTTGATACAACATTCTATTGCATAGATATAATATCTGCCACTGTTTCACTAGTAAGATGCCCCCTAGGGAAAGAAATGAGTCCCCAAGGGACATTCCCTCACTTCACAGCTTGCATCACTTCTTTGTATCACTTCTTATAATTTTTCATCATAAAGCTGTTCCCACTGCCAATCAACCAAAGACAATTGAGGCAAAGACAATAGCTTCAATGCAAAAAATTTAAAAAAAGATTACTGATGTAGTGGGAGCCCCAAACTCTCCCATATGACTATGGTCTAGTTCCTTGGAAATTACAGATAGCCTTCACCCCTTCTGGTGTTATTACCATTGCTTTGGATAGTGAGAGCCTATTGGACAGAAAATTTTGATCCAAATTAATTCACCCTGGCCAATAATGTATACTGAACTCATAGCTGGCTAATGATGCTACTCATCTCTGGCAACTAGAATTCAACTTGGATTCTGGTCAAAATACAGGTCAGTGTATTGCTGTCTTTCCTTACTTTAAATTTAGTTCCCAAGTTATACTCTTTGGATTTCTCAATGACAGCTCATCTCAAAGCCAAGAACTACAGTTTGCTAATGGAATACCAAATCCTCACAGTCAATATGTCCTCTGCTGAGAAATGCAATAGGTTTCTAGTGACCATAACTCTCTTTTTGGCTCAGGACTGTTCCCAGGCAAATCAAGCTAGTATTAGTATGCATAGGGGAAGAAATCTTGCTCAGGTCTTCAAGGCTAACTCTGTTGTATTTGCAAGGCAGACCTTAAAAACTTCTTAATACTTCTAATTCCAGCAGTTTCTAAATGGTGTTAAAAAGGGTCAAGTTAGGCTGACTTTTCTTGTTTCAGTTCTTTCCAATCATATACATAAGCAAGAAGACAGATCATGGTATTATAAATATAGAACTAGAAGGAAACACAGAGGCCATCTAGTCTGTCACAACCACCCCCATTTTACAGGTGAGGGAACTGAGGCACAGAGAGGTTAAGTAATTTGCCCAGGGTCATACAACTAGTATCAGAGGTAAGATTTGAATCTTAGTTTTTTGATCCCAAGTTCAAAAGCTAAGAAGCTTAGTAATGTAAGCATAATTCTTCTAAAAATTTACTATAATCCTAGAAAAATCATACAACCATAGATTTAGAGTTAGGAGGAAACTTAACGGGCATTAAGCCCAATCCTCTCATTTTACAGCTGAAGAAACTGAGGCCCAGAGAAGTTTAGTGGAAGCAGCTGATGGCATAGTGAATAGACTGCTGAACCTGGAGTCAGGAAGACCTAAGTTCAAATCCTGCCTTAGACCTTTGCTAGTTGTGTGACCCTTGGCAAGTCATTTAACCTTGGACTGCTTCCCTTTCCTTGACTGTAAAATGGAGGTTTTAATAGCACCTACCTCCCAGAACTGTTGTGAGGAAGAATAAAATGAGATGGTATTCCATAAGCACTTTGAAGGCCTTAAAATGCCATATAAATATTAGATACAGCTATTATTAAATGACCTACTCAGTGTCTCACATGTCTGAGGTGCAGATCTGTCTGATTACAAGTCCAACACTCTTTCTATCACACCACGCAGCTCACAGATATTCTTTGAATGTGGCCAGCTGCTGGGCCCTGCTATCTTTTCAAAATCCATGCTCCCTCCCTAGTGAGACATTATGTGATTTGCATACTTGACAAAAGTTCTGCAAAACTATGGCTCACCAATGGACAGTTTTTCAAAAATATTTTACTTTTTTCCAATTACAGTAAAAACAATTTTTAACACTCATTTTTCAAAAAATTTTGAGTTCCAAATTCTCTGCTTCCCAACCTCCCTCCCTAAGACAGCAAGCAATTTGATATGGGTTATACATGTGCAGTCATGCAAAACACATTTCCATATTTGTCATGTTATGAAAGAAAACACAGACAAAAAAAGCCACCAAAAAATAAAGTTTAAAAAAAAAGTATACTTCAGACTTCATTCAGATTCCACTAGTTCTTTCTCTGGGGACAGACAACATTTTTCATCATAAGTCCTTCAAAATTGTCTTGGATCTTTTTATTGCTGAGAATAGCTAAGACATTCACCGTTGATCATCATACAATATTGCTGTTACTATATACAGTGTCTGATAGGTGGGTTCATACCAGCTTCTAGCTAATCTAACATTTTATTAGTTGTTTCCTTTGTGTTTTCAGGGTCTTTCCAAAGGCAGTGAGGATATCTAAGTATACCTTGGAAGTTTCAGATAGTTCATGTTTCCTACCACCTTCTCTGTAAGCCACCGAAATATGGGTATTTCCCATCTATCTACCTGCTACTCTCTCTCTCTCTCTCTCTCTCTCTCTCTCTCTCTCTCTCTCTCTTTCTCCCAGATTTCTTGAAGTATATGCTTAAATTCCTACAATCTTGCTGAGAAAAGAACTGTGGACACTTTCTCATCCTCTGCTACAGATTTGGTAGTATCCACTGCATTCATTCATTGGTAAAAGCTATTGCTACCCAACAAATAATCCAAGGTATTTTGACCTTGTGGCATGTAACACTTTCACTTTAGCTCCCTCCTTCAATGCCCAATAGTCTACAAACATCTAGATTTTCTCATTCTTCTCTCCCACCACCACCATAAGTGAGTTTTATAGACTGCTGGACTATGTGATGATGCCATTGACTAATGGTTCTTGCAGATGATTTCTGAGGCCTTCCATAGCCAAGGGGGCAAATTTCTGAGATTGCTTTTGAAAGGATCAGGCATCATTGGGCTGGGTTTTAAATGTTGCTCTTGAGGTATACCTCATATCTCACTCATATAATGAGAAAATTTTTGCACTAAAATCCTTCCTCAAATTATCCTTCACTTAATTGACTCTAAAATCACCAAAGGCAAACTTTTATGGACCCACTATTAAAGTGGAGAAGGTGGTGCTCCTAAATGGTTCCCATGGCCATTGACTTCTCATGCCCTCTAGGCTTCTGTACAGGAAGCATTGGTTATCAGAGTGTCTAGGTATTGGGCCCCAGCTTACTACTTAAAGTATCCTGCTAATATTTTGAAAAGCCTGAAGCCAGCCCTAGTCAATGCTGAAACATCTGAGACATTTGCCAGTTCTGTATGCACCAGAGCCAGTATCCACTTTCCTATAGTCACCCACAACTTCCTTAGAGAATTTCAATAAATTCCATATGTGGCTAGCCCAGGAGTTTGGATTCAGTCAAAGGGCTGCACTTGAGGACCCAGAGGGACAAATGTAGCCTCAAGGCTACAGGTTCTCCACCCCTGGGCTAGACCCTCTAATCCAGCCCACAGAGACCTACTCCTGCCTACACTCAAGGTATCTCTTGGAAATATCTCTATAGAATCACTATAATCCACTCATCGCTTGTGATCTTCTATCCAACACCACAAGACCCTCTACCTTTTCAGTTATCGTAGTCTCTGCTGCACAAGGGCCAAATGGAAAAACCTAGGAACTGCATATGGAGAAAAGCTCCAACCCCACTGAAATCTCCCAATTCCAAGTCATTCAACTTCTTATATACTAACCTGATTCCCTTTGATCCCCATTTGTAACAATAACAAGAAAAGCTCAATCGATATAATTATACTCTACCATTGCTGTTCTTGCATCAGGTTGCTTTGTCTTTTGGTCCCAAGCCTTTTTTTTTTGATTGAGAGGAATGGCTCTGTCCACTAGGTACCTCCCATCAGATCTGTCTTGATCTTTTTCAGTGAAGTCTGGGGGATCCAGGAGAGTCTCTCATTTGATCTCAGTGGCTCAAGATGTCTTAGAACTCTTTGAAGTTATTTTCAGTTGTATCACCATGTTCTCCCAGTTCATAGATTCTTCCTACCAGGTAGATTGCACTAGTTCTGAGTATCTAGAAGAAAGTGATGTTCCTTTTGCTCACCCAACCATAGGTGGGTCCATAGAAGGACATCATGTAAATTATCTTACTGACTTAAAAAAAAAAGTTCATTAGTTCATTTGGAAGAACAAAAGGTCGATTATTTTAAAGAAACTAGGGGGGAAAGATGAAAAGGAAGGAGAACCAACAGTACCAGACTTTAAACTATATCATTAGGTGAGAGCATTGTTGAAGTATAAAATGGATCATTTTGATTATTTTAAATGAAAATTTTCTTGTATAAATAAAATCAGTGTAGCTAAGAATAGAAGGAATGCAGAAAATTGGGGGAAGACTTTCATGAACAGTCTCTCAGATAGGAAGTGATTGTTTTTTGGAATACTTGCTGTGGTGTAGGAAATAATGAGCTGGTTGATTTAGAAAAACACGGAAAGACTTGAACCTCTGAAGGAAGATGCTGTCCACCTCTGAGAAAGAGAGGACAAGAGGATTATACATAGTTCAGTCTTACATATATGTGTATATATGTGTATGTTTATAGATATCTATGTATGTGTGTGTATCTGTGTTTAATTGTAGCCTTCTTTATGTTTGAAGAAGAGGAAAAAAGAAAAACATAACCAAAAAAAGACATTATGTGCTATTTTCGCGGCAACTTGAGCTAGCCTGGCAGGATCCATGCTTCCATAAGTCTTGTACCCTTGACCACAACCTCCTATAGTAACTCTTCCAACTCTAACACAAAGACAGGTGGACCTTTTCTTGCTCTTGTTTGGAGGTAGTTAGGAACTTCACACAAGGGCCATTAGGAACTCTCCGAATTGCCAAGGTGGCCACCTAGCACTTACAACCCTCCAAGTACAGAGTCTGTTATATTGTCAATATATGTACAACATTGTAAGCAAGTCCCTGGAGACTGATATCTGACTGCATTTCTCTGTCCCAGTTCTATGTCATCCCTATGCTGTCAATAACAATACATTAAAAAAATACTATTGAATCCATGTTCAATTAATATTCGATAGAATCAACATTCATCAAATACTGATTCAACAATGTTCTTTTTTTAATGGATTATTAATAGCTTTAGCTTTCACATCATTTAAATTTCCCCATGTATCTTTTCCCTCCCATATCCTACAGATCTATCCCTAATAACAATAAATTCTTTTTTTAAGACATAAAAAGAGAGAGAAAAAAAATTCAGTAAAACTGATCAATACATGAACAAATCTAATATAAAACTTTTCCCATACCTGTGGACCCCAGTCTCTGCTAAGGAGCACAAAGTGCCTTTTCTATCTCCTCTTCAGAGCCAAACTTATTTCCTACAAAATTCAAAATTCAGTATTGATTGTTTTGTGGTAGTTGTTCTCTGTTTTCACATTGTTGGCAATCAGGCATATTGTTTTCCTTGTTCTGTTCACTTCACTTTATACCAGTTATAACCAGAGATGTCCTTGAATTAGCCCTTCTGATTCCAGAAAGCCAATTGTTAAGTTTTCATTGAGAACATTTCCACCTTGGAAATTTGCAAAGGCTACAAATCAGAACTTGATTTATTGTTTTGTTGATTGATTGTCCCCAGAGTAGGGAACCTCAGGCCTTGAGGCCACAGGTCTCATTGTAGACTTAAGAGGTGGAGAAAATGTTGATAATACAACTTAAACTTTAAAAATCTATCCTGCAGTTTGGAGAACTAATTGTTTGACATTCACCAGCACATCCCTTAGAACCTTAGAACCCACTTTTACCCCAAGCCTGGAGCAATTTCTTCAGGGACAGCCTGTGAAGGAAAATGTGATTCTTGATTGGCTGAAGGGCCTCTAAGCCTGGTAGCTGTAGAAGACAGAGACTTTGGAAGCAGAATTCAAGAAAGATGGAAGAGAGACAAGGCATAGATTTTTTGAATGATCAATTGAATATTTCCCTGAAGCTGCAGAAAAGTGGGAAGTCAGACCCCTCCCTCAAAACATCTCTTGATACGCAGGGCCTGTGACCTCCGAGGCTGCTAAGAATGGATTTTCCCAGTGAGATCATTCTCTTGTTTGAATTAAAGATTTTATCTTGTTCCCAAAGAGCTGCTTTACCCTTATGTGTTCTTTCCTCTCCTCTAATCTGTATAACTTCCCTGATTTCTATTTACTGTTCTCTTGGATAAATGGGTTTGCTCACTATATGAAATGATTGTTTGTGTTTATTTGCATTTGGTGGGAAGAAGATAAAATGAGGAGAATAAATGATGCCTTTCCTTTTAAACTGACCAAAGAAAGTGGCTTTTATTCTAAAAATATAGCATTGTAATCCTAGACTACCAATATTTGATATGTGGTAGATGGATATTAATTATCTAGCCCAATGCCCATGTTGGAGATAGAAGACTAAAGAAGTGACCTTCTAGCTTCAGCCTGCCTATTATTCCCCACAAAGATGGAAATCATAGTCTCCCTTGGAGAAAAGGTCGGCCAGATTCCAGATTAGCTATCCAATACCACGTATGGGTCAGCCATTATGTATTTTGTACACTTTTAAAACTTTTTACAAGGATTTATTATCTCCCCTTTCCATCCCCCGCCCCATTGAACAATTATAAATAAATAAATGAAACCCTCATAAATATGCATAGTTATGCATAACAAAGTCCCACAAGGGCCATATTTGGAAATGTCTCTTTCTGCATTTTAAGTTCATCTCCTCCCTGGTAGAAAGTAGAAGATATGTTTCATCTTCAGTCCTCTGGACTCCTGGCTTATCCTTGCATTGATCAGAATTCTAAAGTCTTTCAAAATTGTTTTTCTCTGTAATGCTGTCGTTGCATGAACTATTCATCTCGTTTTGCTCCCTTCACCCTGCATCAATCAGTTCATGGAGGTTCTCCCAGTTCCCTCTGAAACTGTCCATTTCATCATTTCTTATGGCACAAAAATATTCCACTATATTCATATACCTTAATTTGTTTACCACTCCCCAATAAGTCATCACCTCCCTTTTGGGCTACAACAAAAAAGAGCTGCTGTAATTTTTTCTTTAATATGGGCTGTTTCCTCTTTCTTTGATCTATTTGGGGTAAAGGCCTAGTAGTGGTATTGAAGGTTATGCACATTTTAGTCACTTTGAGAGTATAGTTCCAAATTGTTATCTAGAGTGGGCCAGTTGTTATATATTCATGTTTTATCCACCTAAATTACAAGTTCATAGAAGTTTCTTCAAACTTCTCCATAGTCATTGTTCTTGTTGCTTCTTATAGCACAGTTATGTTCCATTACATTCATTTACCAAAATTTGTTTACATATTCCCCAACTGATGGACACCTATTTTGTTTCCAGTTCTTTGCTACTGTACTCACCAAAAAAAAAAAAGGTGCTGCTGTAAATATTTGGGTGATTAGAGCCATGTCTAAGCAGAAGTCAGAGAGCTCATTTGGTGGCTGTGATTGCACCTCTGAAAAGGAGAGCGATTTCCCACATCGATGCCTCTTTTTCAGGGTTGGGAGGCTAATCACCTGTAGTCCATCTTTACTTACATCTCCTACATCTGGAACTGCTAAGACTGATTCTCTTCCTGTACCAGAATACACTAAAGATGAAACATGAGTTGCTCAAAGTAATTGTCTCTGCTTTCTAGCATGTTCCTTATTTTGTCCTCAGTCACTCTTTCTTTTGTCATATGAGCTTCAAAGTTTCTTGCTAATTCCTAGTCGTCCTTGTCATCATCATCATTGTCATCATCATCATCATCAATCATCCAGGGGTTTTATTAATGAATTCCCAAGCCATCCTATCACCAGTGGTTTCCTTGAAAATGTTTGTCTCACTATTTTAGGCAGGGGGCACAACACCGTTACTGCTTCTCTGCCCTTGTATTTCTTGACCCATAATTTAATCTCCCCAATCATGTTCTCAGCATGGTGTAAAGGTGGCACAAAATCATCAGTACAGTCAGGAGATACTCTCACAGCCAGGAGTCCTCGGTGTGGGGCAATTCCTATGAAACAGCACCGCGCTTCTGATACCTGCATAACTATGGGAACAACTAAACCCAGTGCTTGATCACAATGCCCTCCCCCATTCAACATCATGGCTAGATGGAATAATAGTCATTTTTCTTCAGCTGGTACAACCTGAAAAAACAAACATGTTGGAAAACTCTGAAAAATCATAATCTGATTTCCCCCCCCCCCCCAGTGGATCTCTGCATTATTAGAGAGCATTCAATTTGATTCAACCAGAATTTATGAAATACCTACTATGTTCCATTCACCATGCAAGACATTGTATACACAAAGACAAAAGCAAAACCACCCACCACCCCCTCAAGAAATCTACCTACTGGTGAGGAAAATAGCATGTATGTCTCTAAGCAAATGAAAGTAGGTACAAAGCACAAAGTGAGTGGGGTGAGATAGACCATACTACTTCACCAAGTATATGGCTGAGGTGTGTATTCATTGTCCCAGACATCATCATTCTTAGGCACTCATGATCTGAAGTTTAGAGACAGGAATTATAATAAACATTCCTAGGTAAGTCATGTTATAAAACCAGTGGTCATTTGGTCCTAAGGACATAATTTTCTGAACAATTACATCAGTTACTCCTGCTTCTATAGCACCACAACATTATTTGTGAAAGTTACCTAAGTTCTTTATTTTGAAAGGAAAAAAGGAAAAAAAAAGTCAAACACTGCTTCCAATGGACATATCCAATTCTTGACTTTATCCAAGACTGATATCCTAGATGGGCCCAATGACAACATATCAATTGAGTTCCCTCCCTCTCATATGTGGAGCTCCCAGATGAGTTATCCCAAGTTCAAGATCCATTGTGGGTCTATATCCATTCAAAAACATAGCTCACAAGCCCCCACTAATGTTTTCACCTTTTCTATACTCAACCAAAAACAAACAAACAAAAAAAAACAACAAAATCAGTCCAAAGCAAAGGTGTTTTATGGAAATCAAATAACAAGAAAAGTCTCAGTAGAGTGTCCTCCTCATAAATCTAAGGGATACTGTCTCACAAATATATGAAATACAAGTGGAAAAAGCAGATACATCTTAGTATTATGCATGTGGGGCGAACTCATAGGGAATACATGTGACCAGAGCATACACATATGCCTGGAATGCACTCCCTCTTCATGCCAACTCCTGGAACTTCTACTGACTTCCTTCAAAGCCCAGGTGCTACCACTGACATGAAACCTTTCTTTAGCACCACTCCCTCCCCAACAGGTTAGTGCCCCATCCTCCTTCAAATTATCTTGTATTTACTTATATTTACATATTATATTCTCTTTTCCCCCTTCCCCAAAAGAATATAAGCTCTCTGAGGTCAGAGGCTGTTGCATTTTTTTTTATCTTCAACATCTAATTGCACCTTACACATAGGAGCTAAATTAAATAGAATTAAAAAGCTTAGCACCCAAGGGCAAGAACTTTCCTTCTGGAGAGGAAGGCCGTTCTAGCCAACACTCTGAAAGAAGCTGACAGGCCATTGTACAGGAGAAAAGAAAGTTGAGAAGGCTTTTTCTCCCAAAGAAGATTTTCTTTTTCCCCTTTTGGTGACTGGGTATGTCAGGATGTCCATGTTTTTTCTAAAAGAGTTACAGTAGGGTAAGTCTACCAGCTTTGAACTAAAAGTTCTCTCATCCTCCTACGAAGGACAGAAAGCCCCCATCAAGACAGAAGGTGAAAGACTTCAACGCTGTGTGCTCAACCAGCATCAGCCCTAGGACCAGCAGAGACTGGAGAAGAGACGAAGAACCACATGAAACCAACAGGAAACAGGTCTGGCAGGAACAAAGAGATGACAGCGCCAGAAGATATCGGCCATCCTCCAACCATGTGCCCCAGTCCTATGTGTCCCTGTGCGAGGGCACCTCCATGTGCGTGCTCTGAACATGTATGCTTCCTAAGTGGGATTTAATCCTACAAGTTGCCCAAAAGTTTGCCTCTCTGTGTATATTCTCTGATGTATCCATTCTTCCCATTGATGATATGTATATCTGCAGGAAAGTGCACCCCAGGTTTATGGGGAAAATGTTCTGTTATTAACTTTTCTCATTATGCTAAATGTCACTGTTTTGAATTGATTGTGTACTCTCTCTGGTTTGAGAAAAAAATAAACATATTTGGTGGGAGCCTTATGTGCTATGATTTTGAGCAGAACTCAAGGAGAGTCCTGAACCTGGGGTAGCCTTGTCTAGGGGCTCCCTCTGTGGGTTAGGCACTTCAAGTCTAACGCCAAATAATCGGGGGCAGGAATGAGCATGGAGGAGCTGGGGCAATAAGGGAAGGGTTCAACCAGGCAAGCTAATGAAATCTTGGATATTCAGGTCTTCAAGCTGAGTAGCACAAAGAAGAAAGGGGGTCAGCAACAGGGCTGAAAAGACTCTCCAGTCCTTCCTCCATTTTGGGGTGACGGCAAATAGTGCGAGCATTATCCCTATTCTTAGTTCTCCTGCTGTTATTATCAGTCATAATACCTCACGTTTCCAGCTCACAAGGAGTTTTTGCCTAAGAACCCTGTAGGTATTTAGGTCAAGGTTCATTATCCACATCATGTTGTCAATATTAGTAAAACAACATTGATATCAGCCTAAGTCTTTTGGGAACTGAATTAAAAAATCCCACATTGCAGATTGTTTTCACACCCGTTGGGGATGTTATTTGGGCACATCTCCTGAATGCTTACAAATCAACTCACATTTAGCAGTATAAATAACCAGGCCCAACTCGTGACTCTAGCGACCCAAGTGTGAGTTATTGGCTTATTATAGATCCAAGCATCTGGAAACAGATTTCTTCAGCAAATCAGATACATGGCCCTGATCTTTGAAAAAAAAAAGAGAGAGAGAGAGAGAGAGAGAGAGAGAGAGAGAGAGAGAAGAGAGAGAGAGAGAGAGAGAAAGAGAGAGAGAGAGAGAAAGAGAGAGAGAGAGAAAGAGAGAGAGAGAGAGAGAGGGAAAGAGAGATTATTGAGTTTATCTCTAAGACATAGCTGTTAAACTAAGAGGAGGAAAAACAGGGAAAGAAAATCAAATTTTCTCTCACAGACCCTTCGGGGATCTTGGGGGAATGAATATTTGGCAGTACAAAATTTTTTGAGGTATATATAAAAGTAACTGACATTTATTTATCACTTTAGAGAAATGCAAAGCACTTTATATAAACTATTTCATTTGAGCCTCACAACAATTCTATGAGGCAGTTACCGTAGGCATGATTATCCCCATTTTACAGATGAAGAAAGAAACAATGATTTGTTTTTGGTCACACAGTTAGTAAAAATCAG
Source organism: Pseudocheirus occidentalis (assembly GCA_028646575.1). Classification (NCBI taxonomy): domain Eukaryota; kingdom Metazoa; phylum Chordata; class Mammalia; order Diprotodontia; family Pseudocheiridae; genus Pseudocheirus; species Pseudocheirus occidentalis. Next base: position 102,666,990 of record CM053595.1, on the reverse strand, counting down.
GGACAGAGAATGAACTCAGATCTTCCAGATTTTAAGACCATTAAACCATGTTGCCTTTTGTAAATGATAAGTGACCCCAACATAAGGATGTTGATGTGGGGGTGGTTAGGTGGCACAGTAAATTGAGCACTGGTCCTGGAGTCAAGAGGACCTGAGTTCAAATCCGATCTCAGACACTTAACACTTACTGGCCGTGTGACCTTGGGCAAGTCACTTAACCCCAATTGCCCTGCATTCGCCGCTCTAAAAAAAGGCAAAAAAAAAAAAAGATGTTGATATGCTCTAGAGGTAGCAGATATATTCCACTGGACCTCAGATATGGCCTCAGACAGTAAATAGCTGTGTGACCCTGGGAAAGTCACTTAACATTTGTTTGCCTCAGATTCCTCAGCTGTAAAAGGGGGATACAAACAGTACCTACCTAGGTGCCAGGTTGTTGTGAGGATCAGAGGAGATGGTATTTGTCAGAAGCACTTAGCCCAGTGCCTGGCACATAGCAGGTTCTATGTCAATGTGGATTCTCATCCCCTTTCCCTTTCATTCTTAAGCAATAGGAAGGAGGGAACAGGTTTAATGAAAAAAAAATACCTTTGGATCAAATTTCTCAGGCAAGAATTTGTTATTCAGGATATATAAGCAGCTAACATATGTGTGTATGTGCACATATGTGAAACCAAAAACCATAGCTAAGTAGTCAAAGAACATAAATCAACAGTTCTTAAAGGAAGAATTGCAGACTATTAAAGATCATATGAAGGAATGCTCCAAATCATTAACAATAAGAGAAACAAAAATCAAAATAACCCTGAATTTTTACCTCACACGCAATGAATTGGCAAAAATGAGAGTAGTTAAAGTTGAAAAGGTTGTGAGGGGAAAAAAAGGCACACTGGTGCATTGTTGGTGGAGCTGTGAATCCACAAATTATTTTGAAAAGCAGTTTAGAATTATACAAATGAAGCAGCTAAAATATAAAAAAACCCTTTGACCCACAGATTCCACAACATACAGCTCAAGGAAGATCATTGAAAAGGAAATATTTCTAGAACTTTCTATTTTGGAAAAGAATTGGAAACAAAGTAGATGTCCTTCAATTGAGGAATAGCTAAACAAACTCCTGTCGAACTATGGTAGATGAATATAATGGAACATTATTGTGCTATAAGAAATGATACATGCTGAGAAGCACCAAAAGAATTGCATGAACCATTGCAGAATAAAGTAAGCAGAGACAAGAAAACAATTATACACAGTGACTTTGTTCAGTGGTTTTTTCAATCATGTCCAACTCTCTGTGACCCTATTTGGGGTTTTCTTGGCAAAGATACTAGAACAGTTTGCCATTTCCTTTTCCAGCTCATTTTTACAGATGAGGAAAATGAGACAAACAGGGTTAAGTGACTTGCCCAGGGTCACACAGCTAGTAAGTGTCTGAGGCCAGATTTGAACTCAGGAAGATGAGTCTTTCTGACTCTAGGCCTGGCGCTCTCTCCATTTCACCAGTCCACATACACAATGATTAAATGGAAAGACAACACCCACAAAACAATTAAAAGTGAATGTTGTGAAAATTACAAAGAACAATCATGGCCCCAAAGAAGCGCTAAAAGAAGATGCTTCTCCCTGCTTCTTTACAGAGGTGGGGAATGTTTCATGTCTTTTAGATTTCATCATTATATTGATTGTTCTTGTTGATTTTCCCCTTTCCTATGATATATGTATATATTGTGTGCGTATATGCACATATATGTATATGCACACACATACATATGTACACACATATATATACATGCACATATTTCTATATACATGCATACATATATATACTTTGCTCTATGGGACAGCTACCTAAGAAGGGGGAAGTGAAGAAATAGGGGGCAAAATTTAGACAATGTGAAAAGAAAGATATCAACAGCAATTTATTTTTAAAAATCCAATCTTTCTATGAAGAATGACCGCCGGATTTGGTGTCAAAAGACCTCTCTGAACTGTGGCTCTGCCAACTACTACCTCTGTAACTCTCTGCAAGTCATTTCATTTCTTAGGACCTGAGTTTCCTCACCTGTCAATTATACTCAGATGACCTGCCTCACGGGGCTGTTATTAGGAAAGCATTTGCAAACCTTTCGATATTATAGACAACAGATTCCTCTATCAACGTTATTATTGTTATTGTTATTACTATTATTATTATTACTGTAACATGATTAGATCTAGTTATTAAAATAATGTTGTGTTTGTGGTTGTGGTTGTGGTTGTGGTTGTGGTTGTGGTTGTAGTTGTTAGACTTGTGATTTCATTGATATGGAGAGCTCCTGGTAAGGAATTTCTTCTATCAAAACAGATGGTACCTTCTCTATAACTTAAGGGTCCTAGAGAGTTGCCTGGGGCCTTAAGAGGTTTAATGATTTGCCCAAGTCACACAGCCTGCGTGTACCTGAGCCAGAACTTGTACTCAAGTCTTTAGAGGATTGTAGTATCATATATTTAGAACTGGAAAGAGACTCGGAGATCTATGAGTTCAACTCCCTCATTTTACAGATAAGGAAACTGAGTCATGAGGAGATTTTTTTTTTTTAGTGATTTTTCCCAAACTAGCTGGGTTACCCTGGGCAAGTCACTTAACCCTGTTTGCCTCAGTTTCCTTATCTACAAAATGAACTGGAGAAGGACATGGCAAACTAGTATCTTTGTCAAGAAAACCCCAAATGGCGTCATGAAAAGTTGGACATGCCTGAAAAACAACTGAACAAAGTCATTGTATATATTGTTTTCTTGTTTCTGTTTACTTCATTCTGCATTGGCTCATGCAATTCTTCTGATGTTTCTCAGCATTCATCATTTCTTGTAGCATGGCAATGTTCCACTATATTCATCTACCAGTTTGTCGGGAGTTTGTTTAAGCTATCCCTCAGTTGAAGGGCATCTACTTTGTTTCCAATTCTTTTCCAAAACAAATTTCAAAACTGTATCCAGTCTGAGGCTAGATTTGAATCTAGGTTTTACTAACTTTAAGGCAAGCTTTCCCTTCACTATGTCACAGCACTTTATCATTGTCATTATTATTAAAAAGTATCAGGGAAACAGAATGTACAGAGCAGATGGAATTATCCCTCTCTGGTCCTAGGATGAGGCCATAACACCAGGATGGAGTCGTGAGTGATGTTGGCAGTCTGGGCTTTCTGAGGTTTAATGAGAAATGTAACCATTTGTCACTATGGACACAGGCTGGAAAACTAACCTCATGTGTGGCATAACAGCCCAGCATTTTCTTGTTACACAGTCAGGTCTGGTGCTCTCAGGGCTAGTCTAAGGGTAGAGCTGCCAACCAGCCTGTTTGGGGCTGGCTTGGCTGGCATGTGACTTGCCTGCCCCACTGTTTATCACAGAAGCCAAGGTTGCTTTTATTGATGAATGTTGTGTTATGCCTGTGCCGGACTCTTGTAGTTTTGGTTCTGGTAATCCTAAGTGAGGGCGGGAGGGATGCTCTCCTACAGCCTAAATTGTGCCCCAGTGCCCAGATACAGGTCCATTAGGCTGCCTCTCACCTGGCAATGTAATCAACCACCTGCCAGTTTTCCTCTTACTGACCAAAGACCACAAGGTCCAAGAACCTTCCCTCCACTTACCCCCACTTCCCCCCACTTCCAAGGCCTCAGCATTAGGCCTGGTTGCTCCACCCCAGGCAAAATTGGAGAGTTAAGCTGGGTGCGGATCAGCCTGGAAATCATTTATTTCTAGCTGTTTCTCTCCTGGATTTTTCTGAAGGAAAAAAATAGAAAAGAAAAGAAAAAAGCCTATGCTATATTGCTCCCCCTTTTGACAGTGAAAGGGCTGCTGTAGGTCAAAGCCATAACCCCATCCCATTGTGCCCTCTCTTGACTCCCATGTTTTATGTGAGATTTTTGTGTTGTGCATGTATATGTTTTATTATTCAAAATTACCTCAAGGAATCCCGATTCAGGGGAAGACAGCGTGAGACTAAAGCATCTACTTTTTAGAATCAGAGCCAGAAGGCTATTAGAATTTAGTTCAAGCCCCTGATTTTATAGAAAGGGAAAATTGAGACCTGGAGAGGTCAAGTGGCTTGCCCCTGGTCACTTGGACAGAGCTAGTTCAAGAAACCAGGATTTCTAGCTCCAAATCCCCATACACTGCATACACAAGCTGTTAGTGGAAAGGAAAGAAGCTTCCCTAACTGATTTGTAAAGGCGATTTCTCACCTTGCTTTCCCAAAGTCCAGATGGGAGATGGTAGGGATTGGGAAGGGGAAGCCCCAAAAGTAATTTTCAGTGTCAATCACAGGATTTAGCTAAAAGGGATCTTGGAGAAGATGAATTCCAATACTCTCATTTTACAGATATAGGCAGAACAAGTGTAGAGGGTGGTTACTGGTCTTTGACCAGTGGATTTCTACCCCCCTACACTGACAAGGAAACTGAAGGCCTAGAGGGGTGAAGAGTCAGGCCATGGACACATGAGTAGAAGGTAGCAGAAACAGGATTAGAACTAGGAGCTTTTTTCAAACATTACAGAACCAGGCTCAAGGGGGTGAGACATTGCACTCACTCCCTCTCCTTAATGGGCCTATCCGCTTTGAATCTAGGCACAAAGTCCAGAATGGGGTCAGTCCTAGAGGATCCTAATCTCTAATGCAAAATGCTTTTTTTTCCATATTCTTCATCTCATTAAATCTGTACTCTAGCACTATAGGGGCAAATTATTTAGAGATAGGTTTTTAAATATCTAGCCCCAAAGTATGAAACAAAAAGTATGGACCAATATTGGGCAGATACTATCTACACTCAAAAGAAATACTAATGGACTCAAAAATACTGAGTAGTCATGGAGTACTAATGGAGTCAAAAAGACTCAAAAAAAGCAATTTAAAAGAGGATTCAGCAATACAACTAATAAATGCTATCATATTCTTTCAAAAGGATGATGTTCAAGCCTTTTCAGGATGTAAAGTACTATTTATTGACTGTTGATTGAATATTTTACACTTTACTTCAGTTCTGCCCTAAAGTAACAAGTCTGACTGACCATGTCACCCCCTCTAGTCAATAAACCCCAATGGCTTCTACCTCCTCCAGGACAAATATAAAATCTTCTGTTCAGCATTCAAAATGCTTCATCATCTGACCCTCACCCACCTTTCCAGCCTTCTTACACCTTACTTAGCCCCAAGAACTCTGTGATCTAAAGCCACTGGCCTTACTGCTCCTCGATAAGGCCATCTGTCCCCTGACCCCATGCATGTCCATTGGTTGTCTCCTGTGCCTGGATTTCTCTCCCTCTTCATCTCTGCCTCCTGGCCTCCCTGGCTTCCTTTCAGGCTCAGCTAAAATCTCATCTTCTACAAAAACCCTTTCCTGATGCCCTTCTTTCTAACAGGTATCTTCCTTCTAACAGGTATCTCTACTTTATCCTGTATCTATCTTCTTGGTATGTAGTTCTCTGCATGTCGTTTCCACCATTAGACTGTGAGCTGTTTGAGAGTAGGGATCGTCTTTGGCCTTTCTTTGGACCTCCAGTTCTTAGAACTCACAAAGGGCAGGCTTTCACATGGTGGTCAGAAGAACTGATACAAGGACACACTCAAGGAATTGATTGTGTGACATGGGAGACACTGGCACAGAACCTCTCAGCATGGCGTGCCCACATCAGAAAAGGTGCTGTGCTCTATGAGCAAAGCAGAATTGAAGTAGCTCAAAAGAAATGCAAGATGTGCAAATTTAGAGAATCCACTCAAATATTCACATGAACTATTTGTGACCAGCCTGTAGTAGAACATTCTGAGCTTATATTGGTCTGATCAGCCACAGTCGGACATACTAAAACTTGACTTCAGCATAGTGATGTCATTTTGGTCCTCCCAGAGAACGAAGGACAACAACCAGCCTCTCTCTATATATGTATATATACATACATATATAGATATATTTAATAAATGTTTATTCCTCCTGATGCTGCTACATTCCTAAGATGTGGAGAAATTGTATTTTTTAAATTAAAAGCCAAGGCTTAAATGGAAAAAAAATTGCTTATTGACTGACTAGGACTGACCATACTTAACAAATAACTCCTGGTCCGTGTCTTCTGCTAAAAGGGCCAGGATCCAGCCCATTTCTCGGTAGTCATTTTCTTTAAGAAGATTGCAGCTGGGGCTCCTCCCTGGTGAGCTTTGACCGAAAGTGCTACAAACCTACAGACTTCTGGACTCACAAGATTACATCTGAGCTTGCATATATTCATCTTGAGATACTTGTTCATCCAGAATCAGCAAAGAAGAAACACAGAAAAGGCAGCCCCAAGCCCAGATTCAGACTTGCCTAGGTACAACTTATATTTGAGATGCTCTGAACACATGACTATAAAGAGGCCAGGGAGAGCTGTCCCTTCCTGACCCCTCTTAGGAAGTAGCTCAAAAAAGTGTGAATACAATTTTCAGTGGGAAGGAAAGAGAGTAAACACTTCCTTTTAAACCTCCAAGGAGACCTCAACTCTCCAGGCTCAACAGCCAACGAGGGGACTCTTGTCATGTAAGACCTTCATCAGTGGGTCACATATGGACAGCAAAAGGCTCAAAAGCTTCCATGTGACTGACTAAGAGCACATAAAACAGCTCTGCCCATGATCTTAGAGATGGACCCTGGAGGTCTCTTTTAGGTTGTTGTTCAGTTGTAAGAGTAGAAAGATGGGATTCTAAGATCCTTTCCAGATTTAAATCTCTGAAATGTAGTCTATTTGGGAAGATGTAAAACCTATAATTGCCATTCTTTAGTTGTCTTTGGTTGTGTCTGACTCTCTGGGACCCCATTTGGGATTTTCTTGGCAAAGACACTAGAGTGGTTTGCCGTTTCCCTCTCCAGCTCATTTGATAGATGTGGAAACTGAGGCAAACAGGGTTAAGTGATTTGCCCAGGGTCACACAGTTAGAAAGTGTCTGAAGCCAGATTGAACTCATGAAGATGAGTCTTCCTGACACCAGGCCCAGCACTCTATCCACCAAACCACCTAATTACTCCATAGGACTATACTCCTGCTCAACTTTGTTACGAAGCCCAGTCCTTTCTCTGTCCTGAGGTCAAAAGGAAGGGAAAGACAGTAAGCAGGACTGCCCTCCTCTTAGCTCTAATGGTTGCCCTTTATAGCAAACATCCCAGCCGGGCTTCCTCCTTAAGGCCTTAATTTTCAGTACCCAGGTCCTAGACCGAAGTGTGGCTATTGGAGAGCTACAGATTAATTACACTTAATCAGCCTTCTCCGTCCCTCTATCTCGCCACAAGGGGGAGCCCCCGCCTTAGACACTGATGACAGCCCTCCTGGTCCCACCAGCATGAAGCTGTCCTGTTTTTCCACAAATCTTCCCTCTGACAGAAGCCCCCCTTCAGTCAATCGTCACTAAAAAGTGAAAAAACTCAAAAGCACAGATAAGACAATATGAGATTCTAGAATCAGAATGGAAGGCCCTTTGTACACCATCTAGTCCAATTCTCTTCCATTTGCAGATGGGGAAAGAGGCCCTGTGACTTCCCAAGGTTACGCACAGTAAATAGCAGAACTAGGTTCCAAACCCATGTCTTTTAACTCCAAACCTAGAGTTTTTTCTACTGCACCAGAGTCCCCAGGGTGGTCTGCCTCTTTGGTAGGAATCTGTAGTCAGAGGTAGCATAGAAAAGACCCTGGATTTGAAGCCAGAAGATCCTGGGTTCAGGTCCTGCCACAGAACAGCTATAGGATCTTTAGTCTTTTTTCTTTCTCCAGCCTTAGTCTTCATGTCTGTAAAATGAAAGTGTTGGTCTAGACTTCATTCAACTCAAAAATTCTATTCAATATTGGTTTAGATGCCACTGGAGTCTCTTTCAGCTCTGAGATGCTTTCATTCAAACCATTTCTGCATGAAAGAGTAGAATTTGGTGCCACAGGGAAAAAAGCCTAGATTTGGGACAAGATCACCTTAGAATTAGCCTTGGAATGAGACTGCCCTGGCTCTGCCACTTACTACCCCAGCCACATGACCAATGGCAAGTCTCTCCAGGCTTTGGTTTTCCTCATTGATAAAGTGAGGAGGTTGGACTACATAATTTCAAAGTCCCCTTCCAGCTTTACAATCCTGTCATCCCTCCAAAAGCCTCTTTCAACACTGAGGTCCTATGATTCTGCTGTAGAAAATGAGGGCCACCTACTATGCCTTTCTTCCTGAGAGCTTAAAAACAGTGGAGAACCTGGGGTTTCCTACATCATTCCCAAAGTAAGGGCTCATGTGGGTCTAGGATTACCTCTCAAACTCCTGCGTAGAGTATATTATTAAAGTGCAAACCTATTACCACTCCTGCAAAAAAACAACAGAGCTCGTGCCTGCCAGAGAGGGGGTCAGGGCTAGCTAGCATTTTCATCTATTAAGGCAGCGCATTCTTATTGAAGCCATGAGCTCAGAGACAGAAAATTACCACTTCTCTCCTCATACCCACACTTAGATTTCTCATCTTTCAGATAAGGTATTTTTGAGGGAAGTGACTAGAAGTAAGAACCAACAAATATGTCTTTACAACAGAGAAAAGAACACAGTGAGCAATCATCCGTCTAATAATCAGAACTTGCTTTGCTCATGTGCCTTTTAACTACAGTGTCCTTTAACATTCTTTAGCATGGTGCACTAAATTTGGAGTCAGTAGAGCCAGCTTTGAATTTCTGCTACTTTTCTATAGCTCCATTTCCTCATCTATAAATGAGGGAGGGCTGGGTGACTTTTCATGTCCTCAGCTCTAAAGCTAAAATGTCACAATAACCCTGAGAGGTAGATTAATTATAGCATTAACATCTCCATTTTCCAAAAGAGGAAACTGAGGCTTAGAGAGATAAGAATAAGGACCTGTTCTGGGATTTCATTATTATAGAGAAATCGCCAGGGGGGAAAATTCCCTTCTACTCATGGCAGTGGGCACTTTGCTTGACAACATACAGGCTTAGCTGCTTAGAACTCTGAGAGGATCAATGATTTGCATGTCAAGGGGCACACAGCCAGTGGGTGTCAGAGGCAAGATCTGAACCCAGACCTTCTTGGCAAGCTCTATCCACTACACCATGCTTTTTCTTCATAAAAATATCTGTAACTGAGGAAAACAACTTCAGTCTTCTCTTTTTCAGAACAATGCTAGAATTCTTTTAACTCCGTCAATGTAATAGTGTTTAAAAATAAGGCAAGATAGACTCATCTGGCAGCATGCATAAGATAGTTGGCATTTCCAAGTACTTAAAGTTTACAAAGCCCTTTCCTTGCAATGATTTTGAGAAGGAGGTGATACATGTGTCATTTCGCTCATTTTACAGTAAGGAAGGTGACAGAGAGAAGAGATTTGGTTGAGGATGCCCAGCTAGCTAGCGCCTGGCAAGCAGGGTAGCAGAATCCAAGTTTCTGCCTCCCAGCTCAGGATCTTTTTCACTATGCCACGTCAATGGAGGTAAGGGACATGAAAGAGTTCTAGAAAAAAAGGGAACAGAGCTTAGTCTGGGTCAGATGAGGAGCAGAATAAATAGGATGAAAGTTCACATTGTCTTCAAATGTATATATCAGAGTTATAATTATGAATCTTTGTTAGCGATGAAAACTAATTGGCAGCAGCACAAATGCCCATGAATCAGGAGACTGTAGCTCTCCTAGAGAACCAAATAATTGCTGAAGACTCTTGCTTTGGATGCTCTTCGGTGTGGTGACACATGATCTTTTAAACTCATAGAAAGCCCTGTGAAGGCAAATGAGCTCATTTGTGTGGAGTGCTTGGAGCGCCTCTGAAGGAAGGCCTGCATAGCTCAAAGGTAGGACTATTAGCAACATCATTATTATGACAAGAATTTCCTCACTGATGATGGTGTGGGAACGTTGCCATAGAAACAAAATGTTATTAGTAACTCATCCTTTTAAGGTTACTGGGGGGTTGGCATCTCCTAACCAGCTTCTACTCTGAGTCTTCTTAATAATGGGCTCCTGTTTAAGACATGGGCAAGAACTAGGTACAGTAATACTCTTTGGCATGTTTTCCTTCCTTCCTTCCTTCCTTCCTTCCTTTCTTCCTTCCTTCCTTCCTTCCTTCCCTCCTTCCTTCCTTCTTTCCTTCCTCCTCTTCCTCCATTCTTCCTTCCATTTTTCTTTTTTCCTTCTATCTTCCTTCCTTTCTTTCTTCTATCCTTCCTTCCTTTCTTCCTTCTATCCTTCCTTCCATCTTTCCTTCTGTCTTTCTTTTTATCCTTTCTTTCTTTTATCCTTCCTTTCTTCTATCCTTCCTCCTAGCTTTCCTTCCTTCTTTTTATCCTTCCATGTTCTTTCTTTCCTTCCTTTCTCCCTCCCCTCCTTCTTCTTTTCTCTTTAGCCTTCCTTTCTATTTTCTTTCTTTTCCCTTCCATTCTTCCTTTTCTTTCCTACCTTTTTTCCTTCCATCCTTCCATTCTTCCATTTTTCCCTTCTTCCTTCTTTCTACAAACATGCGTTAACTTCCTACCATATATAGAATACTATGCTCAGGAATGGAAGATATACAGATGTAAAGAAACCCTAGTTCCTGCCTTTGGGTAGTTTCTAGTAACAGAGAGAGCATGGTATAGTGAAAAGAGCACTGGATCTAATCATAGGACATGGCTTTAAAACACAACTCTTCTCTTTACTACTATGAGAATAGTTTGAGAACAATGGCCATGAAGGCAACTGAAGCAGATGCCAAGGAACCCTTAGAGTGTGGTTAGATATTGAAGATACCAAGGTCATCCAAAGAATCCCAGGCCATGACCAGTCATCTTGATTTTTGTCATACCACTGTACTTCAATGACTCAGGAACAGAGAGTAAGGTTGATAACTTTATCCCACTCTGCCTCACTTAAATCCGATTTGCGTGCAATTCAAGACATCACCTGTGATGTCATTGGTTCTCTTCAAAAACAGAAGACAAACAACAATTAGGTAATCTTGTGCCTGTTCCTCTCTTGGCTTTAGTTTTCTCATCTGTAAAGTTAGAGGGCTGGATTACAGGACCCTAAGGATTCTTTCTCCTCTAAATGTTACAAGCTTTATAATGACTAGCTCATGCTTCTGTATCATATTATGGTTTCTTTTCCTTACAATGCTGCTGTCAGATACATAGTATAAATATTATATCCTTTCTATAGAGGAGAAAACTGAGGTTCAGAGAGACCTCTAAGTGACTTGTCTGCAAGGCTGCACTGCTAATAAGTATCAGAACTAGTACTTGCCACTGCTATGACGTGTTCCAGTCTGAAGGGAGAAAGATAAAATATCCTGGGATAGATGATACAAATTAGGCCATGACAAGTGCTTAAAGAGAAATGTAAAGTCATGAGATCAGATGAGGAAAATTATTTCAACCAAGCTGGTCTACTCATCATTTCCTGAACATGCCCAATATTTTCTATTGTCATACCCTATTCAATTTTGTGTCTTCCCCATTGCTCTGTAGTAGGAACTTAATACATGTTCATTAAAATTAATTTGGTATGTAGGGACTTCCGCCTACTTATTTCTATTTCTATTCAAATATCTCCCCAGCTCCACTAAATTTATTCATTTATTCAGCAAATATTTACTGAGTATCTCCCATGGGCCTGTCCACATGTTAGATGCATTAAAGGCTACAGAGATGATTTAGATATAGCCTCTGCCCTTAAAACCTTAGAGGCTGGTAGGGGATATGAGACACATTATCACACAAGGCAGAAAAATATGACAAATGATGTAGGAACAAAGGGCTAGGGAGATTGGGATGAAGATTATTCTTACTGGAGTTATCAGAGAAGTTTCATGAAGAAAGTAATATTTGAGTTAGACCTTGGAACCATATGTAGGAATTAGGCCTGTGGACCATTCAAGAGGAAGAGCACCCAGGGGGAAAGTAAAGCATGGGGTGTTTTCAGAGTCTAACACTGGCTTAAAGGGTCACTTTTATGCTATTCTTGGGGTGACTGATTACTCAGTGCCCTGAGTTGGTGTGGGAGGCAGGATGCAGTCAGAAAGAAAAGAAGAAAAAAGAGATTTGGTCTCTTTGGTGTTTTGTGGTTTCTAGCTTCTAGAGAGATGTTCCATTCAAACTTCTCTTCAGGTTGATGGAGAGAGGTCTCTGGGAAGAAGTTGACATACCGAACTTGGATCATTTCCCTATTCACAGCTTGTTACACTAGAGACTTCAGAAAATTTCCCTTAGGGTGAGATGTGGAACTCTCTTGGTTGAGCTGGATTATCTCACTCCCAGAGGGAGATCTCGTTTACTTTGTGTATTGTCTCCTACAAATTCTCATAGGTATGCTTTCTACAACTTCTGTTTTTCTATTGATTTGAATAAATGGGTTTCTTTATTGTTTGCTATGTGTGTTCACTGTGTAACTGGCAATTGAAGAATCAAGGAAGGAGAATCAAACCTTGGATTTCTTGAGGGCCTTCCTTTCCCATGAATGACTAGCAATCAGAAATTTAGCTTGAACCTTAAAATTTCAACCCTTAAACTAATCATATTTAAGGGAGCATGTAGATAGAATTCTAGTCCCCTCTCTCTGAGGAGAGCAGAGTGTCCAGCCTCTGGTCCCACCCCCTGCTTTCCCCCTGGTAGGAACAAAGTATTCCTTGGAAAAGAGTGGCTGGAGGAAATGCTAGATAGAGATGTCTATTCTTGCCTCCCTATGATCCACATTAAGACTATCACATAACAAGAGAAAGGTGAAAAGACCAATTTGGCTAGAGTATAGGGTACACCAAGGGAAGAGAGAGAGATATTAGTCTGGTAGGTTGGGACCAAATTGTGGTGGGCCTTCAACACCAGGCTGACTGATTTGCACTTAATTAAGGAGACAACGGGGAGCTATCACAGTTTTCTTAGTAGAAGGCGATATGATCAGACTTGTGTTTTAGGAAGATAGATGTGTCAGTGATACATAAAATGAACTTTCAAAAGGAAAAAGAGTAGAGGTATAAATATTATATGATAACAGATTTAGAGCTATTAAGGGCTACTAGAGGTCACGTCATCCAATCCCTACATTATACAGATGAGGAAACTGGGGTCCAGAGTGGTTAAATTATTTGCCCAGGGTCAAGCAGGTAGGAAAAGACAGAGGTAACTCAAAGGTCCCTTCTAGGTCCTTTGGTTTCAAATCCAACATTATTTCTGCTGCACAAAATGACTTCAAGTGACTACAATATTCTAGACAAGAAGTAACATTTGAATTTTCTGCTACGGATAAAAAGAAGACAATGAGAATGGGGAGAGGTAGCGAGGCAGATTGGGGAGAAGTTCACCTAAACCAGGGTTTCTTAAACTGTGGATCTTGAAAACTCTGAAAGCTAAACAGCTTCTTTTTTTAAGTGAATTTATTCTTGCTAGGTGGCATAGTGCATAGAGTGCCAGGCCTGGAGTCAAGCAGACTCATCTTCCTGAGTACCAATCTGGCCTCAGACACTCACTAGCTATGTGACCCTGGGCAAGTCACTTAATCCTATTTACCTCTGTTTTCTTACCTGTAAAATGATCTGGAGAAAGAAATGGCAAACAACTCTAATATCTCTGCCAACAAAAACCCAAACGGGGTCACAAAAAGTCAGATATGACTGAAACAACTAAACACCAACAAAAATTCTTGCTAGCCAAGTTACTGAAGAATAAGTATCATCACTGCCTACCCTTTTATGGGACATATCCTTGATTGCTCCACCATCATTATGGCTCCAAGGTAGTGGGAAGAGTACTAGATTTGGAATCAGAGGATCTAGTCCTGAAACCTATCTCTCACTCTTTCTTGGGTTAAACCACTTCTCTCTATCCCTCAGGTTTCTTAACTATAAAATGAAGGAGTTGAATTAGATGACTTCTTAGGTCCCTTCCAGATATAAAATCCTGTGATTTCATCTAGAATGAAAGTTGGAGGGGGGAGGGTCAAATAAAGGGCCTTGACAAAATACACGTTTAGAGCAGAGATCCATGGACTTCCAAGAACCCTGCATATTTCAGGGAGTCCATCAGCTTTGATGGGAAAGAAAATGACATTTTGATTTCAATATAATTGGCTACATTAATAATCTTGTACAACTTAATTTTATCCACTTAAAAACATGATTCTTAGAGGGTTCCTCATCCAAAGGTTAAAGGGCTCCTTGACACAAACATGGAAAGGAACTTCCAATTTAGAATGGAAGGAGGAGAAGCAGCCAGAGAAAAGAAGAGGGAAGGGAGGAAAGGAGAGGGGAGGGGAGAAGAATGGAGGGGAGGGGAGGGGAGGGGAGGGGAGAGGAGGGGAGGGGAGGGGAGAGGAGGGGAGGAGAAGCCAGCCATCCTCTGAGATGAAGAAGCTCCTGGAGATGGGAAAGGCATGAAGTAGGGGGGTAACATCAGATATCGCAGAGAGATCAAAGAGGTTGAGGACTGAGACACTGAAATATCAGAACTATGCCTCTCTTCACCTACAACTCCTGGACCGAAGACTCTGCAGGAGAGTCATAAATAGGAGCAGAACATAAAAAGCTTAGTGTGCTGTACCCCTACAGCCAGGATTTTGTCTTTGTGCTCCTTGAACACAGATTTTTTTTTCTTTTTTCTTTTTTTTGCCTTTCTTTATATTCTCAGCAGAGTACCTGGCACATAGTAAGTACTTAATAAATGCTTGTCGACTGACTTAAAATATTTTTGTTGTAGTAGTTTCATAGGATTTGGAGCTGGGGGTGGGGGTGGGAACATAGAGATCATCTAGGCTGAGTCCCTCATTTTACAGATGAGAAAACAGATACTCAGAGAGACAAAAGGGCCAAGATTGGAACCCAGATCTTCTGATGTGAAATTTAGTATCCTTGCCACTATACCACAAATCAAATATTTTGTCTAAAGTCATTCAAAAAGTCAGAATCCAAAGTTGAATTCCTCTTGGACAGTTGTTGTAGGGGCAGTGAGGCGGCACAGTGGATTGGGCACCAGGCCTGGAGTCAGGAAGATTCATCTCTTGACCTCAAATATGACCTCAAACATTAACTATGGGACCCTGGGCCTCAGTTTCCTGTTTGCCTTGGTTTCTTCACGCATAAAATGATCTGGAGAAGGAAATGACAAACTACTCCCATATCTTTGCCAAGAAATCCCAAATGGGATCACAAAGAGTCTGAAATGACTGAACAACGACACTGCAAACCTTAAGATGCTATATGTATGTGTGTGTGTTGTTATTATTAATCTGCCATTCACAGCTCCCCTCGGTTTCATTCCCCCCTGCTGTCCCTATTGAACTGTTCATGGATGGAATTTTAGCTCTGAAACTGAGCCAATATATGTTTTTCAGCCACTAGATACAATGGGAAATATTGTTAACCAAGTTGCTATACCTTTGTTTAAGCTATATGGATTTGTATATTTGGCCTAGCATCAGGCAAAACTGGTTTTGAATCCTGCTTCTGACACTTTCTGGCTATGTAACCGGGGGCAAGTCACTTAACCTGACTGCGCCCATTTCTTTCTTTGTATAACAGGAAAAAGGACCTGTCATACCCATCTCACCAGGCTATTGTGTGGCTCAAGAGAGATAATGTATATGAAGTGCTTTGCAAAATCTAACACACTACATAAACGCCAGTTTTTATTCTCTCTCTGGGACTCTATTTATGAACAAAGCTTCCATTTTCTGTGAACTGAAGTTAAAAGGTGGTTATCATGATGGAAGGAGTGCTCATCTGGGACTGAGGGGACCTGGCTTCAGGCCCTAGCTCTGCCACTATGTCAATGCGTGATCTTGGAAAAATCTCTTCTCCATCTACTCCCACACCCAGCCTCAGTTTCTTCCTCTGCAAAACAAAGTTTTCAAATTAGATAATTTCTTTGGTTCCTCTCAGTTCTAACATTCCTTGCTTCTAAGTCCTTTGTAGTTCTAATGTTTTGTGTTCTGTGTTCTAAGGTCTTTTCCAATGTAGAGGCAGCAGGAAAACATGAATAGAATGCCTCAGAGTTAAGAAGATTTGGTTCAGGTCTTGCCTCTTACGCTCACTAGCTATGACTGTGGGCAAGTCACTTAACCCTGAGTCTCAGTTGCCTCATCTGTAAGAATGAAGGGATTAAACTAGATGTTCTCTAAGGTCTCTCATGGCTCTAAAAATTATATTATCTACTGTAACAGTAAAACCCTAAATATCTAGATTGCTGCCAGTAAGGAAAACTTTATGAACAGAGTCTACATGACACAGATAGAGTCATTAGCATCTTCATTTTATTTATAATACAGAAGAGAAGAAAGGGGGGGCATGACACTGTCCCATTTCGGACAGATCAAACTCTCTAGTTTAGACATGTAGAATGAATCTCTTTTAAAAAGAAAACAAAACAATCTGTACATTAGGAACATCACAAAGGACTTACTGGCTGTGGATGATATGTGCTAGGCTGCAATTTCTATAATACACCAAAATCCCACCTCAGTGGCCCTCAGAGAGCAGGAGGACTATCATTAAGAGGAGACATTTGATTTGTTCTCCTTGGCCCCAGGTGGAAATTTTAGGGCCAAATGAGGAGAAAGTTGTCGAAGGGCAAATTTGAGTTTAAAATAAGGAATAACTTTCTAGTATTCAGAATCGTCCAATGGTGAAATGGGTTACTTTGGGTGATAGTGAGTTTCCTGTCAGCAGAGGTGTTCAAGGGGAAGCTGGATGACCACCTATAGAAGATGCTTAGAGAGAGTTTATGCTTCAGGTAAGGAACTGGATTAGCTGGATTCCATGCTCCCTTCCTTCTTGAGATTCTAGGATTCAGTCTGCCTCCTATGGTTCTCAGTGCTACAGCTTTGTAAGGTCGACTACCATAATTCTGAGGTACCTAGGGAAGTGATTTGACTTTTGAATTGTTTCATCACCAGATTTGTTTGTTTTTGAGATGCTGGTTGGAAAGGGTGGTCATTAAGGCATTCTTTCATTTTCTATCTGTTGCTTCTAGACGGCCTCAGTCCAAGTCAATCCCATATGGTGGACCATATGGTGTGGGCTCTCCGCAGCTGATATGGTGACTCAAGTGGCTGATCATTCCTCACCTCATCAGTCTGAATCCACCACAGTTCATCTCGGGTAGGAGAAGGATGCTGATCATTTTAATTAGGCTAACGAGGGCCAAGGGAACAGGTTTGCATTTTAAGTTTGTTGAATCTTTCCCTTAAAGTTTTGGAACTCAGAATGGGTCTTGATCCAAGCATAAATTCTCTATTCATATTCAACTCTACATAAATATTTAAGGAAGCATATTTCACACATTCCTGATTCATTCAGTATCTCCTCAATCAACGTTATTATTGGTAATAAAAACTATAGTTTCTTCAAGGTCCTTTTCCCCTATTAATTGGTTAGGGAAAGGGGAGAAAATCGTTATTTGAAGATGTGTTTCCAAATAGAACCAACCATCCAAGGTTCAAAGAATGTCAAGACTCTTTTCCCATTAGAGAATAAATTAAGCAAAAGGTCTTGAGATAAGTACTAACAAAGAGTAGAGCAGAAATTCATATATTGATGAATGTGAGGCCTCCTTGAGGACAGGGACATTGCTTAAATTTGCCTTTGTTCCAGCAGCCCATAACAGGCTCTGCACACTTTAGGCCTCAAATAAATGTTTGCTGAGGGAATGGATGAACAGTGGAGGATAGCAGAGACCCTCACATTCTTTAGAGGGTATTTTTGTTACCCGGAATTCAGGAAATATTTGTGAGAGTGTCTAGGTAGGCAAGTACTCTTCCATTGGACTACATTTCCCAGAAGGATTTGGGGGCAACAAGGGCTGGTTCCTGAAAATTCCCTCTCAGGGGCCCATAAAGTGGAGTACACACGCCTTCCCCCAATCATTTAGGAGACTAGTCCAGATAGAGTATGCCTACTCATAGGTGTCTGCTAATGGGTGTTGTACAGGAGGAAGACAAATTAGTCCCCTACATATAAGGTATTCCTGAGGGGTGGAAATCCACTGATTTGGGGGGTCTCCAGGTGTTTTTTGTTTATTGTGTGTGTATATCTGGGTCTGTTTTGGTACCACAAGGATAAGAAATCTTAGTTCTACTACTGTGAGATTCAGAAATTAATGGAAGATGAGATTGAAACCAACATGCTTCTCTCCCTGTTGCTAAGCTCAGACACAGACACTGCCTTGACCTGAACGGACTGGGGACCACTAAAGTGGGATTGGATCTTCCTTCTGTATAAAATACACAGCCAAGCACAGAGTACAGGTATGATGTAGTCAGTCCAGACAAGAAGATGAAGGCCAAGCTCTTTTCGGCTGAGGACTGAGGGGAGGCTCTATAGGCCAGAGAGCTCCCCTGAGTAGGCATTGGGGTCTTCCTCGGATCGCGTCACCACTTTGAACTGCCGCCGAAGGAAGCCTCCATACCTCTTCTGATTGTCCCACTTGAGTTTGGGGCGGATCCTTCGCATGAAGCCCCCGTAGCGCTTATGCAGGTCTTCCTGCTCCTGGCCATCGCCGGCCCCGGCCACCTCGAAGCTCCTCTTGGGATACTTGCGCAGGAAGCCCCCGTAGCGTTTCATCTCATCCTTTGGGGTGCCTGCCGAAGCGGCTGCGGGGTCCTCGCTGGGGTAGCCCAGCTCTCCGGTCTCCAAGGCTCTGTTGTACTGTTGCGAATCTTCCACCATCTCGGATACAGCCCGTTCACCGAGCTTGGGGAGGAGGCTGCGGTATTTGTGGCTCGGGCCTCTGCCGTGGGCGTTCTCCTGCATCAGGACATTGGCAAACCTCTCCATGGTCTTGGCGAGCCCTGGGTAGGGCTTAGCCTGATCATCATAGAGCTCTTCAGAGGCCTCTGACACGTCTCCAAGCTCTCCTTTCCCACGAAGGCCCAGCATAAAAGGAGTGAACAGAGACAGAAAGCTCTTACACTTGTCCCATTCGGTGTTAGACGTCAGGATGGTCTGACACTCCAGGAAACACGTCTGCAGAACATCAAACAAGAAGACTTTTATTAAGCATTATTAAGCACCTACTAAATGCCAAGCATTATTCTAAGCAATGGGGATACAAAGAAAGGTGGGGAGAGTCTTGTCCTCCTCCAGGAGCCCAATCTAATGGGAAGACAACAAGCAAATAATTACATACAAACAACATATGTGTGTATGCATGTGCAGGCACACATACACAGGATAAATGAGATAATCTCAGAGGGAGGACTCAAATGCTAGCTCTCAGCTCTCCAATAAGATCATCATATTGACAGATGGAAAGGACCTTTGTGATCATCGTAAGGTATGCCATACTACTGAGGAGTGGGCCAAGACAAAATCGGTAAACTCCAGTTATGGTAGGTATGGAAGCAGAAAAGAAGTCAGAAATGGACATTTGGATTCTTGCCTAATCTCTTGAAAAGAAGACCTTTGCTGTCAAATGTAGACTAAGAGCCCTATGACACTTTCTAGAAGGCCCTGACATTCTACATCTTAAGGTCCCATGCACATCAAATACACTACGATTCCATAATTCCCTAGTTAACCTATGGAAAGTCATCAGGGGGCAGCTATGGAGTGCACTGGATAGAACACCTGCCCTAGTATCAGGGGGACCTGAGTTCAAATCTGGCCTCAGCCACTTACTAGTTGTGTGACTGTGCACAAGTCACTTAACCCCAACTGCCTTCCACCACACCCCACCCCCCAAAAAGGAAAGCATTCTGATTACTTGGTAGGTTTGGTCTTTTTACTCTGACCTTTCCCCATGCTTCCTCAGAGCAATTCAATTATCTGTGCCCCAAGCAATACCCAGAATAACAATGACATATTCAAGACCTACCAATGGGTTGATGGGCTTGTCCAGGTTTTGAGTTTGCACAGCACACATGGAGCATTGGGCTGGGCAGTCTGCAGAGACTGAGGGTAATGTGCTGAGGCAAAGCATCAGCATCAAGACTTGCCACTCCATTTTGTTCTGGAAACCCCTCCTACATAGGGAGAAAGAAAAACACAGGGACTAGAGACAAGGTCATCGATGGACCAAAAACTACTCTCCAGTCTGTAGAAAACTTGAACAGTGCCGAGGACTTTGTTGTGTTCTTTTGGCTCCTGCCTGTCTTCATCTATACCCAGTCTACTATCAAATCCTGCCTTTTCTTCTTTGGTAACATCTCTGGGACTCACTCTTTCTTCTTCATCCCCACTGACCCCACTCTAGAAGCACAGAAATCTAGAATGTCAGAGCAAGAAGGGAATTTTAAACACAGAGTGTTAAGTCTGGGAGGGGCTTTTGAATACAGAACATGGCATGTCAGAACAAAAAGAAATCTAGTCTAATTCCTTCATTTACAGATGGAGAAACTGAGGCTGAGAGAGTGAGTGGCTTGCCCAAGATATAACCACATAGTAATATGATCCAATGGAAAGAGTCACGGCTTAGAAGTCAGTAGTACTGGGCTCTAGATTCTACTTTGTCATTAATGCTCTTTAAGACCATAGGTAAGTCACTTCCTCTCTGCCTCAGTTTTTCTCTCTATAAAATTAAGGTGTTCAATTAAAAGATTTCTATGGCCCCTTCAAGCTTAATGGCCAATGATTCCATGGCTGCTCCTCAAAGACTGGAGTTCCACTTTTAACCATGAACTGAGCCCCAGTTCTGAGCTTGGATCATTTTTTAGCAGATGTTTCTCCTATTGACATGTATGGGTTTTCTCCCATTGACATCTCAGAATTCTTGGCAACACTTGCTACTTCAAGTTCATTTCAAGATAAATCAAGAAAAGGGGAAGGGGGGAGGGAAGGAAGAAAGTAAAAGAAAATAAAAAGTATGGAAGAGAAAAGGGGAGGGAAAATAAACAGGAAAGGAGTGAGAGAAAAGAAAGGAAAAAAGGGAGGAAAGAAGAGAAGAGAAAAAAGAGAAGTGAAAGGAGGGGAGAGAGAGAATGAAAAGAAAGGAATAAAGGGTGGTGAACTGGAACTCAGCCAGAGAGCCAGGAGAAAGAAAGACAAAGAGAAAAGACAGGGCTGGAGAATAAAGGTATTTTATATGTTTACACATTTTCATTTGATGAAATACTCAATTATTGTTACCGTGGTACCATTGAAGGGTTTGAGTAACAGAATCACTGAGTTCTGCTCCCTCCTGGTCTTGAATTAAAGGAATTCAGAGTCAGCACGCTTATTTCAGGGCAGACAGTTTAGGGGAAAGGGAAAATGGAGATCTCATCCTGGGAGGAGAGGGCTGACAGATCACAGAAGGTCTAGCTCCTAGCCATCCTTGATCCACAAGCTTTCTCTGTAGACTAGACTAAGCATCTATTATAAAACAGAACAGGTGTGCTCTGAAACACGATGCTCACCTCTACGGATCACCTCCATGCCTTAGGAAAAGCCTTTTATGAGTTCCTGTAGACAAACAGTAATCATTTCACTTCCCAGGAGCTAAGCTCCTGATGACCCCCCTTCTACATTTATCAAGGCAATAAATACACAGCCCATCTCTCAGTCCGTATTTAATTAGCTTGGTAAGACTGGCCAGTGATTATATTTTACCCCCACAAGCCCCAAGAGTTCAGAGTTACCCTGAATACCATCCAGTGAGTCATGGAAAGAGGTCTGTGGTGGAAGATGACTGCTGTATGGGCCCAAATATAGTCTGCCCTTCTAATTCCAAGTAGGATTTGTGTCATTCTATATGCAGTCGACAGTTGGATTTATTTTTCATCATATACATACATTGGGACATACATGTGTCCCATACATTGGGACACATAAAGTGTCCCAATAAGATTTAGTACAGGTTTAGGTTGATTAAAGTCTAAGGCTGCGCTAAGACTTTTGAGATACCCTATAAAAAATTTTCTTAAGTTCACAGACTTCAGGTTAAGGCCCCATGACCTAGTCCAACCCCTCACCCTATAGAAAAAAGAAATTGAAGTGCAGCGACTTGGAGGGATCTTCCTAAGGTAATATAGGGAGTAAGGGGCGGGGCCTTTGAACCCAGGATTTCTGAGTAATACCAAATTAGTTTAAAAAGAAGCCACTCCCTCTACAATGCAATTTCTTTGAAAGGGATGTGTGTGCACACACACACGTGCACACATAACACAAACACACCTACATACATATGTGTATGTATATAGTCACAAACTCTGATAACTAAATATTATTATACATTGAATATTATGGATAAATTAATAATACTGCATCTAATATGTTTAAACCAAAATACACACACAGGATATCCCAAGAGTCTTAATGTAGTTTTAAGTTCTGAAGACAACCTGTATATACACACATGCGTATGCCTATCACACATAAAAGATATACATGTGCACATACATGCATGTATTGTATTATGTGTATAGAGTACACATGCAGGATACATCTAAATATGCACATACATATACCCTATGTGAACATGCCTATGTATATACAGGCAGGCATGTATAGATGCATACACACATGTGTGTGTGCCTCATGCGTGTATGCACACAACATACATGCACAGCTATATGCATGTGACATATACACATCTATTTCCCTTTCAAAGAAATCTCACTATAAAGAGGCAGTTTCTTTTTACAACAATTCATTATTAGCCAGTAGCCCTGGGTGCAAATTCCAGCTCTGCAATTGTATTACCTTAGAAAGGTCACACCAGTTCTCTACACTCCAATTTCTTTGTCTGTAAAATGAAGAAGTGGGACTAGGTCATGGGTTCTTAACCTGGGGGCTATGAACTTTAAAGAAACGACACTTTGGTGACTATTTCAATGTAATTAATTTTCTTTGTAATTCTATATAGTCTGTTTCATCTCTTTAAAATTATTATTCTGGGACATCTAGGTGGCGCAGTGAATAAAGCACTGGCCATGGAGTCAGGAGGACCTGAGTTCAAATATGACCTCAGACACTTAACACAAAAAAACTACCTGTGTGACCTTGGGCAAGTCACTTAACCAGAATTGCCCTACCTTCCCCCTCCAAAAAAAAAAAGGAAAAGGAAACGAAACGAAATGAAATGAAATGAAATAAAATAAAATAAAATAAAATAAAATAAAATAATTATTCCAAGAATAAGTCTGTGGTCTTCACCAGAAAGACTTCCAGTGGGATCTGTGACATCAGAAATGTTCAGGTCCCTGAGCTAGGTGATCTCTAGGGCCCCTTTTGGCTCTAAATCTATTTTTTATTGGATAATTATTGTATAGATTTAAACCAATACTCAGGAAATATCATGTAGCAGTTGGAATAGCTTAAGGTTAATCTGGAGGCTAGGCTGGGAACCTCCCCCTAATACTATCTCTTGACTAAGTTCTGCAAGTTTGGAGGGCAGCATGGTTGACCCAGGATTCCAGAACAGAAGAAGTCTCTCCTACTTGCTCCAGATTCCCTTCCTTCCCCATCTAAGGCTGAAATCAGACCCAGGTAAGTTGGGGGAGAAGGTAGAGTCACTGAAGGAAGAAATATTTCACCTTTACTTGGTTCAGTATTCCAAGGACTTAGAGGAAGAACATATATGGTACTTAGGACACTGGACCTAGAGTCAGCAAGACCTAGGTTCAAATCCTGACTCAGACACTTGACCCACTTGAACCTGGGCTTGACATTTAACTTCAATTTCCTCATGAGGGGACTGGACTTGGCAGCCTCCAAGATGCTTTCCATCTCTAGTGCTATGACCATGATAGGGACCCAAGTTGCTTGACTCTAAGCCCAGTGCTTTTTAGAATTACTGTGAGACATCAAAAATATATCCTTGACTTGATAATAATAAATTACATTTTTTCTCATGCTGTAAGGCTTATGAAATGCTTTTTATACACTATCTCACTGAAGCCTCACAGCAGTCCTGTAAGACAGGCATTATTACATCCATCATGGATGGGTTACATTTCTGTTCTGGGCCTACAGAATTACAGAGTTTTAAAATTGGAAGGGACCTCTAATCCAACCCCCCCCAATACCCACATATACACAATCCCCTTTGTAACCTAACTGAGAAGTAGTCATCTACCCTCTTTTTGAGGACAAAACCTGCAATAAGGTGGAATCCACTGCCTGTGGAGGAAGCCCAGTCCACTGCTGGAAAGTTACTAGGGAGTTTTAACTGACATCAGGGTGAAATTTCACTCTGTCAGCCTGTCAGTAGGCATTTACTAAACACCACTGTGTACCAAGGCACTGTGCCAAGGCTGGAGACATAAAGAAAGGCAAATAACAGGCGTTACCCTTGAGGAGCTCATGGTCTAATGGGGGAGAAGACGTGTGAACAACTTATGTACAAGCAATCCCTAGAAAGATAGCTTTCCCCCACTGCTTTTGGCTCTTGGCCTCTTGGAAATGCTAGCTGCCTTCAAGGCTCAGATTATGTGCTATTCCCTATGTAGGTCTTAATTGGCCCTTCCAGTTTTAAGTTCTCTCTCTTACTCTGAAATCATTGTGTATTTATCATATATCCTTATATTTATTTATCCTGTATATATTTACCATATATATACATACATACACACCCATACACATATTATGCATTTATTTGTTCATTTACTTATTGATTTCTCTTTATATGTTCTGTCCCCTCCCAAGCTTGCCCTCACCCTAAGAAGGCAAAGTCTCTTGAGTTCTTGTCCCTTGATTCCCTGTACCCAGCGCAGTGCCTGGCACATGGTGGCTGTAGGTGAATTGAATCCCAGCCCACAAGTCTCCCCACTAAATGACGCTGTTCCAATAATGCTACCGTATGAAATGATGCTGAATGATAAGCTAATTACTCCCAGGCTCATTTCCACTAAGACAAAACAAATTCAGCATCCTTCATACCACTCATAGGACCAGGCGTTGTAGCTCGCTGTGTTCATAGTGGGCCAAGGAGGTCAATGGGAAACAATGGGCCTATTAGCACCCTCAGTAGTCATGAAAACCTGGTGAAGTATGATTTGCTATCTGTATTGAGAGGCAAAAGTGCAGTTCACTTAGCTTCATAATGGTGAGACACAGCAAACAAAGGGCTTAAGGCCCTGCCTGGCAGAGGTCTCCCACAACTTCATTTCAGGCTAATATCCAGAGGAAAGAACAACGGAACAGCCGAGCAGAGGTCAACATCACTGCATGAAAATAGTTTAAAAATAAACCCTTTTCCAAGGTGGGGCATCTAAATCGGGCATGTTCTGGTTTAGGTTAGTGAAGACAGGGTGAGAAAAAAATGGCGAGTGGAGCATCAGCCAGTTGAGTCACAGGAGTTAGTGGCAAAATCACAGAATCTGGAATCTGGAGGCCCCACGTTTGAATCCTAGGGCAATGACTTCCTTCCTACCTCTGCGACTTGGGCAAGTCACCTTATCTCTCTGAAACCTCGTTTCTTTAGTTATGAGAGTGTCGAACTAGATGATCCATAAAAGGTTTTTTGGAGGGTATTTTGTGTGTGTATGTGTGCTAACTGATGATTTCATGGGTGTAGGAAGTTCCAAGTAAGGAAACTCCCCTACCAATGTATACTGACACCTCCAACTTATAGTTTTAGGGAGTTGCCTGGGGTATACCGACACAATTAATATGTGTCAGAGGTGGTACTTGAATCCGGATCTTTCCAAACCTGAGGCCAACTCTCTCTATCTGCTATGCCAGGCTGCCACTTATGTCCTTTGCACTATTTTCGTTGGTCAGTTTTTTCAATCATATCTGACTCTTCATGACCCCATTTGGAGTTTTTTTTTAGCAAAGACGTTTGCCATTTCCTTCTCCAGCTCATTTTACAGATGAGGAAACTGAGGCAAGAAGGGTTAAGTGACTTTCCCAGGGTCACACAGCTATTAAGCGGCTGAGGACAGATTTGAACTCAGGTCTTCCTGACTCCAGGCCTGGTGCTCTATCCACTGCACCACCTAGCTGCCCATTCTATATACTATAGTAGGTATCTAATAAATGTCTGTTCAATTGAATTGATTAATAGAGAAATAATAGAGAACTATGCTGAGAAAAAGAGAGCTAATCAATACAGGAGAGAAACATGTAGAATGAGAATGATGCAGAAGGAAGTGGGAAAGAGAGGGAAGAAGTAAGTAAACAGAATGGAACAAAGAAATGCATGAGTGATCAAGAGACATAATTAGGTGGGGAAAGAAGAGATGGGAAAATGACAAAATCAATGGAGAAGGAAAACGGAGAAGGAAAGATAAGATAGACAATATGTTGCCTCAGAAACTTAAATTTCCATAATATACATTAAAAAAATAAACATTTTCTCCATTGTACTTTCCTAGATTCCTAGCTTTCAACCCCACTTAGTTAGAGCTGATAGGAAAGCTCAGTGAATACGTGCTGGACTCAGGTGTTTTGTGTTTTCACTGGCTGAGATGCAAAGGGCTATTGGGACCCCAGATAAAAGTACCCAGCATCTCTTTGCATAGAGTGACTAGGGGAAGCACCTGCATTTCAGGCAAAGCAGAGATTTTAGAGAATTGGAGAACGACTCTGGTGCGAGGAAAAAAACAGATGGGCACATTCAGAAGCTTTCAGGAACGTGAGTCCTAAATAGAACCTGCCCATTTAACTCTACTCCCCAGTAAATCAATTTGCATGAAGTTAGGAGCCTTTGATCAGCACTAGGCTTAAAAGGACTTAGCCTCACACTTCCCTAAAGTCACTGAGTCAATGTTTAGTGCGTAATGTGCCCTACCTTGCTGGCAAAGATTTCTATTTCAATAAATATTTTTAGCTTTTTGTCAGTTCCGATGAAGAACGTGTCATTTATGTCCCAAAGTGACAGGAATTGATGAAAATGGGTGAGAGAAACAGGTTACTTCTCTATATTTTCTCTGACATTTCTTGAAATTGTCTCCCAAATATTGATTTCTATCAAAATGATTTAAGACATCTAATAAAATACAATGGCCATGGTGGAAAGTCCCAGGGACCTGGGGGTTGGGACAATCAATAACCAACATTCAAAAAGGGTTCCAAGATCTTGAAAGTAAAAGATAAAATGAATTTATTTCAGGGTGGAGATAAAAAAGAAGTGAGAGGGGGCCAGAGCTCATGCAGATTTGCTAGATGTTAGAGAATGTTTATCATCCAGCTGTCAGGTAGTTGAAAGAGCTCTGCATTTGGAATCAGAGGACCTGGGTTCAAGGCCCAGTCCTGCCACTTACTACCTGGATAATCCTGAGCAGACAATTGGGCCTCAGTTTTGTTGCCTGTAAAATGAAGGAGTTTGTAGCCAATGACCTTCAAAGTCTCCGCCAGCTCTAAATACTGTGGGTTAATGAGTCTAGGCTTTAAAACCTACTAGCTGCATAGCTATAATACCATAATACCAACCAGTTGAACATGGTAATAATACACTTGGCATCATCATTGTTCTAGATATTAAATGGTAGAGCTGGACTAAATTAAAGAGTCCTAATAAAGGAGGTCTACAGATAGGTCCAAGGCAAGTAGGCGGCACAATAGATAGAGTGTTGGGCCAAAGTCAGGAAGACTCATTTTCCTGTGTTCAAATTTAGCCTCAGATACTTAGTAGCTTTGTGACCCTGGGCAAGTCATTTAACCCTGTTTGCCTCAGTTTCCTCATCTGTCAAATGAAGCAGAGACAGAAATGGCAAACCATTCCAGCATCTTTGCCAAGAAAACTGGGGTCGTGAAGAGTCAGACACAATTGAAGCAATTTAACAACAACGACAAAGAGTCCTAACCAAGGGGTCCACAGATAGACCCAAGGCAGCTATGTGGTTCAGTGGGTAGACTGCTGAGCTTGGAGTAAGGAAGACCTGATTTAAAATCTGGCCTCAGATACCTAATTAGCTGTGTGAGGCTCAGGCACATCATGTATCTTCAGTTTGCCTCAGTTAGCTCATCTGTAAAATGGGGATAATAATACCACCTCCCTCCCAGGATTGTTGTGGGGAATCAAATGAGATCATATTGATAAGGCATTTAGTACTAAGTACCTAGCAAGCAGTATTTAAATTCTAGGTTTTGTTGTTTTTGTAATAGTTCAGAGCATCTGTGAACTTGAATGGGGAAGGGGAGGAAATTACATTTTTATTTTTCACTAACCTCTAACTGAAATTTAGCATTATAGGCACTGAATCTAATTCTGAGAGGAGGTCCAAAGGCTTCACCAGATTGCCAAAGGGGATCATGACAGAAAAAAGACTGCAGTTCTCCAGACCATATGGTCTCTTAAGGGTTCTCCCCAGTGATAACATTCTACATTCTAGTGAGCCCATCACTAGAGGTCTCCAAGTGAAGGTTGGATGATCTGTTGTCAAGGACACTTTATTTAGGGTTCCCATTAAGAGAGGGTTTGGACCAGGTGGTCTGTAAGGTCCCTTACACTTCAGAACTGTGAAATGATCACTTAAAGCTCTTAGATTCTAACATTCTATGATTCACAGGCCTTCCCAGCTCGTAAATCCTATACCCTATGTTCTAAGGTCTTTCCCAGCTATAACAGTCTATGTTGCATATTCTAAGATTCCTCTCAGCCCTGACAAGCTAAGTTTTATCTCATCTAAATTACTCTCCATTCTTTTCCAGCTTACAACTGTATTTTGTTTTCTGAGGTCTTCCTAAGCTCTGGCCTTCTATGATTGCAGATGGTCAAATAATTTACTCAACTGTTCTATTTCTCCGATCAGTTAAAAAATTGTCAATTACGTGGAATATTCAGAGGAACTAGTGTAAGCCTTCACACCTACACCCTCTCTAGAAGACAGAGGATTTGTGTACCATCTAGGGCACTCCTTGCTCACAGGGGGCAAAACAGTGGGCTCCTGATCACCTGTCACCAAGCAGGCAAAAGCCTCCCCCACAAACGTAACTCACCCGTTCCTGTACCAACTACCCCACGCAGGCTTTATCTGTGCTGAGTGCTTGGAGATAAATGACCTACAGAAATAGAACCAAAAGGCAAGGGGAAGAGAAACAAGAAGAAAATTGAGAGGAAAAAATAAGAGGAAAAAAGGAACGGAGGGGAAGAAAAGAAGCAAATTGATATTCTGATACACTTAACAATGACACTTAAAGGAGTCCCTGTCAGACTGGAAATACAAAGAAGCATATGTTTTATCAATCTATGAAAGACATACTGGGGAATGAAGGCTTTCTGTCTGTGGGTGGGGTGTTGAAATCAGATCTGTTACCCTTCTGTATATATTTTAGGAGAGGAACGTGATTAAGGAATATTTGTAAAGCACTAGGAGACTGTTGATAAAAGACACCATAGAAAGTAAAAGGAGGCTGGATTTACCTTTAGAATCATAGCCTGTTAGAGCTAAAAGGGACCAGTGAGCTAATCTAGCCCAACCCACATCATTTTACAGATGAGGAGACTGAGATTCAGAAAAGAACAAGTCATAGTCGTAGAATTTTAGAGCTGGAACAAAGACCACAAAATGTCAGGGCTGGAAGGAATCTGAGAGATCACCCACTCCAATGCCTGTCTTTAATAATTTAAGAAAATGAAGTGATTTGTCCAAAGTACAGTAAGTCTGTGGCAGAGACAGGGCAGTACCCTTCTGCTTCCTCATATGAGGCTCTTCTCACCACCAACAGAATCTGAGTGTTAAGCATATTTTACTGTACTTTTAATTCTTAGTGATTCTACCCCAAATTACACAGTTTATAGAAAAGCTGGGACTAGAATCTTATTCTCCCAGCCTCTAATCCTCTGTTCTAACATTCAATGCTACCCAGTATTATCTGGTTAAGCATAACCTTTCCTTCAGAATCTTTACAACTTTTCTTCCTAGAAAAAGTTTAGAATCTTGTACACTTATATATATGTCCATGTTTGGGGTGGTTTGAGATTTTTTTTTTTCATTCAGGCAGGAGGCTTTGCCACTCTCTTTCTTCCCCCCCAACTTGGCTCTGTCACTCATCTGTGTTACTCTACAGCTTTCATCAAAACAAGTACCACTGAAGAGAAGACAAGGGGATGATTTCCAAATGTGCTTGCTTTTAGAATCTGTTCTCCATTCCCCTGAGAAAAAGACAAGGTTTCATAGTTTGCAAAATTACCTGGAATCAAGGCACTGAAATGAATACTACTGTCAGTAATTAAAAATGGTTGGGGGACAAGTAAAAAGGTTAGCCCTGGTTGTACATTTAGGAACATGGCAATTGATGACTTCCTGGACCTCATTAATGCCCCAAGTCCCTGTTATCTAAACTTCAGGAAACATCACAAACCTTTTTTTTTTTTTTAAAGTATCCTGATCCTCTGAAGCTCCAAGGAGAACTCTGGACTTGAAGTCAAGAGAACTCTGAGCTTCAGTTCTGCCACTGACCAGCAGTTCCCTTCTCTGGGCTTCAGTTTTCTAATCTAGAAATGGGGAGGATAATACTTTCACTCCCTATTTCCAAAGTGTATCACTAGGAAAGCTCTGTGTAGATGATAAAATACCATGGACATTTGAGCTGTGCTTATCCACTCTAAGCATTCCATTCTGTTTGATCAGGGGAGAGAGCATAGAGCTTGTTGAGAATGACACAAAGTAGACAGAAATTGAGCTGGCCAGATGTACCCAAAAACTGAGAGGGCACCAGTCTTATCCCAGAAACCATAAGGCTGAGAGAGCACTGAGCTTGCCATCCACAAAGTGTATTTGGCAACAAAGCTGAGTTACCAACTTCAGGTATAGAGAAATACACTTATTTCAAACGGGAATGGTAACTACAGGGAAATCCCAGGGAACAGATACTCAATAAATCATCCTTGGAACTACTAACGAGTCCCCAATGTGAAATTTTCAGAGAGTCTCTCCCACTGGCTTCCAGCTTCACTGAGCTCCCCAGGCAAAAATTAATAAAAATAAATACAATTCCATGCCCCCCACCCTCTGGCCCATGCTGAAATTTTACCTGTGTGTGTGGGTGTCTCTTAGTCCTTGGAAAGCTTCTCACCTTCCCACAGAAGGTGTGCTCTCTGATGACACAGGCGAGTCCAATCCAGCAGGTTTCTTGCCAGGCTCAGTATGGTCTTGTCCCTGGGGTCAGGGGGAAGGATCTGTCCTTCCTGAGCAGCCTTCCTCACTGCAGCAGCGATAGGGGCTGCAAAGGGACAGTGTGGTCCTCCTCAGAACTCGAGTTCTGATGCCTGTTTCCCCCTCTTTTTATTGACACGGAGCCTCCCCCTGTCATGCAGACCCAGCCTAGCATAGGCTCCTCAGAGCCAATAGGGGAAGACAGCTCACAATAGTCAGATGCACACAGACCTCTCGACACCTCCCTGCATAGAACTCCAGCATTCCCCAGGTCCTTCAACTGGTACCCCCTGGAACACTTCACAGTAGGCTTCTGCTCAGGGCAGGGATATGGGGGAGTGAGGAGGGACTTGGGAGGAAGGGAAAAAGAGGCAATCATGCCAGAGGAGAAATGTGCCACTTTAAACCCAGACACTCCAGCTAATGATGAGCATACATGTTTTTGTGCCACTTCATACATATATATCCACATAGAGAAGGGGTGAGTAGGCTGTATGTCCATGTACAGCTGTGTGTGTAGGTGCTTACATGTGAGCACAGTCATATGTGTGCCAGCCCCTGCTAGCAGGCTCTGAAGGAAAGAAACTGTGAGACCGTGCCAGGCACACCAACACTCATAGAAACATGATGATTTCCAAGCTGCCTGGAACCGACTGTTTAGTCTCCCCTGGCTGCAAAGCAAAATGGATAAAGCTGAAAATACAGCACTGAATGTTTTAATCCCCCTCAAAATATGGACTGAGAATAACGTGCCTCTGCATCTACTCTGTGACTAAAAGGACATACCCGTCTCATTAAGTCACGTTGCCTTTGCTTGTTACTCTAGTATTTCATGGTTTCTAAAGCATTTCCCTCACAACAATGCTGCGAAGAAGGCAGAGTAAGATCATATCCATTTTACAGATAAAGAAACTGAGGCTCAGAGACAGGAAAATATTTGGTCATCAAGTTAGTTCACTATTGAAACTGAGACTTGAACATGGGTCTTTTGACTCCCAGTTCAGTGCTCTATCCAATGTACTATCTCCTTCAGGGCCTAAGCTGTCTTCTAGCTGCTCTTAGGTGGTCTTCAGTTTTGGAAAGGGATGTGTTTCTCATCTGTAAAGAAAGCAATAAAAGGTAAGAACAAAAAAAACATACCTTAGGAGACCACTGAAAGCATCCAAATAGAAGATTCAGTATGGTACTATTAAAAACAAAACAAAAACAAAATCTTGACTCAAGTTCACTTGAGTATGATTTGTATGATTTCACTTCTCTCAGTTTTCACAGTTTCCTCAGTTTCCATGCCTGTAAAATGGGAATAATAATTTTTCTACCTCACATGGATATAAAGAGGTAAATTCTTTGTAAACAATAATAGGCTATAAAATGAGAACAATTATGATAGAATCACTTTCCATTGAACTGACTCTCTATGGAATTACAGAATCTCAGAGTGGAAAGGAGGCTTGAGACTGCTTGGTCCAAACTGTGCCTGAGTAGGAATCCTCTACATACATCAGCCCCAACAGTCTTAAAGCCTCTGCATGAAGGCTTCTGGAGAAAGGGGCCTTACTCCCTCCTAAAGTATCCCATTCTACTTTTGGATAGCTACAATTTTAGAGAAGCTGGGTGGTACAGTGGATAGAGTGCCCAGTCTGGAGTCAGGAAGACTCCTTTTCCTGAGTTCAAGTCTGATCTTAGACACTTACTAGCTGTGTGGCCCTGGACAAATCACTTAACTCTGCCTCAGTTTCCTCATCTGTAAAATGAGATGGAAGAGTTACCAAGGAAATCCCAAAGGGGTTGTGAAGAGTCTAAAATGACTGAACAATAATTCTTAAGAAGTTTTTCCTTACAAAGAAAATAAAATTGCCTCTGAAACTTAGACCCATTGACCCTAGTTCTGCCTTTTGGGGAAAAACAAAATGGATCTGGGCTCTCTTTCACATGACAACCTTTCATATATTTGAAGGCAGCCCTTGTGTCCCTGCTAAGGTTTCTCTTCTCAGAGCCAAAAATCTTTGGGTTTCTCCAAGTGTTTCAGAATGGTTTTCCTTCCATGTCTCTTTCCAAAAGGAACCTTCTTTAGGCATGGGAACCAAGAAAGCAACGAAGTGAAAAAACTTATAGCACTAGCTAGGGACTCACAGGCTTCTATAGATGTTGCAGCCTCCAGGGAGGCAGGGGAGTGAAAGGAAAAGGTCAATGGACCTAGGAGTCTGCAGACTTGGACTCAAGTCCTAGCTCTGCCATTTTCTATGGAGCCATGTGACTTTGGGAAAATCACTTGGTCTTCCTGGGCTTTAATGTCGTCCTCTGTTGTGCTATAGATGACCTGTAAGTTGTCTTCCAACTCAGATATTCTATGTTCTAATGATTCTTCTGTTCTAACATTCTATACCATACTGTTAATTTTGGCATTCAATATTCTAAAATCTCTTCTAGCTTTGACATTCTTTGCTCTGAGGTCCCTCCCACTTCTCTCATTCTATGTTCTGTGGTCTCTCCCAGTTCCAACATTCTGTGTTCTAGGATCTCATCAAACTTTCATGCTCTCTGTACATTCTATAATGTTTCTTCATTTAGGATGCCTTCCTCCCCCCACCCCTTTACTTTGGCCTTCTACTGCCTCTCTGAAATTAGGACTTTTCACAGATTGTAAAAACTACACCTTCACTGTCTATTCAACTCCAGTCCTTGCTCCTGGCTCCCCTTTGCCTCATTGCTCTCTGCACAGAATCCCCCTCCTCCGCCTCCTCCTCTTCCCCTATGCTGTAAGCTCTTGATAATTACCTTGGAGTAGACAAAGACTCAAAGAGACAAGAATATAATGGCTTCTATCCTTGGGAGTCAGCAGGAGCAGAAAGCTTTAGAAATAGGGACATACAGTCAACTCTTTGACTATTATCCAAAGAACCAAGGCAGGGAACATAATGGTTAAAATAAATCTTTGGATAATCTTCATCTGAGTTTGTTCCATTTGACTCTCTTCCTCCTCCAGACCTTTAATCATAGCTACTAACAAATGGTTCATGAGGTTGATAAGAATATCATCTCTGTTCTCTTTCCTTAAACTGTAGAAAAGGGGGAATCATTTTTATTATTAATGAGAGCTCATTTCTAAAGCACTTTTCTGCCAGCCCCCTGGGAGGTAGGTTGTGTAAATATTATGCTTCTCATTTTACAGATGGGGAAGCTGAGGCTCAGAGACATGACATAACTTGCCCTTGTTTATGTATCTAGTAAGGATGAAAGTGGGGCAGCAAGGTAGCAGAGTAGATAGAATGCTGGACCTAGAGGCAGGAAGACTCATCTTCCTGAGTTTGAATCTAGCCTCAGAGACTTAACTAGCTGGACAAGTCACTTAACCCTGTTTACTTCAGTTTCCCCATCTATCAAATGAGCTGGAGAAGTAAATAGCAAATCCCTTTTGGTATCTTTTCCAAGAAAACCTCAAATGGGGTCACGAAGAGTCGGATACAACTGACACAAGTCAACCACAACAAGGTGTGAAAGCCAGGACAGAATCATAGCCGTGGTAGGGCCCTTGAAGATCATCTACTCTGACCACTTCTAGTGTAAAACCCTCATTCTACAATTGAGGAAACTGAAACTCAGAGAAGTAAAGAACAGATAGCAAAGAGCAGAGCCAAGATTCAGACTGCTGACCCCGGACTCCAAATCCAGTGCACCATTACCTTCATGTCATGAGGGCTCCATACAACATTACCACACTGACCCAGCCATGTTTGCTTAGAATCACCCAAGATTCTCACTGGTTTTTCTCTGGTTGAAATAGGGAAAACACCTATAGCACCTCCCTTTTCTCATTGACCCAGGCTTTTCTCATTCATTCCTTCCCTATCCCCCATCAAATAGTAACTGTAAAGCATTCTGAATCAGGGAGCTGCCCTCCTGGTCTGAGCCAGTCCTCTAACGCTGTGCTGACAGCCTCCCCAGAGGCCAGCAAGAAAGAGCATCCGATGGGAACTCCTGGTCTCTCCCCCTCTAATCCAAAGAGGAGAGATGCTGCAGGGCATTGTGCACTGCTCTTATCACCCCACTACTCTGCTCAAAACCTCTGTTGGCTTCCCACTGCCTATGAAATATTATTAATTCTTTAGCATGACATCCAAGGCCCTCCACAATCTCATTCCAATCTCCCTATCCAGCCTAACCTCACACTGCTCCCCTTTGCCTATTATATGTTTCAGCCAAACTGGATTGTTTACCATTTAACCCCCCCCCAAAGAAATCTTGAATTTTCTTGTTCTTATGCTTTTGCTCTCCCCTAAACCTGGAATGACCCTCCCTCCCATGTCTAAATATTGAAATTCCACCCCTCCTTCACAGCTTAACTCAAATATCAACTCCTCCATAAAGTCTGATCTTTCCACCTTAAAATTATCTTTACTTCATGAGACTTTCAATTTTTAGATTTAGCTGAGAGTGTTGGACTGGATGATCTCTGGGGTCCCTTCCTGTTCTAAATCTATGATCTTACAAGCCTTGCATTTAGCTTGCAATCTTTTTTGCCCATAACATATTCCATCTTGTAGCTACTTGTATACTTGCCATCTTCTCCATTAGACTGCAAACTCCATGAGGGCAAGAACCATGGTTTATCAATTTTTGTATCTCCCCTAGTGCTGTGTGCCATTATATACTTAATAAAAGTTGATGCAGTTTTATAGAAGCATAAAATATTTAGAATACATAGTATAGGACATCAAAGCTAAAGGGACCTTGGGACAGAGAACACAAAATGTCGGAGCTAGAGACGACCTAATAATATGTAATAGTGTGTCCCACAAGACTTCAGGAAAGCTAAATTTAGGAAGAATGAAAAGGCATAGTCATTTAAATATAAAGAGGAAGACTTTCCAGGATAAGAGGGAAGCATTCCACAATTCAGAAGGGTTTAATGCCTGAATAGTTCAATAGTGGGTGAAGAGACCATCAAAACAATGAACTTGTCTCTAGGGTACAGATCTTTGTCCCTAGCCACTAGAAAAAGCATCAGAAGTATAAGTGACTAAATCAAGACTTATCATCATAAGCCAAGGAAAAGTCTCTGCCTGAACAAACTGACCAGACCTAGGAAGAAGTGTTAAATAGAAGAGGTTAGATCTCTCCCACCTCCTGCCTGGAGGTAACAAACTTTAATTTTGGCTCTGAGGGCTTCAAGAAGAAGAGACTTGTGTTAATTCTAGGCTAAATATTATTACCTTAGTTGAAAGAGTATGATAGCACTCCAGCTAGAAAAGCTACTGCAATATCCTAGCTAGAGAGAACAGAGTACCAGCCCTGAGAAGAGTCCAGCAATGAGTGACCTGCCTAGCTCAGTCCAGCAGTCCAATCACTCTCCTTGGCTCAGCCAAGCAGCAGTGGTTCCCAATAACCAAACAATATGCCTGGCCCAATAGCATCTGAGTTTGATGAAGAACCAGCACAGCAGCCAAGTGATGTGCTTGAACCAGCTCAGCAGCAGACTAATCAACCCAGTGAAGACATGAGGAATAAGTCCAGCTAAGCTGCCCATACATCTGATTTTCTGTGACCTATGAAGAGTCAGCCTAGTTGAACAGGCAAGAAACTCATCCATGACTAATACCATGACATTTTGTGATGTACTCCTTAGAGTGCTCACTCTTCCCCACCCCACCCTCAGCTCCATATTTGTGGGGAAATGTGGTTTTGGAAAAACACTCTGTAATTACTGTTTCTACTATGCTATTTGAGTAAATATCTTTACTAAAGAATAGAGTCTACTGTCTGATCATTAAGGGGGAACACATTGGTGGGGGCTTATGAACTAGGGTTAAAAGGATAGCCACCAAGAATATTACCCCCCAAGAACTGTGGAAGCAATAGCAACTGCCCCTCCAAGAACCCAACCTGTCAACGCCAGTGCAAGTCAAGAGTGAACCCAATTGGTTCAAAGTCTAACAAGATAAAGATCTGAAAGAGACTTTAGAGATTATCTAGTTCAGCTCTTTTACTTTACAGTTGATGAAACTGGGACCAAAATAGTGGAAATTACCTGCCCATCACATAACTAATAAACGGCAGAAATAGAATTCATACCCAAGCCTACTCACTCAAACTCAGTGCTCTATAACATGATACCTCCTTCATGCACAGTATGCAGATTTCACTGATATAACAGATAATTCTATAAGAAATAGACCTGTATCTCCTCTTGATAGAAAGTCTATGGACTCAAGATTTAGAACACATATTTTGAGATACAGCCAATGTGGGAATTTGTCTTACTTGGCCATATGTATTTGTTATGAGGGTATTGTTTCTTTTTTTCTGACTGGAGGGAGGGGTAAGAGGGCAAGGAGGGATGGGGACAGGGTAGCCAAAAAAATAGAAAAGAAAAAGAAAAGAAAAGAAATTGACACATCTTGATGGAGATATTTTTTTTAATGCAGAGAAGCAGTTCAGAAAGACCAGAAAGAAGCATAGGCAAGCAGGACAACTTTGAAAGCTATAGATAAAATCTGTTATATATCTAAGAAGAAAAGCAAGCTGTACAAAATAGAGATCTTCATTTCATGTACAATCCTATTTTTATGTTCTATCATGTATATGGAAATTCCCATTTTATTAGAATTTGTTAAGTTCTAAATAAAAACAAGAAATAGAGCTTTATCAAAGTAGAACAGGCTGCTTACAGAAGTAAGGAAGTGAATGCCTCATCACAAGACAGAGGATCATAGAACATAATATAGAATTGGAAGGCATCCCAGAGGCCATCTAGTCCAACTCTTTCATTTTATTTATTAATTTTTTTTATTCTAAACCTAATGAACACCAAATAAAATGAGTATTTCCATATACAAAGTAGAAGAGAAAAAGGGGGATTGTACAGGAAATGTGAACCTCTTATATACAATTTGCTTTTAATTTTAAGGATATAATAAATTCAATACATAGCTTTCAAAGCTATCCTGCTTACCTGTGTTTCCCTCTGATTTTTCTTCTGTTCTTTTCTGTGCATTTAAAAAAAATGCTTCAGTGACTATCTGTATCAATTTGTGCAAGTCCTTTCAGGTTTCTTGGCAAATCTGCCCTTTTGTCATTTCTTATGACACAATAATATTCTATTACATTCACATGACATAATTTGTCCAGCCATTCCCCAATCTATAGAGAAAGCCTCTTAGCTTCTGGTTCTTTGTTGTTAGTGTTAAGCTATTTTTCAGTCACATTTGATGCTTCATTACCTTATTTGGGGTTTTCTTGGCAAAGATACTGGAATGGTTTGCCATTTCCTTCTTCAACTCATTTTACAGATGAGGAAACTGAGGCAAATAGGATTGAGTGACCTGCCCAGTCATTTAACAACTAGTAAGCATCCAAGACATGATTTGAACTAAGAAAGGTAAGTCTTCCTGAGTCCAGGTCTGGCACTCTATCCATTGTGCTCTTTACTATAACAAAAAAAGTATGTGTGTGTGTGTGTGTGTGTGTGTGTGTGTGTGTGTGTGTGTGCATATATACGTGTGTATAAATGATATGTACATATATGTATATGTGTGTGGATGCATACATGCATGCATGTGCGTGTGTGCACACAAACTTATGGGTCTTTTTTTTTCTTTCTTTGATCTTTTTTCAGTATAAGCCTAGTATTACTGGCGTCAAAGTTTAGTGAATCTTTGTTACTTCCTCATTCTAAGATTCCCCTTTAGGGAACAAGGGAAGAGAATGGTCCCTAAGAGCAGCAGAAGAAATGGGGGCTAGAAATCAAGTGCTCTCCATTACACTAGGCCTAGTTTACTGAATGGGAGAGCCAATGAGTGATATTCCCCTGAATAGTCATCACAACCAGCAGCCATTCTCAAACCATTAATAGAAGTGACGCCTCTCCCGTATTACTTGTAATCTTGTATTTGAAGAAGGTGCTATTTTTACCTTCTCTCTCTCTCTAGGGGAAATGTCTCCCAGCAACCTTCCCTTCCCTTCTGTGTGAAATAACTACTTGCCAAAATTCAAGGGGCTTCCTACATGGGCAAAAAGAGCTCATTATAACTGCATAGCCATATTTTCATCAATAGTACCAAAGTATGCCGTAAAGAGCCTAAATTTCCTCTTTTGTAAAATGGAGATTGGACTACAATCTAGTCACCAAGCTCCCTTCCTAGTTCTTTGTTCTATAATCTAACATTCTCTGTTCTAAGGTTTCTCCCAGCTCTACCAATTTTGTGTTCTATGTTCTAACATTCTATGCTCCAAGGTCCCTTCCAGCTCCAATATTCTGTAAATCACATATTACACATGTACAGAGAGAACCACTTGTGATTCATGCTATTACAGTGCAGCTTAGAGAAGACAGAAAAGTTGTATGTTTTGCATTCTTTTTATTTTTGGAGGGGGGAAGGCAAGGCAATTGGGTTAAGTGACTTGCCCAAAGTCATACAGTTAGTTAAGTGTCAAGTGTCTGAGGTCACATTTGAATTCAAGTCCTTCTGACTTCAAGGGTAGTGTTCTATCACTGAGCCACCTAGTTGCCCCTGTTTTTCATTAAGAT
This sequence comes from Pseudocheirus occidentalis, assembly GCA_028646575.1. Taxonomy (NCBI): domain Eukaryota; kingdom Metazoa; phylum Chordata; class Mammalia; order Diprotodontia; family Pseudocheiridae; genus Pseudocheirus; species Pseudocheirus occidentalis. The sequence continues at coordinate 102,627,514 of CM053595.1, read as the reverse complement.
TCTTACCTTATTTATGGGTGACTTTTTCACAGCAGGTGAAGAGAGCCTATCTTGGAAATAACGAAGCCATAGCAGCCCTCACTATTGGGAATACTAGAAACCACACAAGCTAGTACCCTGAAGGCAGCCTTTTGAAACATATAATTTATGCAAAGGGTCCAGATGCTTCTCTTAGGCTCATTCTAAAGCAACAAATACTTGTTTATTTCCAGGAGGGGAAGAATGATAATGATATTTCATTTCCCGATGAGAAAGACACCAATCTCCCTGGGAGGAAGATTTCTGCATAAGGCATGAGTCTGGGAAAAAAAGGGAATCTGTTAGCTTGCTCACACTGCCAAATAGGATGGGATATAGCCTGACGCTGTGTGACTATCTCCAAATTCTGAGCATTAACAAGTTGAAGGTAAACAATACTTCCTAGTGGATGGAATTGGGATGCTCAGTCATCTGTTTATGTCAGCTTTCAACAGACAGAAGAGAGTAAGTTCCCAGTGATAATGGGTGCCATACTATCTTCCTGAGGGGTTTGGGTTGACGATTTTGCAAAATAACATCCCATTCTAAACTGTGCTGCCTGGCACATGGCCAACACATGTGGAGACTAATCTCAAAACAATGTAGCCCCATGAAGAAATAAGAACTGAGCCAAATGAACAACTCATGGTGTGGATTTGATTGAGTCACTTCCTCCCTGGGACTCAAGTACTTCCTCTATAAAATGATGGAATTGGACTAGATGGTCGCCACATTCCCTCCCAGCTCCCATCTTCCATGTGCTTTATTCTGGGACTTCTCAATCTAACATCCCATATTCTATTTTCTTTTTATAAAGATATGCTGTATTGACATATTTTGTCTTTACATCAGTCATTTCACCTCCTCTATCTCAATAATAATCATTAGCATTTTAAGGTTTGCAAATCACTTTACATGTCATCATGCTTGAACCCCATAATCCCTCTCTGAGGTAGGCCCTATTATTGTCCCCAGTCTACAAATGAGAAAACTAAAACTGAGAAAGGTTGAGTGATGAGCCCAGAGTCACACAACTAGTAAGTGTATGAGGCAGGATTCAAACTCAGGAGTCTTCTTGACTTTCAGTTCAACACTATCCATTTGACACCTAGCTACCAATTGAAAACTCGCATGTGACAAAAATAAACATCTAAGCAAAACTAGTAGATATAGTGACATTATTTTATTCTTGTAGCCCCTTTACTTCTTTACCATGAGGAAGGGAGTATGTTTAATTATCTTTTCTCTGGGATCTTCATTGATTTTTCCATTACTAAGGGTTCAACCGCTTTTTAGTAACCTCCCCTCCCACTTACCTTGTTGTAGTCTTGGTGCCAGTTACTTCTCTCTGAATCAGTTCATTCAGATTTTTCCATGTTTCTCTGGATTCTTCATATTCTTCACCTTGTTCTGCAAAACAATAACCCATTTCATTCATGTATCATTGTTTTTTCATTCAGCTCCCCAAGTGATGGGCACCCATTTTGTTTCCAGCTCTGTATTACCACCAAGAGAGCTACTATGAATATTGTGGCATATCTAAAACCTTTGTTTCTGTCTTTGACTTGCTTGGTATATATGCCCATTAGTGAGATGGGTAGATCTAAACATAAATGTGGTATACTCAGTTTCCTTTCATTATCCTGACTTAAAACCCAGAATGGTCGGGTCACTCTACCAGTAGGGTATCCATGTGCCTATCTTCCCAAAGCCTCTCTAACATTCACCATTCACATCTTTTGTTATCTCTGCCAATCTGTATGATGTGAGGTAAAGCCTGAGAGATGTTTTGATTTTCATTTCTTTGACAGAAATTTGGAGCACATTGTATATGTTATCATTTACAGTTTGCATTTTTTCTTTTGAAAACTATTTATTTGAAGAAATGTGGAGATGGCAGACTATGGAGAAAGAACACAGTAGATATTATTGGACTTGATTAATGTTTTGGTTGGTTTTACTTAAACACTTTTTTCTTCTTTATCAGTTGAATTCTCTGTTCTAGGGATGGCTGTCTATGGGACAGGAGAAGGACATATTAGGAAATTAAGGTAATGTAAAAATCAGTATCATAAAATTTTTATATAAAACTTTTTTCATATACTTTGACCACTTATAATAACAATAATAATAGTTAACATTTATGTAGCACTTTAATGTTTGTAAATTGCTTTACATATACCATCTTATATTTGATTCTCACAACAGCCCTGTGAGGTATCTGCTGTTATTTTTCCCTCAGGAAACAGACTGAGATAACTTAAATGACTTGCCTAGGATTATATATAGTTAAGAAGTGTGTGAGGTAAGATTTGAGCCCAGATCTTTTAGTCATTATGTTAAGCTGTCATCAATATTCAGGAATAGTTTTTTTTTAAAGGGAGTGGGGGTTAAGTGACTTGCCCAAGGTCACACGGCAAGTAAGTGTTAAGCGTCTGAGGCCGGATTTGAATTCAGGTCCTCCTGACTCCAGGGCCAGTGCTTTATTCACTGCGCCACCTAGCCGCCCCTTGGGAAAAGTTTTTAGTGTGGTATATTTGTGTTGATTCCCTATACATTGTGGCTATCTGACAATATTCCTTATTCTCTGGTTAACATTCTGTGTTCTGTGTTCTACAGATTCTTCTAGCTATGTTTTGTGTTGTAAGACCCTTTCTTCACTGACATCTCAGGTGCCATGTTCTAAGATCTCTTCCAACCCTGCTGACTGTGTTCTATCCTCCCTCTAGGTCCTTTCTATCCCTGACATTCAATGTTCGCTGCTCTATGAGAGCAAAACAAATCTGATGAACCAGTTTAGGAGTTACTGCCCGCTCCCAATTCTAGATAATAATCATAATGCTATAGTGCTTTCATGTTTAAAGTATTTGCCTCACCACCATATTATGAGTCGGATATTAAAAATCATCTTCTTAGTCTCATTTGACAGATAAACTGAGGCTCAGAGACTGACGAGACTCTCCCAGGATGGTACAATTTAGACAAATATCACAGTTGGGATCTGAACCCAGATCTCTCATGACATCAAGTAGCATGTTTTTGCCAGTATGCCACGCTGTCTCTAAATGTCTTTGTAATTCCTCAGTAGTCATCTCGGCCATCAGAGTGAATACAACTTACTGAGCAATCCCCAATGATGATTTTCTCAGATGTTGTACCATAAACATACCACTGAACCCATATTTACACTACAGGAAGTAGCCTTGGATGAGTTCCACAGGCCAAGCAATTTAAGCTACTCTTAATAACATTTCTGAATAAGAAGGATTTTTTTTTCCTTTTTTGCTGAAGGGCAAGATTAAATTGCTTTTGTCTCCAGAGTCTATGAATCTTATTGTTTCTTCTAAACTCTACAGTATTTTCCCTTTAATTTCTTCTCATCAACTACAATACTCAGAGCATCCTGTCCTGGCAACGTAAAGGGCCCTTTCCTGAGGAACAGTTGGGTTTAGCACTCATGAATATGCCTGGGAGGGTGTGCCAGGTATAACTGTATACTGGTAGGCTCTTCCCTTCCTCTTTGCCTTCTGGTAGGCCTATGTTAGTGCTCCCCACTCAGGGGGAGGTACCCAAGCATAGCTTGAAGGCTTTACTGCAAGTCCTACTAAGTTTAAAGTAATGCTATATAGGGAATAAATGCATGCTGATTAGGAGTTAGATGACCAGGGTAGTACAGCAGAAAGAGTTCTGACTCTGGAATAAAAGGGCCTGTGTCCAAACCTTGACTTTGATGCTTATTACCTGTGTGACCTTGGGCAAGTCATTGAACATCCTCAGGTCTGTTGGAAGTACTGTTATCACTTGTCTGAAGCTCTAGTTCTTGCCCCTATTCTGTAAAGACCTCATCTGTTGCTTTTCCTGCCCACATGCCCTGAACTTTTCTTCTCTTCTATTTTGATTGGCCTTGGTAGGGCTGCGCAGCCTAATCTAAGGTCTCTCAACCTACTGGGGCCATTTTTCCACTGTGTCTTATGCGCAGACAAACTGCTCTCTCTCTCATCTCTTCTCCTTAATTAGCATAGTTAAGCATATTTTTCCAAAGGCCTATCCTAGAAATTATCCCCAGTATTAAACACCCACACATACCAATTTACACGAATTGAACTAGCATTTTTTCCCTTCTCTACGCCCCAAAACAACACAGAGAGAGAGCCACAGAGAGATACACACATCACCCTTCCCCCTCCCCAGTTTTGCCACAAATTAAGAAATGGTCAAAAATTTTTTGAGCAGGATAAAGTTTAGGTATGGGCTCTTTTTTTTTCAGAGGAGAAGGTAGGGCAATTGGAGTTAAGTGACTTGCCCAAGGTCACACGGCTAGTAAGTGTTTAAGTGTCTGAGGTGAGATTTGAACTCAGGTCCTCCAGACTCCAGGGCAGGTGCTCTATTCACTGCACCACCTAGCCACCCCCAGGATAAAGTTTAGGAAGCAGTGACCCTGTCTGTCCCCAAATTATGTGCCTGTATCATTGCAAAGCCCTAAGATTCTTGGTCAAAGGGACAAAGAGTCTTGCCAGAATAAAGAAAATCCTCACTAGTTCTGATAAAATTAATATTCAGTTACTCCTTCTAATCCTTCTCCTGATTCATCCTCACACGTCCCTGAGATAATAGCAATTAAACATCTGGGTAAGGGAGAGAGTTTGCTATACTCTCCAAACACTAATAGAAAAGCAAAGTTTCCCAAAGTGAAATTATTCTTTGCTTGGGGGAAGGAGAACGAATTAGCATGAATTCCAGATTTGAGGAAAGTAAGTGGGAGTTAATTTCAGATAATGTGGCACTATGTAGCTCCTTGTAAAATTAATCTCTACTAGGGCAAATTGGCAGCTTTGAAAATTCACTGAACTCTTGCAGAGTTACCAGGAACCTGTCTAAAAAAAAAAAAAGAAAGAAAAGAAAAACTCTCCATTGTTCATCTTTAGTGTTGAATATTAAGAGAACTGTCCTTGCAAAAAGGACCCTGTGACTCTGGACAAAGCACTTCCCTCTATAAGAACTAAAGTTCATCCTCTGTAAAATGAAGGGCTAGATGGACTAGGTAGCCTATTTCACACTTGAAAATTCTAAGTTCTAAGGGCCCTTCCAGAGATAATAGTCTATATTCTCTGGGTGGGTCAGGTGAATAGGTGTGAATGAGTATAAATACATGTAAATGGTCCAGTCCCACTAGCTCCACCCAGAAGCCTGAGCAACTTAACAGTCAAAGGTAAAATCTCTTTGAGACTTTAAGTATTCTTTTTTCCCTTTTCAGAGGGGGGAAGGCTGGGCAATTGGGTTTAAAAAAAATAAGGAGGTATAGCTCAGGGGAAGAGCATTTGACTGCATATCAAGTGTCTGAGGCTACATTTGAACTCACATCCTCCTGACTCCAGGACCGGTGCTCTATTCACTGTGCCACCTAGCTGCTACCTAGCTGCCTCCTCCCTCCCCCTGCCTTTTTTCCCCCAACTTTAAGTATTCTTAACAGGAATATTCCCATTGAGACCAAATTTGGGACATAGGTTACTCATATTTTAAGCAACAATGGCTGACCTTAGATCCAGGAAGACTTGTGTTGAATTCTATCTCAGATACTTATTAGTTCTGTGACCCTGAACTATCACTTATCTGCTAAGTCTTAGCTTCCTTATCTATAAAATGGGGATAATAATAGCACATACCGCAGAAAGTTGTGACTTTTTAAACTTTAAAGCAACAGTTCTCAACCTGTGGGTTATGTTCGATTTAAATACATCCGATATTTACATTACAATTCATAACAGCAGCAAAATTACAGTTATGAAGTAGCAATGAAAATAATTTTATGGTTGGGGGTCACCACAACATGAGGAACTGTATTAAAGGGTTGTGGCATTAGGAAGGTTGAGAATCACTGCTTTAAAGGAACCATTATTATTATTTCTATTTTCCTCCCACCCAAAACACACCTTTTTTCCAAATTTGTTCATTTCCTTTGATAGTACCATTATCCTTACAATCTTGACCATTCATGACTCCCAGTTTTGCAAGTTTAAGTTATCCCTAACTCTTTCCTCTCCTTGCACCCACATACCAATAAATTGTTGATCAACTTCCCATAATATCTTTCTTTATCCATGAAATCTCTACATAGTTCAGACCTTTATTACCTCTTCATTACCTCTTGCTTAGACTATTACAGTAGGCTCCTATAACGGTAATTAATTTAGCAGGTGCTTGGATTTTAGTAACTAAGGGTTAAGTACTTCTGTGAAAGAGGCGGAGGGTATGAAGTCTGTCTCCTCTTGCTGACATGGCAAGAGGGGGTTGGCTGAGAGAGGAGGCCAGTGTGTGTATATAAGAAGAATTCCAGAGACAGAGAATCAGAATCAGGAATGTTCCTCCTGGTGGCTCCTGGTGGAGGAAGAATAGTGGAGACTAACATCATCTGAGAGAGAGAGAGAGAGACAGACAGACAGACAGACAGAGACAGAGAGAGACAGAGAGAGACAGAGAGACAGAGACAGAGAGAGAGACAGAGAGACAGAGACAGAGAGACAGAGAGAGACAGAGACAGAGATGGAGATGGAGATGGAGAGACAGAGAGAGACAGACAGAAAGACAGAGACAGAGAGAGACAGAGAGACAGGGACAGAGAGAAACAGAAAGATAGAGAGAGACAGAGAGAGAGAGAAAGAGACTGATTCTCTCCCAGAGTCTGGAAGCTGACTGAGAACTGAGTTGGAGTTTTCTTGAGACCAGGATCTGGTGAAGGCTGAAGTTGCCACCACCTGGAAGGCTGAGATTCCTTCTGGATGCTAGGGCCAATCGAACTGCATGAGGACTGAAGAAGCATGACCAGGATAAGCCTTTGTTTGTTTGTGCCTTGGTGGATCCTTGAGTTCCCAGAAACAGAAGTGGTGAGGAGTTTGAGATGTGCTGGACCCTATGAGCTTCAATGTGTAACAAAAACTGCCCAGAGGACGAGAACTTGGGAGCTGTCTGCCCCTGAATCTAGGTGACTCTTTGATGGATTCAGGTAGGAGCTGGGACCATGGAAGGGGACTCAAGGAATCTGAGAGACCACCCAGAGTCAAGATGAAGAAAGGGCCTCCCCTTGGATATGTGATGAGGTTGAAATTGACTAGACAACAAGGAGGTAGAGAGTTTGTGTAATTTTCTAATGATTGTATTTAGTGATTAATGATACTTAGTAATTGTGAATCTGGATAAGTGACTGATTAAGTTAATCTATGATTGCCCCATGAGTGGAAGATTGATTATTGTATTGTGAGATGACTGAATGACCAAGTGAGGAGGCAAACCTCCTTAGGGAAACTAGATGATTATTCTATTGTTCTTTGTTCCAAATACTATAGCCACTTTGGTGAAAATTATGTGGCCATTCTAATGTTAAGCTGTTGTGAATACTATATTATGATTTTCTTTGATAAGATGTAATTTTGTGAATATTATATTGTGATTTGTTCTGAATATTTGCCTTGATTTGTAATGGAATAAATGGAGTGTTCACTATACTGGGTAAGCTGAACCTTAAAAGCTGTTCACAGTAGCATTCTATTCAGAATCTGCTAGTGCATGACATTACAGCTCCTACTTGGTCTTACAGAGAGCCCCTTTTTCAGTTGAATGATAAAGTCAAATGCCAGTAAGAGGTTCAAAAGTGAACGAGAGGAAAGGAGGTGAAGGCAAAGAATAAAGATAGCTTTTTCTAGGAAATTGTCTATGAAATGGTGAAGAGATATAGGATGATGGGGTCAAGTGAGGGTTTTTTAAGGATGGGAGACATTTTGGAATATCTGTAGGTAGTGACAAAAAGAAGCAGGGAAATACTGAAGATTATTTAGAAGGATGGATGATTGCAGGAAATGGGATCAAAAGCACCAATAGAGGAACTGACTTTGACCAGAATAAGTTCATCTGTTTATCACACAATAGACTGAGGAGAGAATGGGAGGGGGGGAATTTCAAGTGTTTTCAGCATTTATTAAGCCTATACTATGTGCAAAACATAAATGGAAGTCATTATAAACAAAGATATAAATAAAAACATGGAGGCAGAAGAGCATGAGACATGTTTTGAGGAAAGTGAGTAATATAGTTTGTTTAAAAAAAGAAAGTGGAGAAAGAAGTAGAAGGTACATTTGAAAAGGTAGGCTTAGGCCAGATTGTGGAAGGCCTTAAATAGCAAACTAATGAGTTTGAACTTTGTGTTTTAGATTGGAGAGAGGCACTAAAGTATTGGAGTAGAGGAGTAATCAGACCAGTTCATTCCAAAAAGTATAAAGGGCAGTTCTATAAAGGAAGGATTGAATAGGTGATAAACTAGTTACAGAAATATCAATCTGAAAGTTACTATAACTAGAGAGAAGAAAGGCAACAAGAGTCCAAACTAGTGTGGTTTTAGTTTCCATTGAACCAATGCCGCTTCTTTCTAAACGGGTGTCTTATACATATAAACATGTATATAATAGCACTTGCAAGTATCATAGATTTGGAAGAGGCTTCAAAATGTAGCAAGACCAACACCTTAATGCTACAGATAAAGATACTGAGCCTCAGAGAAATAAAGTGAATTACAGAGAATAATGGCAGATACAGAATTGGAGCCCAGGCTCTCTCACTTCAGATCCAGCACTTTTAACACTGTATCATGCTGTCTGGAGATATCATGCAGTTAGACTGGTAAAGAGTACATAAATGGGAGAGGTGTTTTGGAGATAGGAACAATGGGACTTGACAAATGACTGAATGTTGATGGAGTAAGGAAGGAGAAGTGAGGAGGAGGGTACCAACCAAGATGACTCAGAGGTTAGGCACAGAGGTGGCTGAGAAGATGGTGGTATGCCTGATAAAAGATTGGGAAGTGAGGGGGAGGCACACATGTGGAGGGAATGACAACATTTCTAATGTGCTTCAAGAGTTACAAAGTACTTTCTTCACAACAATCCTATGAGAGAACAAATATAAAGATTACTATTTCCATCTTACTGTTAAAGAAATTGAGGATGAGAAAGGTTAAGTTACCTGCCCAGCTTGTGTTGAGGCCAGGATTCTGTCCCAACTCTAGGTTTATCCTTCTTCCCCAAAGTGCACACACTGCCTGGTAATATGGTAATATTGCTAGGATTGCATCACAGATACTTCTATTGCTTCTCTCTGTAATGATTCCATACAGTAGTTGAATAAAGCTACCCTAACTCTGAGTACTTTCCCCCAAGATCATTGTGCCTAACTATGATTTCTGTGGGAGTCCTGTCCCTGGAAACTTCTCCAGGGAAATACAATACCACCCCAAGCAGTAATGTTGTGCTGAACCAGCGAGCATCAGCTGGCTTCTATTATTGAACATAATGCTTGCCAATAAGCTCAGGAAGCTTCTGGAATTCATTCCTTCTGTATCTGCTTTCCAAAGGAAAAGAAAAAAACTTCCACATAGAATATTTGACCATAGTAAAAAAAAAATCCAAAAGAAGACATTTGGAGAAAGAAATAACAACTTTAGATTATAGGTCACAGTGAAAGTTAAATGTCTCCTTCCTCCTCTCCTCCCCAGGCCCTCATTTTCTCTCTTAATATATAGAGGCTCTATATTCCTCATTCCTTTCCATTTCAGCACCAGGGACAGCAGAAGTCTTGCTAAGAGAAAATCTCTGAGAGAATAAAAATTAGATAATAATTTAAGATGACAAGAGCCAGACAGAGGGGGAAGAATTTACATTAGCCCAGTAAAAGTGCAATGGAATTTGGCCACACTACTAGAACCCAAAAGAAAGAGGAAGCTCAATTGATAGCCTTTATAGCTTTAAAACGTTTCAATTATTTCTGGTTACTAGCACACTGACAAACATGCTCTCATCAGCAAGCATTTATGAAGTCCCTACTATGCACCAGATGCCATTTTAAGCTCTGAACATTTAAAGGAAAAAATTAAACCATCCCTGCCCTCAAGGAGTTTACATTCTATTGGGAGAGATAACATGATCTAAGCATGCTTTAAGCAATAGTAGGGTCAAGGTGACTCTTACCAATCAGCATGGCATAGTGGATAGAGGCTGGCCTTGCAACCAAGAGGGCTGAGATCAGTTCCTGCCTTTGACACATACTGGCTATGTGATTAATGGAAAGAGAGTGACAAGTTACTTAACCTCTCAGAGATCCAGGCAATTTCTTAAGACTTAAGTGGAGACAGCATGGTCCTGTGGAAAGATTACTGAACTTGTGGTGCTGAACTTAGTGTCACCAGACCTGAGTTCACATCCCAGCGCTGCTACCTGTATGACTCTGGGCAAGTTACTTCCATGCTATGGACTTCAGTTTCATCTATAAAATGAAGGGGTTGAGCTAGACTGTCTCTGAGTTCCCTTCAAGTTCTAGAAGTATAACCCAATGATCTTATAAGTTACAGAAAATTAGCTGGATTTAGATAATAAACATTGATGGAAGTAGTTTCCACACTATGAATTCACAACATGGATGAATCACAGGTCTGGACAAGAAAAGAAAAATCGTAGTCATGTACTACGCAATATCTATGTGCAAGAAGCACGGGGGGAGAGAGCAGAGCATAAAGGAAGTGTTATATATTAGACAATCCCTACACCATTCAACAAACATTTATTTATTTTATTAGTTCAGAGGACACTTGGTATCTATTATTTAACATTTTATTGCTCTAACATTAGGGAAGATATTAAGAAGAAAAATACACAATCTCTGACCTCAAGGAGTTTACATTCTACTGGGAGTGGGACTAAGACACAGATACAATTCATAGACTAGGAATAGGGACTGGGCCTGTGAATCCAGTGATATAGGAAATTTCCAGGTAGGAAATTCCTTCTACTAAAGAAGGTTAGTACTTCTACAACTTATAGTATCAGACAGTTTCCTATCAGAACACTTCTCAGAGTGTGGTCCAGTGACTCTAGGGAATCTTTGTAGTTAAAATTATTTTCATAATAATACTAAAACATTTTAACTTCTAAAATGGCAAATATTGGTAGATATAAACCAAAGTTCTCAATAGTTTTTAAAAGTGTAAAAGGATCCTCACATCCAAAGTTTAAAAACTGCCAGTCTAGAGCATTAAGAAGGTAAGTGACTTTCCCAGGACCACACAACCAGTATGTGTCAGAGGCAAGGTCTTCTTTATTCTGAGGCCAGTTCTCTGTCCATTGTGCCACACTGAGTTAAATACAAACAAAAATATATAATGCGTGTAAGAAAAATATTAAGTGATGTGAGGTCTAGTGAGGAAAAATGGCTTCTACTTCCTTCAAGGACTTTAATCTTTTGCAATGTAGGAGACAGAGTGCTGTTGGAGTTAGGAAGACCTGGGTTGAAATCTGCCTCCATGACTGTGTCTGAGCTCCTGTTTCCTCATTTGTAGAATGAGGGTAATGGTAGCACCTACCTCATAGGTTCATTGTGAAGATTCAATGAAATATCTGAAAAGTACTTTGCAAACGCAAAAGAAACAAATGCTAGATAATTATTATACAAAAGCCATGAATTTCTAAACCTCCCATCCCCACCCCAGGGAGATGAGGATAATTTCTGGGGCATAAACCACAATTACTTCACTATCTCTTGATACTTTTCCAAAGCAAGGCAATCTCTTGAAATGAGATCCCAAGAAGTTGTTACTGAAATATAGGAGTGGAGAGAATATTCAAGTGGAAAACTCAGTTGGATCACTAATGCTGAAATATAGATAGATAGATAGATAGATAGATAGATAGATAGATAGATAGATAGATAGATAGATAGATGATAGATATTACAGAATCTATAGTATATTATAACACAATATAATAATTATAATATATTACAGAGTCTGTTAGACAGACTGTTAGAGCTGGAAGGAATCTTAGTGACCATTTAGTTTCTACCCTATCATTTTATAACTAGAGGAACCAAAAATATTTTTTAAAAAAATAACTAGAGGAACTGAGGTTTAGAGAAGTTAAAGTGACTTGCCTAAGGTTTTACAGTTAGTTAAGAGTTTTTCCCCCCTTGATCATCTCCAAGGTCCCTTTTCAGATTTAACATTCTGTTACAAAGTGCCTTCAGCTCTACCATCCTGTTCTAAAGCTCCTTCTGGCTCAAACATTCTATGTTCTGAAACCCTTTCCAGTTCTAAAATTCTGTTCTGAAATCCCTTCAGGCTAAGTGATTCCTGATCATAATGTATTCTCTTGTAGTAATGAGATGAAACCAACAAGTGGTGGAGGTGGGAGCAGGGAGGAGCAGCAAAATTATGAGGTTTTCTTAGTCTCTGAAGGGAGAAAAATAAGAAAGATATTAATGCTAAAGTAGTGTGGATGGTCTTTTTTCACTTCCTTGAAAGAATCAAAAGGTTTCAGTGCAGAGTGAAAATTCTCCATTTTAGATGGCAACAAATGAACCTCAACCCCTTGTGAAAAGTAAGAAAAGAGGCTGCCCGAGGACATGTGTAGATTGGGGCACAAAGTTCATTGACTGATGATCTGAGAATGCCCAGCATGAATAACTTCAGACAAAGCCTTAAGCAAAGACACCACTTAAATGGCTGCTGTAGCAGAAAATCACTCCATTGGCTTGATGTCCTGGGTAAGCAGTTAGCAGGAAGCCTCCAGCAAGGACTTCTTAGGAGAATGCTCAGAATGAGGATGGATATAGTTTAACTTCCCCAACTCTCTAGAAGGGATGTTGAAGCAGCTGCCCTAACAAACCTATATGAATTTAATTGGGGGGGGGGGGAGGGAAGGGAGAAGTTATCTGTTTAGAAGGGGCAGACCAGAGGCAGTGAACTTCAGCCCTCAGTAGTGAAATGTCTAGACACAGGAGAGAAAGTCCTAAACTAAAAAAAATTACAAATCCAGATTTTATGCAAAAGAACAGAAATGCAGAAGCTAGAAAGGTATTAAATCACCCCTTGGTATATTTCCATGGCTGCCTCTTTGAACAAGTTCTTGTCCTTAAAGATCATTGGAAATATTTAACAGTATCTCAGGATATCTTAAGGATTATAAGGACCTCTCCTCACAATAGCAGGATAGGGCAGATATCACTAGAGGATCATGAATGCCATTTTACAGAGGAGAAAACTGAGGCTCAGGGAGAAGTGGCTTGTCTACCTTTATAGGGCTGATAAATAACAGGGCTAAGACTTGAACTTGTGTGTTTTGATTCTATACTCTTCCTATTGTGCTACACTAGGAATCAGAAAGGCTGGCTGGATGCATAGAATCCCGGAACTGGAAGAGAACTCAAAGGTCACCTACACCAACCTGATCAACTCCAGGCTATTTAAGGACTGATCAGTCATCAGTCTGTGCATTCACACAGACCTAGTATCCACCTTTTCCTTTCTTCTGGCTATTTTATGACTCACTTGACCTTTCAATAGATAGCAGGCAAGAGTTATCATAGAATAATGAATCATAAATAAAAAAGTAACAACATCTAGTCCAGTGTTCCATCCTATGCAGGAATCCCCTTTAGCATCAGCAAAAGTGACCATTTAAACCTCTGAACAACTCTAGTAATGGAGAGCTCACTATTTCATAAGGCAGCTTCTTTTGCATCATGGAGACCTCCTAATGTCTCTACTTCTGTAGAAGAAACCCTAGAGGAGGGACTCAACCTAGAGTCCATGGACACCCTAAGGGGTCCATGAACTTAGGAAAATTTTTATAACTGTAGTTAAATATAATTTGTTTCCCTTATAATTGTGTGCTTTATTTTATGTATTTAAAAACATTATGCTGGGAAGGATCCATAGGCATCAGTGGATTGCCAAAAAGGTCCACGGCATTAAAAAGATCAAGAATGCTTGCCTTGGAGGTTACACAATCCAGCACCTTCTCCCCCATTTAAAGGATGAATAAATTAAAGCAGAGAGATTCGATAATATGTGAAAGGCCATACAATTAGCAAATGACAGAGCCAGAATTTGAAGTCAGAGTCTCTAATTCTAGATTCCATGCTGCCTCTCATTGCAGACACCTTTCAAGTCCCATCTCTTCCATTAACTCACTTTATTATCCTGGCCAGGTCCCTTCATCTCATCTCTAAAATGTAAGAGTGGGACTGGATGACCTATTTTCTTAAGATTCTTTCTTTTCCATGATTCTACATTCTATTCCAAGATTCTTTCCAATTCAGACATTTCATGTTCTAGTCCTGGCTGCAAGTAAGAAGAAAAGTCATATTTTTTTATTATGACATTCACAGGAAAGAAAATAAGTTAGGCTGTTGAGCCATCCTTGGGGACTCAAGTAACAGGCACGAATTCCTCTTAAGGTTCTGGGAGACTGAGTTAGGAAGATGTTTTGAGAAACTGTGGGAGGAAGGTTTGAGCCAAATATAAAGATGAATTTCCTAATGATTAGAGCTGGCTTGAGATGGTATGGACAAGACCATATCCAAATCCAAAATGAGAGAATGAGTTGCTTTGCAAATTGAAGTTCCCACCATTGAAATTCTTAAAGGAGAGGCTGAATGACCATGTGTTAGGGATGTGATAAAGTGGATTAATTCTGCTTTGGTTTCTAATCAGTATTCTTACTTTTCAAGGAGATCTCAGGGCCCACAAAGAAACTTCCACGTATTCATTCCTCCAGAAGGAAACCATCATCCTTCAAATGCCATGACCCAGCTCACCAATTATGATGATTCCTGGACCTTTGACTACCTTCCTCTGTGCTTTGGCAAAAAAAATTGAAGAATGTTACCCAGAAGCCATACTGTTGAATGTTAATGAGGAAGATCTATAGTTCTGTAGAGAAGCCAGAACTAAAATGTGGAAGTGGGCCCTTTAAAATTGCAAAATGTTAGAGTTATTTAACACACAAAATACACAATAATCCAAGGTAAGTGTCCTCACTCATGTCCAGAATGTGTTCATTTAGGAAGTATGCTAGCATGGAGAGGTCTCAGAATCTGAGAAGCACTGGACTTTGGGATAAGATGGGCACTTAGAAAATCAAATGGAGAATTTTAAAACTAGGAGGAAATACAGAACATTGAATAAAGAATTAGAGCTTGGACGGAGCTTAGAACTCAAGAAATCAGAACTAGCAGGACCTCTGGGCATAGACTGTCAGAGTGGGAAGGAATCTTAAGAGAAAGAACATAAAATATTGGAATTGGAAGTAGTCAGACTACAACCTCTTTGGTTTACCAATTAAGAAATGGAACCTCAGGGAGAGGAAATGACTTCCCTATATTACCCAAAGAATCATTGACAGAACTGAGACTAGAACCCAGGGACTTCATTGACTTTTGCAAAGAAGTGTCTCCAAAGTTGGCATAGTAAGAACAGCGGGTGTGTGAAAAGGTCTGTGGCTCTCTACTCAAGTACAGAATCCAGAAGAAAGTGGTCTCAAGCTTAGAGACTACATGTAGCAAAGGGGTAACCTAGCTTCTGGAAATTCTTTTACTGGAGTCTTTAACATGTTCTCTTTAGGTAGGTTTTGTTTTCTTGCTAGGATCTTTGTTGAGCCTTGAATCTTCATCCAGTCTATCTTTGACTATCAATGCGGACATGGCTATCAACTGTTTGTGGGATGCTGCTAGGGTTTACCAATGAAAAGATGGGAAATCCAAAATCTTCCAGCCCTTCTGAAGCTCACAAGGTCCTCCCCATCCAATGGGGAATGGAGTTAGAGGCTGAGGCTAAAGCCAAAGCATTCTCTTCCCCCATCAAAAAAGTTCTTCTTAAAGGTGGCTCTTTCTTCTCTGCCACCAGATATTCATGTTCCCAGTTCCTGCTGACTTGATTGTTTTAAATAGGCTTCAGATGGTGTGGACAAGACCATCTCCAAATCCAAAAAAACTTCTTTGTTATAACTAGGGAAGTATGCAGGCCATGTTCACAACAATTGATGCATGTTCTCAACTAATAAATGTATGCAGGTGAAATAAAGTACTAAATGAAATACAAAATAAGCACAAAGTGATTTTGACAATGGAGGTGATAACAGCTGGGGGAATGAGGAAAGATCTCTTGAAGGAAATGGTGCTTGCATTGGATTTAAAAGAGAGCTAGGGGTTCCAAGAGGGAGAGGTGAAGGAGAAAATCCCTAATATAGGAGACAGACTGTGCTAAGGCACAGAGAGAAGTGGTAGAATGTATAGGGAATAACACACAGGTTAATTTGGCTGGATCAAATATATGATGGGAAGTAATGAATAATCAATCTGCAAATGTTGTAATCATATTACAGTCATATTAAATGCCAAGTAGAGAAGTTAATATTTTCCCTAAAGGCAATAAGGAGTTGTTAAAACTTCTTAAGCAGGAAAGTGATATAGGCAGATGTGCTTCTGAAAAATGACTGTGATGGCTAGGTAAAGGCTAGATTGGAGAGAGGAGGGACTTGAGAAAGGGAGAGATATTAGAAAGTTATTATAATAGTCTATTAAAGAGAAAATGATGGCTTTGACTTGGGTGATCATATAGTATCAAGACTGGCAAATGAAGGGGTGTGAGTGAGAGCGAAGCATTAAATATGACTTCAAGGTTCTGAACCAAAGAGCCTGGAGTAGTGGTGATAACATCAATAGAAATTGGAACGTTTGGAGGGAAAGATGACAAGTCCAATTTGGGACATGTTGAGTTTGAGAAGCATACAGAATAGATACCTGAGTGGATTTGTTCAGCAGACAGTTGGAGTTGTGGGACTGGAGCTCAGGAGAGACGAGAGCTGGCTATGGAGATTTAGGAGTCATCTGAGTGGAGACGATTCCAGAATCCATGGGAGCTGATAACCAAAAGAGACAGGAGAGAACCTAAGACTGAGTCTGGCAGTATACCCATTCATCATTGGGGGTGGGACAGAAAGAGACAGAAGGAGAACATGAACTGTGATCCCCAAAGTAGGTTGGGGAGTCAGTTAGTTGGACAGCTAGTAAAAGAACTAGGACAAAAGAAAGGAGTATCAAGACCCCAAAATTCTACTCAAGCTCTCTCTATTATAGCAGCCCATCTCCTTTATTATCCATTCTAAAATTTCTGTGAATCAGGAGACCTCAGTTCTAGAATCCATTCAACTACTAATACTGCTTCATGACCTTAAATAAGTTTCTCAATCTTTAAACTGATGAGATTGGACAAAGTCCCTTCCAGCTGTCAAAAGTTATGTTCTAGGGGTGGCTAGGTGGTGCAGTGAATAGAGCACCAGCCCTGGAGTCAGGAGGACCTGAGTTCAAATCCGGCCTCAGACACTTGACACAAAAACTAGCCATGTGATTTTGGGCAAGTCACTTAACCCCAATTGCCCTTCAAAAAGCAAAAAACAAACCAAAAAAAAGTTATGTTCTAAGGTCCCTTTCAGCTCTGGCATCCTATGTTTCTATTCTGTATGTGAAATGGCTCCCCTGTTACAAACCCAAGGGTATAGGTAGAGATTATGCTGTACACCAGGTATTGTCCCTGATGCTTCTGGGAAAAAGAGAAATAACAACTAGCACAGTGGAGATGCTTGCTAATCTGTAGAATAGACAATGTCAGAGCTAGAAGGGACTTTAGAACCTAGAATTCCAACCTAGAACACAGATGTCAGAGCTAGAAGGGGTCTTAGAACACAGACTATCAAAGGGACTTTAAAATAGAGAATGTCTGAATGATGAGGGATGCTAGGATAGAAGGGACTTCAGAAAGTTAGTGCTGATAATAAAATATAATGCTGGTGGTGCTAGAGAGAACCCTGAAGACTATCTAGTTCAGCGGTTCTCAACCTGTGGGTTATGTTCAATTTAAATACATCCTGCACATCAGATATTTACGTTACGATTTGTAACAGTAGCAAAATTACAGTTATGAAGTAGCAATGAAAATAATTTTATGGTTGGGGGTCGCCACAACATGAGGAACTGTATTAAAGGGTTGCAGCATTAGGAAGGTTGAGAACCAGTTCAAATAATTTCATTTTGCAAATTATTAGAGGCTGAATCACAGCCAGAGAGAGGAATTGCCAGTCTTCCTTTCCTAACCTCCACTTGGGATTTCTGACTTTTCCCCCTCCTCATGGGAAGGAGAAATACTTTTATTTAATTGTCTCTGAGATTTAGGCTACAACTTCGAAGGCAAAATAGCCCATAATTGAGGACCTAAGGTTATTTGGGTCCCAATTAACAAAGAAAATGTAACATAGAATGGTAAAGCTGGCTGGGAGCTTAGAGACAGCATGAAGTAGAAGAGAAAAGGAACTGGACTAAGAAGCCCTAGGTTTGGACCCAAGCTCTACCCCCAGTTGCTGTAGAGCTTGGGCAAATCACTTAACTTTTTAAGGTCTCATTTTATTTCATTTCTAAAGTGAGAGGATTGAAAAAAATGATATCTACAGAAGTTCTAATATTCTGTACAACATATAGTGTTAGAATTGGAAGTATACTTAGAACACAGGAGATGGGAGGAGTCTTAGCAATTGTCTAGACTAAATTCTGTATTTTACAGATGAGTGAACTGAGGCCTAGAAAAGGGAAGTACTTTGTCCAAAATCCCTTAGTTTGGTGGCATTGCCAGGACCAGACCTCAGGACTCCCAGAGAAATATTCTTTCCCCCCACACTCAAATGGAAGAAAGTAGGAGGACTCAACCCAATATTTGAGGAGAATCAAAAATTCAGGAGATTGGCCAAAGTCCTGTCCACTTGGCTATGAAAGGTGAACCTCAAAGAGAGAAGGAAACCAAGATCTATAGGTGGGTCTCATTAAGGAGCTCAGCCCCCATCCTGACCTAACTTGTAATCGGGGTAATTTCAACCTCTGGTCTCCTGAATAATCTATGTAATGGCTCAAGTACACTGGTAGGGGGACAAAACAGAACCAGAAAACCTACAGAAGTTGTTTTTCAACCTTAGTTAGGTCAGGTCCAACCAGCTGGCCATGTTCCAAGATCTTTCATACAGGGAAAATTTTCCCTTGAAAAGAGATGCCTTAAGTGAACACTGAAAATTTTCTTTACATGTAATTAGAAAACAAATAAAATACTATTTTTAAAAAAGAAAAGAAAAAGAATGCTCTAGATTAGAACAAAGATGTCACATGCCACAGGCAACCCATAAGCCGACTGAGTGTGGCCCAAACCAGATTAAAATGTCATTGGGAAATACTTAATAAAATAAATAAAAATACGATAAAAACATAGATAATATTACATTTTTTAAAAAAAACTAAGTAAATAAGCAACCCACAAGGATCCTTGTGTACAGTTCAGTGGGCCCTGTTTCTATTTGATTTTGACACCACTAGTCTAGCACAGTCCCTCCACTCCAAGTGGTCCAGCTTTCTATGCTGAGCCAGATGACAAGCAGAGTGAAGGAGCTGACGTCAAAGGTGGAGACTTCTGTGAGATTAGTTAGCATCATAAGAGCAATAGTAGAGTTGGAACGGACCTTATATTACTTGACCCTTTCACTTTACAGGTGAGGGAACAATCTCAGAGTGGAAGTAACTTGCCCAAGGTCATGAAATAGCTTGTTGACAGTCAGAACTAGGACCTGAAGCTTCTAACTTTTAATCTTCTCACTCCATGACTGACAGGACCCTTCACTTAATCCATTTTTAGGACCCCCTGGCTACATTTCGCAGGGTTGGATCTCCTGGGAAGACAGCCAAGAGTCACTTGGTCTGGGTATAGTACAGTTGGAGCAGCTCTAAAGCAGATGCTGAAATACCTTCTCCCTGGGGAGAAGGCAGCCTCCCACGGTAATTGTCTCACGGATGGCTCCCGGAGTGAGTGTGTCTTTCACAAAAGGGTTACAGTTAAAATTGACCTTAGTCATGAATCATACTGTCAGTTTCCCAGGAAGTCTTTGCAAGTGTTGCTATATATACATATATTTATATAATATGCACATTTAGAGAGAGGCTACATACGGGTGGGGAAAAGAGCCCTGGAGGGGGAGTCAAGAGATCCAAGACTTTTTCCTGGAGTTGCCACTAACTTCTCTCTCTCTGCCTCTCTGTCTCTTTGTCTCTCTGTCTCTGTCTCTGTCTCCATCTCTGTCTCTCTGTCTCTGTCTCTGTCTCTCTCTGTCTCTGTCTCTGTCTCTCTCTCTCTCTCTGTGTCTCTCTCTCTCTCTGTCTTTGTCTCTCTCTCTCTCTGTCTCTCTCTGTCTTTCTCTCTCTGTCTCTGTCTCTCTCTATCTCTCTCTCTGTCTCTGTCTGTCTCTCTCTCTCTGTCTCTCTCCCTCTCTGTCTCACACACACATACACATCCCATATCCAATCTGTTGCCAAAGAACGTCAATTTTACCTCCCTGACATCTCTCCGGTAAGTCCCCTTCTCTCTTGTCATTGCCCCTACCTGGTGCACCCTGGTGCAAATTCTCATCAACAAATGCCTGATGGGGAAAACAAAGTGCAACATCATGGACTAACACAAAGGCATGCTGGTGGGTCTCCCCATCTCAAGTCTTTCTCTACTCCAGTCCATCCTACACTCAGTTATCAACTGATTTTCCTAAAGCTTTCCCAAAGCACAGTCTTACCTCTTACATGTTATCCCTCAATTCAATAAATTCCAGTGGCTCCCTAATGCTTCCAAAAGTAAATATAAAAGCTTCTGTGTGGTGCTCAAAGCTCTCTGCAAGCTGGATCCTCCAACTTTTTCAACCATCTTACACCTTACTCCTCACTCCCACTCCCCACAAATACTCTTCAATCTGCTGACACCAGCCTCCTTACTGTTCCTTGAACAAGATACTCTATCTCCAGAATTCAGGCATCTTCATTTGCTGTCTCCTGTGCCTGAGATACTCTCCCTCCTCATCTCTGTCTCCTGGCTTCCCTGGCTTCCTTCAAATCTCATCCAAAATCCCACCTTCTACTGGAAAACTTTCCTGATCCCCTTAGTTTTAGTACCTTCCCTCTGCTGATTATTTCCAATTTGCCCTTTATATGGTTTCTTTGTGCATAGTTGCTTGCATTCAGCCTGTGTACTCCTTGGGATAAGGGATTGTCTTTTGCCTTTGTCTGTTTCTCTCTGTCTCTCTCGGTCTCTGTTTCTGTCTGTCTGTCTGTCTCTCTCTCTCTCTCTCACACACACACATACACACACACACACGCACACATACACATGCGCACGCCGTATCCATTCTGTTGCCAAAGAATATCAATTTTACCTCCCTGACATCTCTCCGGTACATCCCCTTCTCTCTTGTCATTGCCCCTACCTGGTGCACCCTGGGGCAAATTCTCATCAATGACAAATCCCCAGAAATGACCAGGTCCCTGGCACATAGTAGGTGCTTAACAGATGCTTAGTGATTGATTAACCCTGAACCCATCACCAGCTATAGAGAATGCTTTCTACTGCCAGCCATTCTGCTAAGCACTTTACAAATGTTACCTTATTTTACCCTCACAACCCTGGGAGATATGTGTTATTACTACCCCAAATTTATAGATGAGGAAATTTGAGGCAAACAGAAGTTAAGTGACTTGCTGAAGGTCATATAGCTAGTATCTGAGTCTGGTCAGAAGGAAAAGACCTATCAGCACAAAAATGTTAATAGCAACACTTTTTGTTGTAGCAAAAAAAAATCTAGAAATAAAATTAGTAGCCATCAGTTCTGGAGTAGCTGAACAAATTATGATATATGAATGTAATATAATAGTATTGTATCACAAGAAATGATGAAAGTATCAGAGTAAGAAAAAACCAGAAAGACATGTATAAATTGATGCAAAATGATGTGAGCAGAACCAGGGGAATGATTTATACAGTGATTACAACAATTTATGCAGTGACTACAAAAGGAAAACTGTGAAAGATTTTAAGAACTCTGATCAATGTAGTGACCAGCCACGACTCCAAAAAACTAATGATGTGTCATGCTTCTTTCTACGTCTTCTCAGAAAGATGACGGACAAGAGGTGCAGAATGAGACATATACTTTCAGAAAGGGCCAGATGTGTGGGGGTTGACTATAGCTTGACTAGAGTTGTTTTTTTCACAAGGGAAAGCTTTTTTTTTAAGTAGGGGGATTATAAGGAGGAGTAAAGGAGTAGAGGGTTACCGACAAATAAACCAAAAAATATGAAAAGAGTATCAATGAAATAGTTTTAAAATACACAGAAGAAAACAGAAGTTCAGAAGAAGTCACAGACAAAAGGAAAAATATTAGAACTACTGTGTTAATTATATGTGCAAATATGTATATCTTATATATATACATATATATTAAAAGAAAGCTGTACACAATAGTATTCCATTGTTCCATATACAATTCTTTTTTTCTGTTCTTTGTATTAAGAAATGTTCATCTATTATTTGTCAAGTTCATAAAAATAAAAAATAACATTTTTAAATTTAAAAAAATCTATGTAGATATAACAGAATCCTAGGATCTCAGCAGTGAAAAGGGTCTATACATGAATACGACTTTCCTCTTTAATACCCCTGAATAGAGCCATATCTAGGGTGGGGTGACCAGTGCTTTGAACCAGGATATTCAAATGTACAGAGGAATTAACAAAACTAATTACATATTTCTTCTACAGGCATGCTTCATCTTCTTGGATGTTAGCACCAGCCTGGGGCTCCTGACCCCTCCCATCACCATCATCTCTATAGTACCACTCTAGCATTAGCAAGCTCAGCATTGCCCCAGGTACACTTCTTCCTACCATAGTATCACTCCAGGTGAGGCCCCCACTCTATTCCAAATGTAAAACTTCCTGGTCATAGCTCTATGGGGAAGTTAGATGGTGCAACGGATACGGTGCTGGGCCTTAACACAGGAAGACTCATATTCAAAGTTCAAATATGGCTTCAT
Source organism: Pseudocheirus occidentalis (assembly GCA_028646575.1). Classification (NCBI taxonomy): domain Eukaryota; kingdom Metazoa; phylum Chordata; class Mammalia; order Diprotodontia; family Pseudocheiridae; genus Pseudocheirus; species Pseudocheirus occidentalis. Next base: position 102,604,742 of record CM053595.1, on the reverse strand, counting down.
ACTTACTAGCTATGTGACCCTAAATAAGTCACTTAACATTGTCTGCCTCAGTTTCCTCATCTGTAAAATGAGCTGGAGAAGGAAATGGCAAACCACTCCAGTATCTTTGCCAAGAAATCCCCAAATGGGGTCATAAAGAATCAGACAAGACTGAAAGACTGATCAACACAGTTCTTTCTCCAGCAAGGGATAGGGTAGCATTTGCTTGAAGACCTCCAGTGAAGAGAAAACCCAGAATCCCACAGGGCAGTCCCTTCTACTTTTGGATAATCTAATCACCAGGGAGTTTTTCCTTACAACAACCTTAAATTTGTTTCCTTACAACCTTCATCCATTGTTCCTGGTTCTACCTTTAGGGTGTAAGTAGAATAAGTCTAATTCCTTCCATGTCACAGCCTTTGAAAAATTTGAAGACATCCATTATGGTCCCTCTTAAATCTTTGCTACTCCAGTATAAAAACCTCAGTTCCTTCCACTGATCCACACATGACATGAGCAAAGGCTTCTCACTATCTCGGTTGTGTTCCTTCTAAATCCTCTCCAGATTTTCAATAAGGATAAGACTGCATCTATAATTGCGTTAGTAAATGGAACTCTCAGGTAAAGAAACTCCATTAAACAGTGCAGGCTGACACCATTTCTGCATCTTATAGTCTTAGAGAGATGCCCAGAGTAATGGGCAAATGACTTGCCCAAGGTCACACAGCCAATATGTGACTGGAGAAGCTTTTTGAACCTAGTCTTCCTGCTTGACTACCTACCCACTACACCATGCTACCTATTAATACTTCTAGCACTCAGAACAGAACACAGTGTTCTAGACATATTCTTACCAGGGCAGAGCATAGCATTCCACTGAACAACTCAATCTAAGTCTTATCCAACCATTAATAATAACTCTTCAGATCTGGCCATTTGAACCAATCCCAGAACCCAATTTTTCCTAATGTACAACTGTTTGTCTTTTCCCAAGAATAGCCGAACTTTGTCAAATGTTTTCCTAAAATCATAGGCGTCTACCCCTAACAAGGCCACTTCTTCCCTAAGTTGTCACTTCTCCAGTATAAACTTCCCCAGTTCCTTCAACTGATAACATATGGTATAAGCTCAAGAATCTTCACCATCCTGGTTGTTCTCTGGATACTGTTCAGTTGTCTCAGTCGTAGTTGACTCCTTGTGAACTCATTTGGGGTTTTTCTTGGCAAAGATACTGGGATGGTTTTCCATTTCTTTCTCCAGTTCATCTTACAGATGAGGAAACTGAGGCAAACAGTTAAGTGACTTGCCCAAGGTAACAGTTAGTAAGTGTCTGAGGCTGGATTTGAACTCAGAAAGATGAGTCTTCCTGACTTTAGATTCAGCACTCTGTCCATTGTACCATCTCCTCTGGAAAGTCTCTAATTGATCAATGTTCTTCCTAAATTGTGACTCCTAGAACTGAACACAAAATTCCACTCAGCCAGTAAACATTTTTAAACACCTATTATGTACTGACTGAGAGAAATTATTATAATAACAAATGATCTGGGGAGATTCAGAGTTCCTCCTCTTTTTGCTGTTTTCAAAACCTCAGTCTCTGAAGGCTGAGATAAACTTCTCTTCTATACAACCCAAAACAACCTTACAAGAAATCTCTAGTCCTAGGTGAATTCCATTTATTCAAGGGTGGGTGGAGATAGATCTAGATAGCTCAAGACTGGGGATGATCTGGATATAGTGATGTTCTCTCTATCCAAGTGGGACAGGACATCATTCTCAGTCCATCATTGGAGTAAACTTACTTCTCTTTGTAAAGTCCACCTCTAATTAAACTGTTAACCAATTAGAGTGAATGGCTGCTTGATGGAACACCCCTTGTCCAAAGGCATATTGCCCAGGGTCACACACAGTTAATAAGTGTCTGCGGCTGGATTTGAACTCTGACCTTTCTGACTCCAGGTCCAGTGCTCTCTCTACTATACCACCTAGCTTTCCCAAAGGCATACACACTTTAAAAAGTAGCCACTCGGGCTCTTTGACAGAACTAGAAGATAAGGAGCTTTCTTTGTCAATCATTTCTGGACTGTGGTTGATAAAACTAATTACAATTTACCCAAAAACTCTGTCTCTCTAAATTATTTTAATCTCCACAAGGCACAAGCTAAGTGCGAGATGTTCTGAGCAAAAAGTGCAGAAGAACCATCACCTCTTTGATTAATGTATTCTAAGTTCCTATTGGCTTTCTTGGCTGCGACATCACACCACTGACTCATACTTGCCTTAAAGTTCACTAAAACTGCTAGATTTTTTTTTCAGAGAAAGAGCTAACTATACCTCCCCTAACTTGTACAAGACAACTTTATGCCTATTGCATTTCATCTTATTAGATTCAGGTCTTTTGGATCTTAACTAACCCTGTCATCCCATGTGTTAGTTATCTCTCCCTCCTAGCTTTGTATCATCTGCAAATTCAATAAGCATGCCAACTATATTTTTATCTAAGTCACTGATATGAATTTTAAATACTGTAGTGTCTGGCACTCCAATGGGGACCTCCTTCCAAGTTGATAACAAGCTGTTAATGACTACTCTTTGGACTTGGCCATTCAACTACTTCCAAATCCACCCGACTACATGTTTGTCTGGTCTACCTCTTTCCAGCCTCACAAGGAAAGCAGGATATGGCAAAGGATTTGGCAAAGGCTTTACTAAAATCTAGGTAAATTACATCTACCTAATTTTTCTACTCTTGCCAACCTAGCAACTCTATCAAAAAAAAAGGAAACAAAGTAAGTGGCATAACCTATTGTTGGTGAAGCTGAGTGTGGCTTTTGTAATCACTGCTTCCTTTTCTACATGGTCAGTAGTCATCCTTTTAACAATACTCATATTTTAGATGTTTTGCATGACTTCACATGTCTAATAGATATTGTACGTCTTGATTTCTCAATAGGCAGGGCAGGAGTGAGGGAGGGAGAGAATTTGGAACTGACAATTAAAATGAATATATACATGTATACACATACGTATATATTCACACACATTTTAGAATTTTGCCAGAAAGTGAAGTTAGACTCACTGACTTATATAGCTGGCAGATTCTACTTTCTTCCCTTTTGGAAAAATGAGACATTTACCCCACTCCAGTCCTGGGGTAACATCATTTTCTACATTCTTTCAGTAACAATGTCTCAGTATTTGCATCTACTAATTCTTTCAGGACCTTAAGATGTGGTTTATCTGTATGTGGTAATGAAGATACATAGCTAGGTGTCCGCTTACTAGATATTAACTCCCTCGTGGCTATTTTTGCTTTATTTTTTTCCAGTCCAAAAAATAGTTTTCCTTGGCAGAGAAAACAAAATATGAGCTTAGCAGTTGCCATCTGATGGCATCATCTCCCTCCATCCAAGAAGCAGTCTTGTCAAATCTGCTCCCCCGCAAAAAACATATTTGCTGTGTGACTCTGGGCAACTCTCTTGACCTCTGCCTCAGTTTTCCCCTCTGTAATATGGGGATAATATTGACAGCTATCTCTCAGAGCTGTTATAAGGATAAAATGAGGTAATGTTTGTAAAGTTCTTTGTAAACCTTAAAGAACTATATGAATAATGCTAGTTATCATTATAATTATTACAAGCTTCTCCTCTCTCCCCTTCCCCATAGCTTTTAGAAAACTCCCTTTTTTATTCTTAATTTTCTCTCCCAACCTTGGCTCATTCCCAACTTTAGCACTCTGACATTACTATTACAATACCAAACTATATTTTTCTACTTTTCATCTCTTATCTGTCCTTGCATCCAACTTCTGTCGATGTCTTTTAAGAACCTAAGTTGGCTGGGGAGTTTCCTGCACATTCACATCAGTTTCTTAATATAGCGCCTTTTCCTCATCTTTCAATAAAGATTTGGAATAATTATTTTTTTATTCTTGAACGTCTCCCATTCCACCTTGGCTAACTTCCTCAAAGACATACAATCAGTTGTGAAATTTATTGTTCTACCCCCACAACTTTTCTAATCTGTGTCCCCTTCTATCTACTCCCATGGACACCATCCTGGTTCAGACCATCCTCCCCTCCCACAGGACTATTACAACAGTCTACTAATTGGTCTCCTTGATTCCGGTCTGTCTCCTTTACAATTTATCCTTTATACAGCTACCAAATTGATATTCCTAAAGCACAAGTTGAATCCTACAATTTCACTACTCAAAAAGCTCCAATGACTCCCTATTGTCCCCCAGATGAAATAAAAACTCCTCTGCTTGACATTTAATGTCCATCACAATCTGGCTCCAATTCATCTTTCCACTCTGATTTTACACTATTCCCCTTCACATACTATATGTTCCAGCCAAACCGGCCTTGTTTCCCCTGTACATGACACTGACTTCTTGTCCTCACACCTTTGCACAGGTACTCCCCCAGATCTTCAGTGTTCTTCTTCACCTCTGCCTCTTAGAATCCCAAACTGATTTCAAGGCTTAGCTCATGTTACTTTCAAGAGGCCTTTCCTAATTCTCCCAGTCAATCAGTTAATAACCAACAAGCACCATGTGCCAGGGACTGTGTTAAGAACTGGATACCAAAAGA
>CM053595.1:102557233-102599668 GCA_028646575.1 Pseudocheirus occidentalis | reverse complement strand
TTTACAGTGGGATTGCTGTTTTAGGGTTGGGGCAGGGGCAAGACAGGGAGAAAATGTGTAATTCAAAAATGTAATGAAAATGAACAATGTAAACAAGAAAACAAATAAAAACTAAATTAAAAAAAAAAGAAAAAGAGGCTGAATGATCACTAGCTATGCCAGAGAGGAAATTTTTATTCAGGCATGGGTTGAATTAGATGGCCCCTTCCAATTGGAGATTTTATAGTTCTGTGATTTAGAACACTATATGAATATCTGCTATGATTACTATTGGAAATATGGCAAACTCTACATTGATAGGACTGCTATCATCCAAACCTTCTCCTGCACATTCAGAAGAGGATTCATTCAATTTCCCATCCATTCATCTGCTTGTATATGCATTCAGCTAATATTAGGTCCCTTTCTGTATCCTGATTCAGAGGTAATTCACAGCAATCAAAAAGAAGTCATAAAACACAAAATTTTAGAACTTGGAAGATCCCACACAGAATATAGAATGCCAGAACTAGAAAACACTCTGAGAACATCGAACAAGGAGCTAGAACCATACAGAGTCTTAGAACATAGAATATCAAATCTTAAAGTTGGAAGAAGCTTCATCAGTCATCTAGCCTATCCCCTCTGTAACCTCCTGAAGGAATGGATGCCCAATCTCCAGCTACCCCCAGTGAAAGGAAACTCATTACTGCCTCATGTAAAATTTTCAATTCTTTTTTAAAAAATATTTATTGATATCCCTTCTTATATCACCTTAATTTCTCTCTCCCTCTCCTACCAAGAGAGACATTCCTCATAACAAATATTAATAATAATCATAATGGGAGGGGGAGTCTTTTGGCAATGTTAATAATAGTCAAGCCTGACATTATATGCAGTACTAACCACCCATTGTTTACATTCCCATATCACTTCTTTGGGGTCATGCTTGATCATTTTTGATTTCATGGTCTTCAGTTTTGAAGTTGTTGTTGTTGTTTACTTTAGACTGTAAGCTTCTTGAGAGCAGGGGCTACTCCTGTTTTTCCTTGTATCCCTAGGGCTCAGCACAGTGCCTGGAACACAGTAAGTGCTTAATAAATGCTTACTGACTTATTTCCATTTGCATTGCTATAGTCTTTGTGAATGTTATTTTCCTGGCTTTGCTTCCTTCACTGTACATCAGCTTACATCAGTCTCCCCACATTTTTTTCTGTTCTTCATATTTACTTTTTTTTTTTAACAGCACAGTACTATTCTTTCTGACTAAGTGGCCAACTATCCACTGTACTGACACTCTTGGCATTTTGTTATAAATAGTATTTCCCTTCCTATCAGTTTTTCCTGGTTTTCATTATAATGTTTAAAAATGCAGAAGGAAGGGCAGCTAGGTGGCACAGTGAATAGAACACGGGCCCTGGAATCAGGAGGACCTGAGTTCAAATTTGACCTCAGACACTTGACACACTTACTAGCTGTGTGACCTTGGGCAAGTCACTTAACCCCAAGCGCCCTCCCTTCCCCCCTCAAAAAAAATTTGGGGGAAAAAAGAAAATGCAGAAGGAAGGTATTCACATAGTGGTCAGTGCTACAAGTACATTTTCAAGATCTCCCTGAAGAACTTTAGTATCAATTGTGAGAAAAGGGATATGCTGGTACAGAGCTGCCCCACATGGTGTGCTCACATTAAAGAAGATGTTGTGTTCTGTGAGCAAAGCAAAATGGGAGTAGTTCAATAGAAACATTAGATGCAGAAATTTAAAGACATTGCCATTCAAAATGTTCCCATGAACTACTTGTGTCCAACCTGTGGTAGAGCCTTCCAAGCTTGTATTGGTCTGATCAGCCACAGCTGGACACACCACACCTTGACTCCAACATAGTGATGTCATTTTGGTCCTCTTAGAAGGACCACAACCAATTAAAAATGCACATGACTTTTGTTATTTTATATTCAACTCTTGGACAGCTCAAAGCATTAGGATTTACTTCCTTCAAATGAACTTAAATTTTATTTTAATCCCTCTCATCCATTCCCAATCCCCAGCCTCCCACCCACTACAAACATCCCAGTAGTATTAGTACTGTCCTCTATGGTCACACCAAATAGGTATAGACCCTCTTCCTCATGACAGCCTCTCAGGTCTCTGAAGTCTACAAGCACATCTCCTGTGCAGTCTTCTCTGTCAGCTACATGATATATTTCTTAATCACCTGTGGTACTTACCACTCAGAACAGGAAGAGCCTTGTCAAAAACAGCACAGAAACACCAAGAGAGAAAGAAGCTAAGATGAACTATAGCAAGGCTGGCATGGATGCTGGTGGCTGAATCACCCATGAAGAACCTTTTTATCCATTCCCTTCTATGAGTTCCCTTGATCATGAGTTTCCTTCATTTAAACCTAACTCTGATGTTCTTTTGATCTACAGTATTAAAATGTTTCAGTGTAGATGCCTCAGCCTGGAGAAGAACAGAGATGCTAGGGGTGGGGATTCTTATTTGTGGTTAGGAATTTAAAAGTCCTTCATATTTCTCCATGAAAAATACCCTTCCTGGGGAGGCAAGGTGGTGCAGTGAATAGAGCACCGGCCCTGGAGTCAGGAGGACCTGAGTTCAAATTTGACTTCAGACACTTAACACTAGCTGTGTGGCCTTGGGCAAGTCACTTAACCCCAATTTCCCTGCCCTCCCCCCTACAAGAAGCAAAAAATAAATTTTTTTAAAAGAAATATTAAAAAAAATACCTTGCTCAGTGATCATTCCTCCTGATATCCCATTTTCTTAATGCCTAAATGAAGGTGCGGAGAAGGAATATGATGTACTCAAGGGCCCACCCAAACATTGGAATTAGATTGGTTTTGTGGCTTTGGGGGTGAGAACTAAAATATAATTCTGGGTCATTGGTTTTAATAATGAACTCTGTGCTAAGTCCTGGACCGGCTACCTAATACCTGTATAACCTGAAACAAATAACTTTATCTCATTGGTGCCAGCACCATCACTGACAAAATGAATGGAGTGATCTAGATGATCTTTGAAGTTCCCACCTGCTCTAAATTGATGATGATGGTGATGATGATGATGACAAAGTATCTTCCTATAGTTTTAACAGTTTACAAAGTACGTTTCTCATAATTGCACTATTAAGTAATTAGAGTATTATCCTCATTCTACAGAGTAGGAAACTAAGACCCAGAGAGAGGGGAAGCAGCTTGAATTCAGGTCTCCTGACTCAGTCCTGGCAGTCTTTTAAGATGCTGCCTAAGGCTCATGGACTCAGTGTTGAGGTTGGATGATGTTCAGAAAATGACAAAATATACAACTTACATTTCTATGATGCTTTAAGGTTTGCAGAATACTTTTCTCACCATAGCCCAGGGAGGTAGGAAGGAAAAAAGCATTTATTAAGCACTTACTATGTTCCAGACTCTGTTACAAGCATATTATCTCATTTGACCTTCAGAACAACCCCAGGGTGTAGGTGCTAATTATAAACCCTATTTCACCATCAAGGAAACTGAGGCAGATAGAGGGTAAATAATGTCCCTAAGGTCCCACAGCTGATAAGTACATGAGGCCAGATCTGAATGTAAGCCTTCCTGACTCCAGGCCCAGAGCTGTATCTGCTATGGTACCTAACTTCCTAGACAGAGAAATGATTATTAAATAACCAATTATCAGGGAAATCCAGGGTATTTTCCCTTCCTATCACCTCCTTCTCTACTAGGTCAGGTCAGCATCTGAAGGACATTGCTGATAATGAGACTGGATGAACTTTCTCCTCAATCCATTCAGATGCCACCCAAGTGGGGAAGCCCGTTGTGTTCTACTCAGGCTTGGGTGGGGGTTAGATCCCTTGTCTAGATTTCTCAAGGTTGGGTGGGGGTGGTCTAGGAGCTAGAGTGACCAAAGTCACCGCAGCCTTTCATTCAAATGGGTCCACCCCTCATTGTAATATTCATTCTTCTCATTATTTGCTAACCAATCAGAATTGACTGCCATCCTCAGGACTGCTTACTCTTCCAAGGGCATGTAAGCATTGAGCAGGTTCCATGAAGGTTCTCTGGCATGGGAGAATACCACTGACCCCTTTATTAATCATCTGCTGGCATAATTAACAAAATGACCACCTAGAAATTATATCTCAGACTTTTTATGCATCACATGGAGATGAAATGCAAATAGTGTTATCTCCATTATGCAAATGGGGTCACTGAGAATCAGACAGGGGCGTAACCATCACCGAGGCCCACAGAGGTGGCATCAGAGTCTAGACTCAAATCTGGGTCTTCTGACACAAGGAGCAGTTTTCCAATCACTCCACCAGGCCGCCCGTGCAAGGATAAAGAGGATGAGGGTGAGGGAGAGACAGGTGCCCTATTAGAAATCTTCTGTGCTCATTAGAAGCCTGGAATCTGGGGATATTTACGGAACTTTGTTAGAAATAATTCTTGTTCCTCTTAGGTAGAATCCTGATTGTCCCTGATTCCGCAGGGACTTTATTACTTTGCTAATGATTTTTCTCTTCCCTCCCCAGAGTGCCCTCTGGTGAGAACATCTTGCATCCTGAGCCACTGATTAGAACACAGGGAGACTCCATTCTGCATGATACATTCTAGTACCTTAAACAATTCACTAGAATACAAATATCTTAAGACATTTAAAAAAATGTTTATAGCAGAATGGAAGGAGCCCCGGGCCAGGAACCAGAAGCCCTGGGTTTTCTCTTCCACTTGTCCCTGCTACGCTGTGTGAAATATTAAAAGAACCAAAGTAAGGCGGTTGTTATGATGAGTAGGTTTTCTGTGGAAGACATACGGAGAAAGGTAGACAAGAATCACAATGAATGGGAGGGGAATCTCAAAGCACTTTCCTTACAAAAATTGCGTGGAGCAAGTAGTATAAGTATTATTGATTCCATTTTAGAGGTAAGGAGACTATGGCTCAGATAGGGAGAAATGATTTGCCTAAGGTCAGCATCAGAGCCTGAATTAAAGCACAGTTCTTTAAAAAAAGAAAAAAAAGAAGAAAAAAAGGTAGTGTAGTAGTGTGGAAAAAGAATTGTCCCTGGAGTCAGGGGTCCTGGATTCAAATCCTGCCTGTGCCATTTACTAGCTGTGTGACCCTAGGCAAGTCTCTTAACTTCTGCCTGCCTCAGTTTTTTTCAGCTATAAAATGGAGAAAGTACTGGCACCTACTTCCCAGGCTGGTTGTGAGGACCAAATGAGATAACATTTGTGAGGACTTAGCATGATGCCTGGCACATAAAAGGCACTGAATAAATGCTTATTTCTTTCCTCCCTCCTCTCCTTCCCTTCCTTCCTTACTCCCTCCTGTCCTTCCCTTCCTTCCTTCCTCCCCTCCTTCCCTTCCTCCCTTCCTTACTCCCTTCCTCCTTCCCTTCCTCTCTTCCTTCCTCTCTCCCTTCCTTCCTTCCTCCCTCCTCTCCTTCCCTTCCTTCCTCCCTCCCTCCCTCCCTTCCTTCCCTCCTCCCTTCTCTCCTTCCCTTCCTCCCTTCCTTACTCCCTCCCTCCTTTCCTTCCTCCCTTCCTTCCTTCCTCCCTTCCTTCCTCCCTCCCTCCCCTCCTTCCCTTTCTCCCTTCCCTCCCTCCTTCCCTTCCTTTCTTACCTTCTCTATGATGCCAGCCGTCTTCCCACTGCACCACACTCCCACTCCTCTTGTCTCACCCCTTTGGGCTAACACCAGCACTATGGAAGCAGCCTGCCTTCACAATGGCCTCCGTGTTGGTCGGACAAGATTACAAACAGAAATGCAGGGTTTCTGTTAGCAGTGCCCTACCTTGGGAAACTGTTTCAGTGCTCCATAGCTTTATAATGATACCTTGCCTTATGAGAGAGTGGCATTTTTCAGCTTGGGAGTCATGCAAAGAAGACAGATATGCCTAGTGTCTGTCCTTCAAGGTTCAGTTGAAGTGTTAACTCTTTTGACAAGCCTTTCCTGATGCCCCTTCCCAAGTGAAAGTGATCTCTGAAACCTTGGGGCACTTTGGACCTCTCTCATATACTTATCACATTCTTCCTTATACTACAGTGATTTCTGTCTCTGTAATGCACAGATGCATTGCATGAGATGTAATCATGCAGCTGGATGGAAAAAACTCCTTCATATAACTAATGTGGCAAGTAGGTGACACCATAGTGCATACAATGCTGTATTCGGAATCAGGAAGACCTTCCTGAGTTCAGTTCTGACTTACTAGCTGTGTGACCCTGGGCAAGTCACTTAACCCTGTTTGCCTCAGTTTCCCCATATACAAAATGAGTTGGAGAAGGAAATGGCAAACCATTCCAGTATCTTTGCCAAGAGAATCCCAAACATAAAAACATAATAACAGCACCAACCTCCCAAGGGTCGTTGTGAGGACCACAGGAGATCATATTTGTTAAGTGCTTAGCATACTATATATAAATGCTTACTCCCCTTGTACAACCTTGGAAAAGTCCTTTGGAGAAGCTAGACTAGATGACCTGTGAGGTCCTTCTACCTCTCTATTCAGCCACTTCCTCCCCCTCACATAACAGTGGGAGCTCAGGGAGGGCAGGCACTATGTGTCACATTCATCTTTGCCTCCCCTTCAGAGCCTAGCACAGGGCTTGACACAGAGTAGGTCCTTAATAAATGTTTGAATTCATAAATGGATGAGGCTGGGCTGAATTTTTTCATTTCTCTGAAACTCTAATGACTCTTCTTTCCAATACAAAAAGATCCTTTTTGTACAGTTTTGTTCTTGACATTCGGGGGGTCTTTTCCAGTGGGATGAAATGTTGTTGCAACAAATACCTCTGCTGCTCCTTCACTCCCAGAATCTGAGACTATAAAGGAGGGAGGCTATTTATAAGAATCTGACATGGAGTAATTACTGATTGCATCTCTTCTAGGAGCTGTCAACAACTCATAGATTCATAGAATAACAGAACTGGAAGGGCCCACACAATTCAGAAGGGGAGCCCCTTCCTTGGATTTTATATTTTTATTTCACATCCCATATGTGGGGTGGGAGTGGACTAAACAATGACAGCTGGAAGGGATCTTTAGACATAGAATTAAAATTGTTAGAGATGGAAGAGACCTTAGAAATCACTTGGCCCAAACCCCTTACTTTACATGTGTGGAAACTGAGGCCCAGAAAATGATTCAAACAAAGTGATAGGCAGGGCAGAGTTGGGATAAAATCTAGATTTCCTGGCCCCTAGACCAGCACCCTGTCAGCTGTGCCACTTCTATCAAAATGCTATGTCTGCAAGAAGCCTTTCCTTGCCTCCTCTATGCTAATACCTTCCCTCTGAAATTATACCCATTTGTCCTGCATAAACCTTGCTTGTTCATAGTTGCTTGGTTATTGCTTCCCCCATTAGATTGTGAGCTTCTTGAGGCCAAGAATTGGTTTTTTGCCTCTTTTGTATCCCCAGGACTTAGCACAATGCCTCACAATAGTAGGTGCTTAATAAATGCTGAATAGTTGACTGACATTTAAGGCTTCTTCCAGGTCTGGAAAATTCTATTATTCTATTGTACTTTAGCAGACAAACCTGTGTCATACACACCTATCCACATCTGGTCCTGTGTTTAGATAGGGAAAAAAGGATGGGACCCATTTTGTGTAGGGGAGGGGGAAGTCATAGGGAGGCAGATTTTTGCTCCAGGAAAGGTTTTCTAGTGTAAGGACATGCACATGCCCAGACCACCTGCGGCGGAAGCACCCTGCTTCCCTGGGTTCCCCACTCACGTAGGTCGATGTAGCCTCCATTGACTACCTAAGCAGGTGGAAGAGGCTCCCTCTTTTAAACTGTCCAGACAGCACATTCTCTCTCTTGCCTGCTGCTGTCTAGAGGGTGAACATCACAGTTCACCCACAGTGAGGGTGCCATGAACTGAACCAATGAAGGGAAAGGAGGGCTTCCTTCCTGCCCCTGCTTTCGTTTTACCCAGGTCCTGGGGTGTTTGTCTTGTTCCATTCCTTTTTACTTTCAGGTTATAAGGACACCCTCAAGGTATCTCTGAAGAACTTTAGAACTGATTGGGACAAGTCATAGGGAGACAGATTTTTGGAAGAGATCTTAGATGGCCCAGCATGGGATGCCTACATCAAAGAAGGCAATGTGCTCTATGAGCAAAGCAAAATTGCAGTAACACAAAGGAAAAGTGAGCTGAGGAAATTTAGAGACATCTCCACTCCAAATGTTCAAATGGACTATTTGTGTCCGATCTGTGGCAGAGCCTTCTGAGTTCATATTGCTGTGATCACCACAGCCAGACACACAGTACCTTGATCCTGATATAGCAATATCATTTTGGTCCACTTTGAGCAGGAAGGACAACAGTCAGTCCAAGGTGACTGCAGCCTTCCCCACCAGATGTGGGAGGGGGAACACTGGGGATCTTGGAGCCAGTATTGCAGGCAGCATGGCACAGCCAGCCTGGCAGGAACACTGTGAGAAGCCCTCCTGGGACTGGGACCTGAGGCACTTTTGGACGTGGAACTGGGACGGTACTCATTGGGTAATTGAAGGAATACTAGTCTTGGAACCAGGAGAAATGAGTTTAAATCCTTTCTTTGATATCTACTGTGTGACAATCACTCTAAGTCTCAGTTTCCTCAGGTGGAAAATTAGAATAATGATATTTGTACTACCCACCTTAGAGAGCTGTTGTGATCAAAAATGCTTTGTAAGCCTTAAAGCACTACAGAAATGAGAATGATCAAAACAAATGCCAAATAGAAATATGGCAGCTCCTGGTAATTCTCAAGGATTCCAGCACCAGAACCAAAGGCATAACATTATCCTCCAGAGTTCTTGTGTATTGTGTGTGCCCTATTTTACTAAATCCCTTTGTCTGCATCATCAGGTCTGGAATGGGAGGCAGTTTATTACCTTTGGTCATATCAAGCTAGATGCTGAAATCTGTGCTTTTCCCTCAAATCAGCCACAGTAGGACACCTGTCCCCAAAGAGAGAAATCAATTCCATTAATGAATAAACAGCTGCAAGCCTCCCAGTCAAATAAGCTGTGACTTGCCAGTCTTCCCAACTCAGGAAACATTTGTGCTTCTTGAAATGTTACCCAGCCTCCTTAGAGGGAGAATTTTTAAAAGCAGCACACACCAAGTGGTCTCCTGGAGCGCAGTCTCGTATCGGCACTCTCTCCCATTTACCCTCCACACAGCTGCCAAACTCCAGTTCCTAAAGCACATATCTAACCACTTCAAGAACTTTCAGTGACTCCCTATTATCTCTAGGTTAAAATATAGACTCCTCAGCTTGACATGTAAAGTTCTCAACAGTCTAGGTTCTTCTTACCTTTCCAGATTTATTTTACACTCTTCCCCTTCATGAACTCTACACTCCGACCAAACTGACCTACTTGGCGATCCAAGAATTCGGCATTCTATCTGCTACCTTATAGGTCTTTGAACAGGCTATCCACCATGGCTGGGATACATTCCCTATGTCCCTCTTAGAATTGTCACTTTTCTTCATGTGGGGAACTATCTCCTATAGAAAATCTTTCTTGATTCCTCTAGTTATTATTGATCTCTGTCTGTCTGTCTCTCAGTCTCTGTCTGTCTCTGTCTGTCTCTCTGTCTCTTTCTCTCACTCTGTCTCTCTCCCCTCCTTCCCATCTCTCCCTCTCCCATCTTTCTGTCTGTCTCCCTGTCTCTTTCTCTCCCTCTCTGCCTTTCTCCCCCTCCTTCTTTCTCTCCCTCCCTCATCTTTCTTTCCCTTTCTCTCTCTCCCTCCTCCCTTCTTTCTCTTTCTCTGCCTCTGTCTCTCCTGTCCCCCACTTCTGCCTACTCATATTATTTCATATTCACTATTCACACCGATTTAACCCCCTGTATATGGGTTCTCAACCTGGTATTCATAGATAGATTTCAGGGGGCCTATCTATAAACTCCATATTTTTAATGTTTTGATAACTCTTTTCCAGTACAATTGGCTTCCCTTGTCATCCTATATATTTTATGCATTTAAAAACATTATCCTGAGAAGGGGTTCATAGACTTCTCCAGATGGTCAAAAGGATCCACAACACCAAAAAGTTAAGAACTCCTGTTCTAGTAGAATGTAATTTGAATGTATTTCAGAGTTATAAACACTAGAGGTTTACTACTACTGCTAGCATTAAATATAAACTCCCAGTTAGGAATTCAAAACCCCTCACAACCTGGCTACAGCCTGCCTTTCAAGACTACAATACCTTGCTCCCCTTCATCTACCCTGTGGTCCAACCAAAATGTCCTTCTTGCTGTTCTCACACAAGACGTTGCACTCCCACCTCTGTATCTTTGCCAAGGCTGTCTCTCCTGCCTGGAATGCTCTCCCTCAACCCTTCTTCAAAGCTCAGCTCCGGCGCCAACACCTATGTAGGAGGCCTTTAGCTTTCCATCACTAGCGTTCTCTGGTCCAGTCCCCTGAAAGTGCCTTGTATTTACTTTGTGGATGATCTGCATCTATTTACACATGTCCATGCTTTCTCCTCTGAGTGAATGTAAACTCATTGAGGACAGGTACTGTTTTAATTTTTATCATAGTAGCTAAGCACCTAAGATCATGCCTGGCATATTATTTGTTGTTTCTCCTTTGTTCTAAAAGGGAACCATGACATCAAGGAGGCCATATCATGACATTCAGTAAATTGGACTTAAGTGAGGGAAGGAGGGTTGTGCAAAATCACCAGTCTCACTCTCTCCTCTGAAGTCATCTGGGTCCAGTGGCCAGATACAGATCAGGATGACTGGAGATGGACCAGATTCAGTAAGAGAATTTGGTCCTTTTAAGCTACGGTCTTTCCCAGGTCTCAGTATGTCTGGTATACACTAGGAGATTAATAAATGCTTATAGACTGATGGACTATCTTTTCTTTTTTATATGCCTAATATATATGTGTATGCATGCATATAAACATATATATGTATAATGTGGTATATAGTATACACAATTTTGTGTGCGTGTTTATATATGTCTATATGTATGTATATAATGTATTGTATGTTTTATGTGCATTTTATATGTGTATGTGTATAATGTGTTATATAGTATATAATTTTTATATGTTTTATATATGCATACGTGTGTGTCTGTGTAGAAAGTGTTGTGCAGTGTATATGTTTTGTGTATGTCTTTTATGTATGTCTTTGTGTATATATACATATATGAAATATTATCTACCTAACATAATACTTGGCTTAACAAATCTTTGAATTTAATTTTCATCAACCACAATGTAATACGTTGTTATTATCAACAAAAAGCAACGCATCATTTAACTAACGATTTACTTACTTCCACGGCTGTGATCTCATCGGTGTGAGTGCGCCCCCTGCTGGCCCAGATCACAAACACCAGGTCTCGCCACAAGTCCTCCTCGGAGACTGGACCCGGCTCATCAGGAGAGACCTTTCCGTGCTTCTCTGAAGGTTCCCTGCAGTACTTGGACTCTCCACCCATCACCGACTCAGACATGTCCTTGATGGTGACTAATAATTATTCACTGATAATAAAGCTAATGACAGTTCACCTTTAATAATACATTGCTGGAGCTGGAAAGGGCGCATGAAACAAAGAAAGCTGGAGCCAGAAGAGAACTCAGATATGAAGGGTTAAAGCCAACTCTCAGGGCTAAGAAGGGGTCAGAGGGCAGCCAGGCTAACCCTCTCATTTAATAGTGCGAGTTTACATGTAATGCCTGGGGTGAGAGTGGTGGAACGGGGGACTCTCCAAGGCCCCTTCCCACTCAAAGATCCTATGGCATTGAAGGCAGCCTGACTCCTCCAAAGACCCTCTGACTCCTGGTTCGCTCTCTGGTGACACCCCTCTAATCCTCAGTCTCTGGAATGCACCCCTGGTTCACCTGGACTCTTCACATCCCCTAGTTCCCTTCAAGGCTTAGCTCAAATACCATCTCCTACATGAAATACCTTTCTTAATCACTCTACCAGCTAGTATGGCACAGAGGTCAGGGTGCTGGGCCGGATACTTATCAGCTGCTTGACCCTGGGCAAGTCACTTAACCTCAGTCTTCTCAACTACAAAACAGGGGTAATATAGAATAATAATACCTTCTGTGGTTGCTGTGAGGATCAGAGATCATGTTTGTAAAGAGCTAAGCAAAGGGTCTGGTACATAGCAGATACTTAGTAAATGCTTGTGTAGAGACAGCTAGGTGGTATAGTAGATAGAGCTTTAGGCATAGGGTCAGAAAGACCTGGGTTCAAATTCTGTCTCAGACATTTGCTAGCTGTGTGCCTTTGAGCAAGTCACTTAACCTTTGCCTGCCTCTATTTCCTCATCTATAAAGATGGGATGATAATAGTACCTACTTCACAGGGCCGTTGTTAAGATCAAATGAGATTACAACTCTAAAGTGCTCTGCAAACCCTAAAAGTACTAGCTTTTATCACTTTTATTATAAGAAACTGGGGTGTTATGGGGAGTTCAGGGAGGACTAACACCTCTGAAGCAAAGGCTTGCCCAGCCACCTTTAGTGTCCATTTATAACCCAACTCTCACCTGCGGCAGTGACCACATTCAGGTAAAACCATCTTGGCAGACAGGCTAAACCAGGCTGACGGTAACCAACAGGCCTTAAACCGGTCCTTGCATTATGACAGCATCTGCCCCAAGCGTGTGAAGACTTTCCCCCGGCAGAACAGGCGATTGAGAACAATTTGTTCCAGCAGCTGAAGCGAGCCCTGTGGAGCGCTTAATGCTTGGTCAGACACTGAAGATGCCAAGGCCATCCACCAGCGTGCCGTCAATCATTCTGACTTTTGTCCTGCCACCAGACTTCAACAACTCTGGAAAAGAGGTGAGGTGCAACTCTGCCAACAACAATAAGAAACTAAAGAAATGACTTGCCTAAGGCCGCACAGAATCCAGATGTCTCATTTTAAGTAGGTTCAGCTCATCACACATTTAAATCTTTACTATTTGTTCTGTAGAAGGCAGCAAGGAGGCTCAGAGGATAGAGTGCTGAGTCCAGCTTCAGGAAGATCTGAGTTCAAATCCAGCCTCAGACACTGTGTGACCCTGTCAAGTCACTTAAACTGTTTGCCTTAATCCACTGGAGAAGGAAATGCCAAGCCACTCCAGTACCTTTGCCGAGAAAACCCCAAGGACAGAGTCACAGAAGAGTTGGACAGACTGAACAACATTTGCTAGGTGGAGGGGAATGAATGAACAAATTGAAAACATTCATTAAGCATTTACTTAACCCTAATCTGGGTGCTAAGGCAGCACAAAGATAGCTCCTACCCTCAGAAGCTTATATTCTAATAGAGGAAGACAGCGTTCAAAGGGAAGAGGAGTGGTGATCAAGTAGGGACAATTTGATCTAGAAATGGCAAGTAGCTTGTGGAGAGAGAAGTATATTGGCATGTTTTATCCAGGCACAATGGCAGAGTTGATTTTATTATGATTCTTGGTTCAGTAACAGTGGGGTTGGAGGTGGGAGAGGAAAGAATGAGGTGGTGGTGGTTGTTGGGTGAAGTTAAGACAGCTAGCTCCAGAGGCTATGGAACAGACACCAGAGAGTTCTGAGAGCAGGAGATAAGAGAGACCGGGTCTCACGTGGAACCTGCTCTTGGTTCCACTGTGAAGAAAGTGTAATAGACTCATAAACATGTTTTTGATCTCTTGAATTTGTATTTTTCTGAATAAATTAATCTATTGTCACTAAGATTTGTCAACAGCGTCTGGTGAGTTTGCATATGCCAAGTTACCCTTTACCTACCAGACTAATTTAAAAGAATAGAAAAAAAAATCTACTTTCTGGTCCTATAAAACTGAAGGTTGAACCCTGGACCTGCAGTCCCCCAAGTAAAGGTACTGTCCTCTTCTGAAACTCCTTGTAAAAAGCATATCTCTCTCTCTCTCTGTCTCCCTCTCTCCCTCTCTCTCTTCCTCTCCCTCTCCCTCTCCCTCTCTCTTCCCCCTCTCTTTCTCATCTCTCTCTTTTCCTTCCTCCTTTCTTCTTTTCTTCCTTTCTTCCTTTTCTTCCTCTCTTCCCTTCCTCCTCTCTATTGTTCCCCTATCTTACCTACATAGGTCATTAAAATTTATTATTATAGCCCTCTGAGTCTCTCAGGTGGAGGACCAGGAGTTCTTTTAATAAACCACTATAACAGCTGGGAGCAAAGGATTCTGTAACTCAGCTGCAAATGACATCTGAAAATGAGATTATAACATTTACTCCAAAGAGTTTACGCACACAGCCATGGAACACACACGGCCATGGAATGAAACGACATGTCCATCCATCTCACAAAGCAAAGAAAGGTTATGTTTCTGGGAGGATGAGACAATAAGTCAATCTTGGCTCAGCAAACTTGGTTCAATAAAAGGAATTTTCAGGGCAACCTCATTAGCTCTGCCAGTGCTGGGAGTCATCAACACCCTGGAATGCCAAGCTGTGGGGGAGGCTAATGAAACCTGACCTGGAAAAACAGAAGGGGCAGTTCTCCATCACAGA
This sequence comes from Pseudocheirus occidentalis, assembly GCA_028646575.1. Taxonomy (NCBI): domain Eukaryota; kingdom Metazoa; phylum Chordata; class Mammalia; order Diprotodontia; family Pseudocheiridae; genus Pseudocheirus; species Pseudocheirus occidentalis. The sequence continues at coordinate 102,585,194 of CM053595.1, read as the reverse complement.
GCCGTGGAAAGAATACTAATTCCTCAATAACCATGCAAACCTTAATTTCCTCCTCTATAAAATGGGAATGATAATAATATTAGCACTGTGCACTTCATATAACTTATTAGGAAAGCACTTTGTAAACTGCAAAAATGCCACAGTAGTATAAAAATTATTGCTGGTGGCTTTGATGAACACATTGGTGCAGGAAAGCCCAAAACCACTAATGCATTAGAGAGAAGTAAAAATCATTCAGCAAACATATTAAGCATTTACTATGAGCTAGGTACTGAGGACACAAAGACAAACATTAAATAATCCCTGCCTTCAAGGAGTTTACATTCTATTGGTAGAAACAATGTGGATATAGATATAAAAATATGAACCAAAGAAATACCAGGCATGGATTTTTCTTTCTTTTGAGGACAGAGGGAGAATAATAATAATAACTAGCATTTTCATATAGTGCCTACTATGTGCTAAGCACATTACAAATATTGTCTCGTTTCATTCTCACAACAACTCTGCTATGTGGTTACTATTATCAGCCCCATTTTACAGTTGTGAAGAAATGGGCTGAGAGAGATGAACATCACCCAGTTAGCATCTGTGGCAAACAAGGATTCCTGACTTCAGGTCTGCCACTCTCTATCCACCGAGTCACCCGGCTGCTTCATAGCTTCCTTTTATTCTGAAATGAGTTAGTTGAACTGGATCCCTCTAAGGTGCCTTCTAGCTTGGACATTCAATCTATGAAGCCCTCTGCTAGCTCTAGCATCTATGTTCTAATACAGTCTGTGTTCTAAGGTCCCTTCTAACTCTTGAATAGTTGGGTTTTTTTTTTTGCTTTTTTTTTTTGGAGGGCAGTTGGGGTTAAGTGACTTGCCCAAAGTCACACAGCTAGTTTTTGTGTCAACTGTCTGAGGCCAGATTTGAACTCAGGTCCTCCTGACTCCAGGGCTGGTGCTCTTTTCACTGCACCACCTAGCTGCCCCTGTCCCTTCTAACACATAACATTAATCATCTGCATTCTAAAGTACCTTCCAGCTCTGACATCCTATGTTCTATCTACAGCGTCGGGTTCCTTCCAGCTCTAAAATTTTATGACTCTGTGTTCACCAAGTGAGGTTTTCAAATTACTATGTCTGTGAACTGTGTTTTGATGTGGTGTATCCCTGACATCCCTGACCACAAATAAATTAGATTATACTTGCCAGTATCTTATGATGGTCATTAGGGTAAACTGTGCACTATTCTCTTTATGTAATAATGTATAGCCTTTATATTATGTTATTCATACTGATGAATCTAAAATTATTCTTCTGCCTTATGGTCACATGGCTCCTCCCATCATCTAATAAAAAGGATGATAAAGACCATCTATAAACATAAGGCTTAAATGCTTGATTTTAATAGGCACATAAAAAGGGCCCCAAGAGGCTCTCAAAGTTGCTGAACTGACACAGTCACTCAATTTTCTTCTGCCCTTGAAATTCGGGAGAATATGGAGCAAGGAAAATCCTAGAAGGGACCCCAGAACACACAACAGAAAATATCAGAACTGAAAGAGACCTTAGAATATAAAATGCCAAGGCTGGATGGAACCCCAGAAAACAAAACACAGACTAGAAGTGGAAGGAAAAAAAATTTTTTAAGTGTAAGAGACTTTAGATCATAAAATGTCAGAGCTAAAAAGAACTTTAGAGATGGCTTAATCCAACCCTTACATTTAATTTTTTATTGATGCATTTCATCTTGACACACTATACACTTACCATGAAACACCTAAATAAGCCCCCTCCCTGATAACAGTTAAGACAAGCCACACCAATAACTTGATTATGCACATCACTTTCCACTTTTGCGTGTGGCCCATGTTCTGTGGCTACCACCCCAAAATGGAGGTGGTATTGGAGGTAGGGAAAAGAGGATGAGACTAAGGTTTTGAGCCTAGGTGACAATGGTAGTGCCCTTGATAGTAATGGTAAGTCTGAAAGAGAGGAAGGCTTAGGAAGAAAGATAATGAGTTCTTCTGATCAATTCAATGACAAATCATCATTCCAGAAGACTAAAGATGAAGTATTACACTTCCCTCCTGTGAGAAAGGAGATGGACTTGAATGAAGAATGAGACATTTATTTCTAGATGTGGCCAATACAGGAATTTGGTTTTGGTTGACTATACATCTCCTTTATGATAGCTTTATATTTCTTTTTTGCTCAAATGGGTGTAAAGAATGAGAAAGAAAATAAATGCTTTTTAATTGAAAAAATTTTAATAATAAGTTCTATTTTGGACATGCTAAGTTTCAGATGCCTATAGGGCATAAGTTTAAGATGTCCAAAAGATAGTTGAAGATGCTTAGTCTAGGGCTAGATAAGCAGATTGGGGAAGTATTTGCACAAAGAGGATAACTGAAAATCTGTAGGAGAAAATAGGATCACCAAGTGAGATAGAATACCATGAAAAGAGAAGGGGGCCAAAGACAGCCTCAAGGCATTGCCAAGTTTAGAAGGCAAGGTATGCATAAAGAGCCAACAAAGGAAACTGAGGAGCAGTCAGGCCAATAGAAGGACAACCAGGGGAAAGAGAGGGACACAAAAAATCTAAGGAGAGAAAATTCAGAAGAAGGATATCAACTGTGTCAAAGGCCACAGAGAGGTCAAGGAGGATCAGGATTGAGACAAGGCCATTAGATTTGGCAATTAAAAGATCACTGGTAACTTTGGAGAAGGAAGTCTTGGTGGAATGATGATGATAGCAGCCAGATTGCCTAGGGTTTAAAAGGGCAAGGGAAAAGAGGAACTAAAGGCACCTATATGGCTTTCTCAAAGAATTTAACTATTGAGGGAAGGAGAAATATGGCACAATCCCTAGCAGAAATAATTGAATCAAGTGAGGGTTGTTTTTTTAAGGTTGGGAGAGACATGAATATATCTGTAGGAAGCTGGGAAGGAACCAGGAAATAAATAGAAAAATTAAAGATTAGAGAGAATGTGGGGATGGTAAAGGAGGTGATCTGGTAGAAAACAGGGGAAGGGACAGGATCAAGGGCAAATGTAGAGGGGTTTTTCTTGATAAGAAGAGGTCTCTCTACCTGAGACCTGACTGGAGGAGATTTTCTTTTTTTTAATAATATTTTAGTTTTTCTCAATTACATGTAAAAATTTTTAACACTAATTTTTAAAAAATGAGTTACAAATTCCTTCCCTCTCTCCCTCCTTCCCTCCCCTTCCCTCTCCCTGAGACAGTAAAAAATTGGATATGCATTATACATGTGCAAAACATATTTCCAGATTAGTTATATCGTGAAAGAAAACAGGCCAAAAACTAAACAAATCATGAAAAAAATACAGAAAGTGAAAAATAGTCTGTTTCAATCTGTATTTTGACTCCATCAGTTGTTTCTCTGGATGTAGATGGCATTTTTCATCACAAGTCCTTTGGAATTGCTTTGTATCGTTGTGAAGAGGTTACCCATAAAGAGGGTTAGGGTTGCTCTGGAGACCCCAAAATACCAACATGCTGGGTCCTGTTGAAAGAATTCGAATCAAGTCTTCTCTCAGCCAAAGAAAAGTAAAGTTTACTGAAAGTTCATTAAAAGTTTGTTAAAAGTTCACCATATTGGGTAGACTCTAAAGAGCCTAGGTATCTGTGATGCTTGCATTTGGGCAAGCAGGCCAGGGTTAAATCTGACACAGTTTAAGTCTGTGCTAGGGCATTCTATGGGGCTCTCACACCACATGGAGGGAAGATGGGGTCTTATATAGAGAGGAATCTAGGGGTGGTCTAGAAGAGGAGTTTGGGGAGAGTCTTCAGAAGGAGTTAATGAGGTCAATGCAAGGGTGGATTGATATTTTGATAGGCTCAAGGGTGGGAAGTAGATGGACAATGGAGGACTAGGACAATAACAGAGGTTTGGGCCCAGCCACAATGAAAAACTTACAGCCTCTGAAAATGCCTCATCAAGTGGGAAGATTTAATCAGACTTCAAGGGGTTTCCCAGAGCCTGTACCTCAAAGATTCAAGGAGAGTTCAAGGGGGCTCCCAGAGCCTGTACCTCATGATTCTCCCCTCAAACAAATGGGGCCCAAATTCCTTTGGGGTAAAGGGCAAAGGTCTCAGCTTCTGAAAGTGCTTCCTGCTGGCAAGGGGTGTAGAGCTGTCCCTGCTTCTCTGAGTCCCATTCAGGGGGGTCAGACTTCCCATCCAAGGGGCCAGATTCCAGAATGTGGATGATGCCAGGTCCAGTGGACTGGAGAATTTGGGGCTTAATCCCTGAAGGAGACAAACCTAGTAAGGGGGTTAAGCAAAGACCAAAACAGGCACAAAAAATATATAGAAAAGACAATTTCCCCAATAGGAATTGAAGATGACTATGACAAGGCCAAAATGCTGCCAGATATCCCTTTCCTTTCCAAATTGCTCCATGGACATTTAGTACATGGCCAGCAATAGCAGCCACAGGATCTAATAGTTTTCAAAAACAGACAACAGCTCCCAGAGCCTGTTCTCTCCTTCCTTCCTCATAGAGAGTAAAAGGTTTTTGCTGGGTTGGGTAAAGCTAAAGTGATGGTCAATTTCAGTTTTCAAAGTCTCAAAAGCTTTCACCTGGTGCTCTGGGCCCCACTCTAGACAGAATGAGTCAGGGCCTTGAGTAGCCATTAATGGCTGCAGTCCCTCCCAGGCTTTGGGTTTTGATGGGGGGGACATGTTAGGACCTAGGAGTCAAAAACAGATGCTGGGATGGCAGAAATAGCTCACTCAGGAATTTCCTGATACCAAACAATTGACTCAACTATCTCCCTCACTCCTAAGGGAACATGGGGAGATCTGGGAGGCTTAACTAGAGAAAATTGGCTTCCCAATTTCACCAACAGGTCCCTTCCCAACAAGGGGACAGAATAAGGAGAGCATAAGGAAGGTGCTTTCAAGCAGGCTGGGACTGGGTATGTCTGGAGACATCCCTTAGTTTCCCCTTCCATGCCCCTGACCTGACTGGTCAAGGGGAGGGTGGAACCAATTGGTTAGAACAAAGAACTTAGCCATAATAAAGTAGGTAACCTTACCTTCAGCCATGATGCTTGCCCAGAGCCCAGTGAAAGATGGAGAAAGTGGAAGCACTGCCAAGACCCAGGCCTCCCTGTCATTCCAAGTCTTGAGAAGATTGGAGGACAGAGTACCGGGAGGTAGCTCTGCCACTTTTTCAACCTTGAGCACAATCCTTCCTCCAATGTCCCTGTTGGTCAGATGGGCATGGTTCTAGAGACGCTGGTTCCTGGGGCTCCCTCTGGGGAGATGCCCTGGAGGGGCACTCCTTGGACCAGTGACCCTCCTTGTGGCATTGAAAGCAGGTTTTCCCTCTGCCCAAGTGACTGAGCTTCTTCCAAGGGGGTTCCCCTGGAGGGGCTTTTCCTAGCTATGGCAGCAGCCAAGAATCTAGCATGTTCTCTGTCTCTGGCTCCTTCACTGTGTTCTTTCTCCTCTGCTGCAACCAGGTCTCTGTTATTAAAGACTCCAAAGGCCATTTCCAGCAATTCCTGAGATGTTTGGGGTCCCATTGCCAATTAATTTCTGCAGTTTCCTCCTAATATCTGGGGCAGACTGACTAATGGAATACATGTTAAGGATTGTTGCCCCTTCTATAGAGTCAGAATCTAAATTCACATACCTTTTAATAGCTTCTACCAGTCAGTTTTAGAAAATGGCAGGGTTTTCCCTTTCTCTCTGACCCTTATGATAATTTACTTGCTTCTGAAATGCAGTTCTTAGATGCAACTGGCAAGAGGGAAGGTCAGCTGGCACTTAAGGAGGGGAAGGGGGCAAAAGAGGAGATACCCTTAATACTGCTGTGGAGGTAGGGCCTGAGGCCTGAGTGGGTATTGCCTCAGGGGGAGGGGCTACAGAAGGAGGCACCTCAGCAGACAGGTGGTTGGGACCTGAGCAGGAGTCCCTGAGGTGGCAAGGGCTGAGGCTGAAGCCATAGGAAGGGGGTCATTTAACTGGTCCCTGTCGTTACCACTTTGTGGAGAGGCTCTAGCTTCAAGCACCTCACAATCTTTCCTGAGCCAAGAAAGTTCAACAAAGGCCATTAAGCAGGCAACTTCTATCCATCTTAAAAAACAATCCAAAGGCAAGCTTTTGAGAGCTACAGGCATAGTGCCTGGAAGTCCCTTCCTCCATAAGGAAAGGTTTGGGAGTAAGCCTCAAAAAACAAACAAAACAAAAGGGGAAAAAACCCACAAAAATATACCTTGAGTTTTCCCAATTCCCTAGTGGCAAGAAAATTGAAATAATCTGCCTAATACTTCTAGATGGGGCATCTGGTTTTGTTCTCCATTCTTCAGAAGCTGTACCCATGTCCATGTTCTCCAACATAACCAAACAGGACTGAGAACCTGAGGTCAGGCTGAGTATGATACAGCCCCCTAGCTGTCTGACCTAATGGCACCTAAGAGGTCAGGGCCCCCCTCCAAAAAAATACACCTCCAAGGTACTTGGAGAACAAGAGACCAATGCAATAGGGAAAGAGAGAGGCTTACATACCTGCCAGTAGCCCCTGGAGAAAAGCTTGACATTAGCAGTGTTTCCCAGTCAGGGAACCATAAAAATGAAGAGGTTACCCATAAAGAGAGTTAGGGTTGCTCTGGAGACCGCAAAATACCAACATGCTGGGTCCTGCTGAAAGAATTTGACTCAAGTCTTCTCAGCCAAAGAAAAACAAAGTTTATTGAAAGTTTGCCATATGGAGTAGACTCTTAAGGTGCCTAGGTATCTGTGACACTTTCATTGGGCAAGCAGGACATAGTAAGTCCATGCTGCATCATTCTATGGCACTCTCAGAGAGCAAATCTGTGTTTTCATTCTATGGGGCTCTCACAGCACATGGAGGGAAGATGGGGTCTTATGTAAAGAGGAATCTATGGGTGGCCTAGAGGAGGAGTTTGGGGAGGGTCTTCAAGAGGAGTCAATGAGGTCAGACTCCAGTAATGAGTTTTCTGAAGGAGTTAATGAGGTCAAAGCAAGGATGGATTGATATTTTGATAGGCTCAAGGGTGGGAAGTAGAAGAACAATGAAGGAGTAAAGACTTGGGCAGAACCACAACTAAAGGCCTATAGCCAATGCCTTCCATGGGAAGACCTAAGGAGAGCTCAAGGAGGGTGCCAGAGCCTGCACCTCAAAGATTCAAGGGGAGCTCAAGGGAGCTCCCAGAGCCCACACCTCATCATTGTATTGCTGAGAAGAGCTAAGTCATTCACAGATGATCATTGTAAAATGTTTCTGTTACTGTGTTCAATGTTCTCCTGTTTCTGCTCACCTCACATTGCATCAGTTCATATAGGTCTTTCTACATTTGTCTGAAGCCATCCTGCTAGTCATTTCTTATTGCACAACAGAATTTCATTACAATCATATACCATAACTTGGTTCAGCCATTCTCCAATTGATGAGCATTCCCTGAGTTTCCAATTCTTTGCCACCACAAAAGAGCTGCTGTATTTTTGTGCAAATAGATCCTGCTCCCCCTCCTTTTAAAATCTGAATTATACCCCTACTAGGGCTACTGCTGGGTCAGAGGGTATGCTTAGTTTTATAGCCTTTTGTACATAATTCCAAATTGTTTTCCAGAGTGATTGGATCAGTTCACAACTAGTAGAGGAGATTTTCAAGTAAGATGCCTGAATGATGTGAGACTAGAAGGAAGGAAGAAGGGATAGCTTTCTATGGATGTTCTCAATTCATTTGATGAAATATGAAGCAAGTCCTTGGCTGAACTGGTGTTGGGGAGAGATTATGCTGAGATGCTTGAGGAGAGATGAGAAGGTTTAAAACAGCTTTGGCAGAGAGTATGATAGTGAATCAATTAAGGAGGATCTTCCTAAAGCACAAGTCTGACCATGTCATTCCCCTCCTTGGTAAATTCCAGTACCTTCCTAGCACCTCCAGGATCAAACATACTATTCTGTCTAGCTTTTAAAGCCCTTCAGAATCTGGCCCCTTCCTATCTCTCCAGTCTTCTTAGACTTAACTCCTTTCCACGTATTCAACTGTCCTACAACACAGGGCCTTCTTACTTGTTCCTCTGTTTCCTACAGTCTTTCCCTGGCTGCCCCTTGATGCTGACTCCTTGCCTTATCTCTATTTCCTGCCTTCCATAGCTTCCTTTAAGCTAAAATACCACCTTCTTCAAGGCAGCTTTCCAGGTTCCCCTTAATGATAATGCTTTCCCTTTCACATTGCCTCCAATTTCCCCTGCATAGATCTTGCATGTACACAGCCTGCATGTTGTCTCCTCCATTAGTTTGTGAGCTCCTCGAGAACAAAGGTTGTTTCTGCTCTTGCTCTCTCCCTCTCTCTCCCTTTCTCTCTCTCTGTCTCTCTCTGTCTCTCTGTCTCTCTCTGTCTCTCTCTCTCTGTCTTTGTCTCTCTCTCTCTCTCTCTCTCTCTGTCTCTGTCTCTGTCTCAAAATCCTTAGCATTTAGTGCAATGTCTGGCACATAGAAAGCATATAATAAATGCCTGTTGACTTATATATTGTTCTTCTGACTCTGTTTTATTCATTCATAACTTGTATTACTTCATATGAATCTTCATCATTCTGAGGTAGCTATGTAGTATAGTGAGGACCTGAGTTCAAATCCCTTGTCAGATATTCCATTGCTATGTGACCTTGGCTCAGTCAATCACTTGCCTTCTGTCGGCCTCACTTTCCTCAACTATTAAATGAAGATAATAATAGCGCCTATATCCTAGGATTGTTGTGAGGACTGAACGAATTAATATTTGTGAAGTGTTCAGCACAGTGTCTGGCATATAGGAAGTACATAGTGCTTGTTTCCTTCTTTCCTTCCTTGTTCTCTTTCTTTCTATTTTTCTTCCTTCCCTATGAATGGAATAAAAGTGAAAACTTCTCAGGTAACATTCCAGAAATCTAAACAGAATTGTAATAAAGTACCAAAGACTCAGTAACCTGGGCTGGGAGCCTGGGATCTTTGCCTTACTTCCCTGGTCATAAGCTGAAGTTTTTGCTAAGCTTAGCTAATGCGTAGGAAGGAAAAGCACAGACCCTGCAAAATTTAACCACAGGCCTGGATGTCCCAGAATTGTTTCCACTGACCACCATATGACCTGTACAAATATAAAATTGGAAATCCTGTTGCAGAACTTGGGGCAGGTCACCATGTCCTAAAATTCCCATGATTCATAAAATATTGTCTGCTTTGATATCTATTTTGATATTGTTAGAACATTCATCTTCTGCTTTCATATTTAAGTTGATACTAATGACATATTTTGTCTGTTTTCATGTCCTCTAGACATGTACCTGCTGCTTTTTGGTATTACTGACATTTCATCTGCAAACACCAGCAGATTTTTGCGGTTAAGATTACACACCTCAGTTCCTAATTAAGGGGAAAAGGACAGAACAAGGGAGGGAGGAAAGGGGTAGTCTTTTGGGTATATAACCAAGTTTTGCATTTTGTATTTTGCCTCTCCTACTAGACTGCCTCTTAGTAGCAAAACCACCCTTCTTGCAAGAATAATTAAATAAATCCTTCCTGTCTCTACTTGGAGAAATATCTGCTTATATTATTTGGGGCAAGGGTTGTCTTTGTCCCAAACACCTCCCTCCCTTCCTTCCCTTTTTTTCCCCTTTCTTCCTTCCTTCCCTCACAATATCCTTTCCCTACACTATTACTTCAGTTTGTTTGGCTATTCCCAAACCAACAGGTCACGTATTGCATTTCTAGTTCTTATAACATAGACTGATGCTATGACTCTTTAAAACATATGAATCTTTTCTTTTTGTCCTTTACTACCTTGGGGTAGAATTCTAGTGGTGGGCTCTCGGGGGCATAGGAGATAAATGATTTAGCAACTTTTTTGGCACTCTTCTAAATTATTTTTTCAGAACCCACCCACCTCATTTTGCAGAGGAGAGAATTGAGGCCCATGGAGTACAGTTACTTAACCGAACATGCAAACAATGAATCTACTAAAGAATGAAGAGTAGGAAAGAGTAAGAAAGAGTAGTGAGTACATAGGGCAATGAGTCAGATTAGATCTGTGAGGAACAGGGGGATAAAACTGTATGATCTCCTGAGGCCCCTTCTGTAGCCTTCTAATTCAGTAAAGTTTCCAATTTCCTGCTCTTTTAAAACCCTGGTGTTCACACAATGAAATTTCTCAGGTACATCAAAGATCAAGAGAGTGCAAAGCTTGTTCCGTTTGTTCTGGGGCTTCTAGCTCCTGGCCTTGGAATAATGAGGAACATCATGGTTTTCTGGGCTGGGGCAATCTTTATCCTCTCTTATAGAAGGAAGAATCTTTGGACAGTGATGCTGAGAGCTAGAAAAAAAAGCAAGTCTTTTTCACTTCTGTTCAAACAGTAGTATTGAGTAGGCTCAGGGTATCTGTAATCCATTTTAATCAAGGTCCTTCCTAATATTAGGATTAAGCTAAGAGCATCATTTTTTAATTGGTCTGACAGCTCTACTGGGTAAGGACTCTGGTATAAATCAATCCAGCATTTTATAAAGCATTTGAAGGCTCAAAAGAAAGCAGAGTGAGTTGAGAGTTCCCTATGGGAGGGTATGAGAGGAAAGGAGTATGATATGGGAAGAGGAGAAGATGGTAAGGAAAGAGAGAGACAGAGACAAAGAGAGAATTTCTGTAATTCTGTAATTCATCTTGCATGACTGCAAGTAAATAGCACATTATAGTGAGAATCACCCAAAGGGTAATAGAGACATGCATGGTGGGAGTGAACAGTCTGCCATTTGCTTATTACAAACTGGGTACTGAAAAGGAGGAGTGTAATGGATATCATCAAAGGAATGTCTGACCAAAAAGAAGATAAACTGGTCATGTGGCAGGGGGGATGCCAAGGGACAGCCTACGTGTTGCACTGATATCTTTGGGATGCCAAGATAAGTGGGAAAAATCTTCAGCATATTCAATGCACACATACATCCTGTGGTGAACTTAGAGGATGATATGGACAAGAATTGCACAAGATAGGCAGTCATGGGTACATTGCTCTCTGCAAGACTAAAGAAAATGCCCACATCGATGAGATAGCAGATCCATTTCAGTGTCTGAACGAGTGATTTTTGTGTAGTGAGGAAAGTACTGGGGAGTCAGAGGACCTAGGTTGGAATCTTGACTGTTAACTATGACCTGCATGACTTTGGAAAAATACATCATTTCTGGGTTTCAGTTTCCTCATCCACAAAATTAGGGGGTGTTGGATTATGTCACTTCTAAAACCCTTTCCAACTCTACATCATTTGAGCCTATAATATAAAATGTCAGAAGGGGAAGAGACTTTAGAATATAGAATGTTTGAACTAAACAGGTCTTAGAACAAAGAATCTGAGAAAAACATAGAATTATAGAATACAATATGGGAGAAATATCATCTTAGGACATAAAATGTTAGAGCTAGAAGGAACACAAAAGACCATCAAGCCCCTCATTTTTACAGAAGGTGAAGTTGAGTTTGAAAGAGAAGAAAAATCATGTGACATTTAGGGTTCTCCATCATCTACCTCCACCCTCTTGGCCAATATATCTCTCCTGAATCTCATGTGCAAGCCTTCTTCTCCAGTAAGGCTAGCTAGGGTCACACAATAACTTCACAGAAGAGATGGGAATAGAACCCAGGTGTCCTGATTCTTTTCCCACTACCTTGGCACCAGGACTTTGGGATTGACCCTGGTATCCTTGATCCTATGCAACAGACTTTGAAAATAGCAACTTGACTAATTGCCCAACTATGTGCATAATATTGAGTATTAACAAAAGATCTGTGGTCAAACTTTGCCTTTGATATAAAAAAAACTGACATTCACATAACATTTCCATGTTTGCAAAATACCTAATAATACATTATCTTATTTGAGTCTCTTAACAATCCTGTTATCTCTGTTTTACAGATGAGGAAATGGAGACTTGATGTTAATAGACTTGCCAGTGGTCACACAACTGTCAGTAGTAGATTTCAGTAGAAAGTTCCCCTTTCTCAAAATCCAGCATTCTAATGACTCCTCCTTCCCTTATGTTCCTTTCTCTCTCCCCTACTCAAGAATGTAGAATGAAATTGTGACAAGTTCATCCATATGAATTTGAAAACAATCAGTAAGAGATGTCTACTTGTTAATAAGAGTTAAGTCTTAAGTTAAAGGAAACAGCCTCTAATGGTGAGCCATCAGATATCAGTGAGCATTCAGGAAGTAGGTTTGGGAGGTACTGGGAAGCTATCATCAATAAAGTTATACCAAATAAGTGTGCCTTATAAAGGCCATCCCTAGGTGACAGTTAACATATGTTATACCAGATCTTTGAAATAAGAACTCCAAGTTTAGTGGCCCACCCACTATCCTAATGAAAATAATTCATGTTTATTTCTATGATTCTATAAGATCTACAAAGTACTTTCCTCACAACAGCTTTGTCAACAAAATAGATACAAAGAGAAAGAGGCCCTGGTAACCTCTTCATAAGGAAATGTGAGTTTTTAAAGGTCATTGAACTAACTGCTAGAGGCAAGACGCATGTGTCCAAAGAGAGCAATAATAAAACCAAAGAACCTCCCCAGTGGAAGGGATCTCAGGGGCCCCACAGTTCAACATTCTAGTAGAAATACCATCTACAGCATCCTTGACAATCATCATAAATCCCTCTCTTAAAGACCTTCGTGGATAAACACACTCCCTCCTGAGACAATCCTCTCAGATTTTGGGCTTAGCTCTAGTCTCTCTGGCCATTCACAGCACACACACACACACACACACACACACACACACACACACACACACACGCACATCTCTATTACACTTTTTCTTCCTCCCATCTCTCCAATCCTCCCTATGTTCATTACCGCCCAAGGATGTGTTAGAGCCGGCTTAACTGATTTCCCAGAACTGATTATCATATTTTCAGTATTAGTACTTATGCCTCAGAAACAGGCAAACTCTACAAATCAGGGTTTAGTTTGTTGTTGTGTTGACTGTCTGCACTTAAGAAAAGGAGGGAGAAAATGTTAATTATTCAGATTAAACTTAAAAGTATATCACAGGCACATCCCCCCCAAATTGGTTGTTAAACATTTACCACCACACCACTAGTTCCACCACCCTACCCCATACCTTACTGTGTCTCTCTCCTCCCTTTTCCTTCTTACTGCATTCTTATGGAATAATAAAATGGACACTGGGTTTAAAAAGCATTTATTAAGCTCTTATTATATGCTGGGCACTGACTGTTGAAAAGCAAGAGGGTGGAGAATTGGGGGAGGGAGGGACAGACAAAGGTAGTCACAGGGGAATGAGACAGTCCAGAGTCCAACCTATAGAAGAATGAGACATGGCCGACCTAGGCGGCCCTCCTTAAATGGAGGTCCCAGGAGGAGCCACACAATCAAGAGAAGCAGTTATAGGGGAAGAGGGTACTTCTAGTGTGTGAAATACAGGGTTGGAGTGAGGCTTAGGGATGAAAAGCTGGGGAGTGGTAGAGGAAGTCTGCAGTGCAACCTGGAGAGGAAAGACAAGACAGAGACTCTAATGCTGGCTCTGTCACTTACTCTGTGTGTGATTTTAGGAAAGCACATCTAGCTCCACCTCCCAGGGTTGTTGTGGAGATCAAATGGGATCATATATGTAAAGCACTTTATAACTATTAAAGTGGTACATAAATGTCAGTGAATACTACTAGCATCATCATAGTAATGGATGCCATGAGGGCTGACGGATCTGGGCTCATATCAATTGGCCTCAGCCTTGTCTTGAAGATTTTTCTCTAAGATTTCTCAGGATTGTCTTCCCTCCCAGCCATTTACAATTGACAACTTCAGAATTTTTTTTAATTCCCCCACACACTTAATAGCATTTTATTTTTTCCAATTACACGTAGATAGTTTTCAACATTGACTTTTATAAAATTTTAATTTCCAAATTTTTCTCCCTCATTCCCTCCCCACTCCTCTCTCCAAGACAGCAAGCAGTCTGATATAGATTATACAAGTACAATCATATAAAATATATCTGCACATTAGTCATGTTGTGAAAGAAGAATCAGAACAAAAGGGGAAAACCATGAGAAAGAAAAAACAAAAAACAAAGTTAAAATAGTCTGCTTCGACTGCATTCAGAGTCTTGGATGTGGATAGCATTTTCCATCATGAGTTTTGGAATTGTCTTAGACATTGTATTATCATAGCTGTGCTATCATAAGTCTGTCATAGTTGATTATTGCACAGTGACAACTTTAGAATTTGGTTCATGTCTAAGTTTCTACAAAAAAAATGGAAATCAGACTTCAGCCCTGAAGCAAGCACTCAGAATAAAAATACATTCAACACAGGACAGGTTTGTTTACCCCAATGAAAAACACAAAGGACTCACACTTGAGCCCATAAACAGACACGATCATTATCCTTCCCCCTCCATTAGGGCTTCACCTACAAGTCACCTATGAGGAGGGAATACATTTCAGACCTGGGGGGTCAGCTGGGCAAAGACACGAATGTAGGAGAGGAAATAACGTCCTAGGCAACAGCTAGCAGGCAAGTCTGACCACAGAAAGAGTAACATGTGAAAGAGCAGGTGGCAACCATATTGGGGAGGCCTTTAAATGCCAAGCCAAGACACACAGGAGAAAAGCACTCAGGACCAACAGGGAGGCAATTTCATTCCCAAAAACATGCACAATACTTATAACCCACGGCACCAGTGATGAAAGCCTTGTTGGTTCTACCACATTGTATCTCTTTCTCTTTCTGCTCAATTCCTCCATTTTCACAGAAATTGGTGCTAGTACAAAAGTTCCTCAGCTTTATCTTCTCCATCTGGCATCAGTTCCTTAATGACTATGGTTACCCTGGAGAGGTCACATGGTTTCCTGGAGGGGCCTCACAGGTACCAAGTCATCCATCCAGTGACCCTACCTACAACTCTCTCCCTCCCTCTCTCTCCTGTTCTCCCTCCATCCATCTCTCCATAACTTTCTAATTTCTGAAGTCTATATGTAGTTCTCATTTAAGTACCAAGCCACGAAGGTAGCTCAGGAGTGTGTGTGTGTGTGTGTGTGTGTGTGTGTGTGTGTGTGTAAGGAAGAGAAGAAGAAATGAATCTTCAATCAACCAACATCATTACTCCAGTGTAAACAGGACAAGTATCCAAGAGGCAATTTTACCTCTTGTCAAGGACATAAGGACATACTGCCAGTGTTAGAACAATGGTTTTATCAGTGAAGTAACAAGGACTTGTGGTATTTACATTTTGTCAAAGAACTGCCTTGATCTAGATCAGTGGTTCTCAACCTGTGGGTCGTGACCCCTTTGGGGGTCAAATGACCCTTTCACAGGGGTCGCCTAAGACCATCATATTTCCGATGGCCTTAGGAACTGAGACACTGCTTCTCTATCCTTCTCCAGGTGGGTTTGCCCACATGCAGATATGCCCACATATGGGTATTAAAGGGTCAGAGCTGAGAAGGTTAAAAACCACTGATCTAGATAACTTCACATTTTGTTTTAGGAGGCTACAAAAAGAGTGTGCAGGTTCCATACAGAGAACCCTGATTATAGCAAATGGAGAAATTTTGAATGCTGTGGATAAGTTCACTTATCTTGGCAGTATACTTTCCAAGGATGTACACATAGAATATGAGGTTGAACCATACATTGCCAGAGCTAGCACAGCATTTGAGAGGCTCTGAAAGAGAGTGTGGGAGAGAAGACATATTAGACTGAAGGTCTACAGACCTATTGTGCTGACCTCATTGTTGTATGCCTGTGAAACCTGGGCAGTTTACCAGTGCCATGCCAGAAAACTGAACCACTTCCATTTGGATTGCCTTAAAAAGATTCTGAAGATCACCTGGCAGGATAAGGTATCAGACACTGAGATTCTTTCTTGAGTTAAACTGCCAACCATTCAAACTCTACAGCAGACAGAACAACTCCAATGGGCTGGTCATGTTGTTTGAATGTCAAAAGTACATTTACCTAAAAGATTATTTTACAGAGAACTCACACAAGCCAAGTGTTCACATGAAGGTCAGAAGAGTTGATACAAGGACACTTTCAAGGTCTCTCTGAAGAACTTTGGTTATGGATTGTGAGAAAGGGGAGACACTGAGACAGAACCACCCAGCATGGAGTACCTACACCAAAGAAGGCACTGTGCTCTGTGAGAAAAGCAGAATCTCTGTAGCACAAAGGAAACATGAGATGTATAAATCCAGAGCCATCTCCATCCCAAATGTTCAAATGGACTATTTGTGCCTGACCAGTGGTTGAGCCTTCTGAGTTCATATTGGTCTTATCAGCCAGTCAAGCACACTATACATTGACTCCAACATCAAGATGTCAGTTTGGTCTTCTTTGAGTATGAGGGATGAATGACAGCAGCAGAAGCAGGGAAAATAGGGCTGTATTCGGAGGTGCCAGATCTAATTTCCAATCCCAGCTTTGCTACTTACTAGTTATGTGATTTTGGGCAAGTCATAAAATTAGCTGGGACCTCAGTTCCTTCATCTGTAAAATTATGGGTATTAGACTCAGTGGTTCTCAACCTGTGGGTCACAGCCCTTTTGGGGGTTGAATGACCCTTTCACAGGAGTCACAGGGGTCACCAAATACCATCAGAAAACATATACACCCACATACCATATCACGGCATTAGGAAGGTTGAGAACCACTGACCTAGATGATCACTGAGGTCTAAATTCTAGCTCTAAAAATTAGTCTTACGATCCATTATTTATATAAGGTTTCCCAAAAGTCTTAGTGGAGTTTTAAGGTGTAATAGCTTAACCCTACTACCTTTAACCCTAGAAGGGATATATGAGGACTACATTAACTGTAACATGAGAATAATCATTTCTGCCTATATCACAGGGCTGCTGTGAGGATTAAATAAGGCCATAGATGTGAACTGGTCTAGGGTGCTATTTGGACTCCTACCATCTCCACATCTGAAATTATGATCGTTACTCCTACTTTTTTTGAGTTCACCTTAAGTATAATAGATTTTGCTCCAGTCCCTAACATTAACTCTGTGTGAAACTTTGTCATATTGTTAGATTCTGCTTTCTAATTCATTACTACCTTCTTCCATTTTATGAATAAATTTATGGCTATGATTGCTAATTGTGTATTTCCCCTCATCCCTGTCTTCTTATATTTTTTTCCTTCTCCTTCCAATCCACTCTTCTCTTTACAAAGAAGAAGGTGGTAAAAGATGAGTTTGCTTAACACTAGTGATCTATAATTGATCAATTTCTGTTGTTCCCTTTCTTCTCTTCCCTTTGTGTTTTCTACTCTTTACTTCTATCTTCCCTTTCACTGTCCACCCTCTAATGTTAGTTTGGCTTATGATTATTCCTTTACTCATCTTGTACTTCCTTTAAATCCTCATTTCTCCTCTCTCCCTTTCCTATTTCTCTGTTAAGATGAATTCTCCTTGTATGTATGGATAGATGTGTGTGAGCATGTTCACCCTTCCTCTGTCTGGTTCAGATTACAGTGAGGTTCGTGGGATACCTACCCCATACCCCCTGACTCCTTCCTCCATGTTCATAGACTCTTTCTCTCATATAATCTTATTATGTGAGATAGTAATCCCTTTCCTTCCTCCTTTCCTCCCAATATATTCCTCTATTCTTCCCATTCCCTTCTTCCCCTAATACTGTCACAACAGAATTATCTCCCAGGTCCTCTTCTTGTCTTATTTAACTTTCTCCATCACCCTTGAAGACATTCAAGTTCTTAGAGAACCCTTGTTTTTCATCCTCCTACTACAATGTAACAGTCCTTCAAAATGTAGTCACTTCCAACTGATCAAATGCTTTTTGTGCTACTGTTCTGTCTTTTGACTTCTTCATTTAATGAATTCTGCTTAATTCTGGTCTTTACATTAGAAATGCTTGGAAATCCTTTATTTAATCAAGGGCCTATTTTCCCCTGTAGAATCACACTTAGGTTTGCCAGATAAGTTATTCTTGGTGGTCAGCATTTATCTTTTGCCTTCTGGAAAATGGCATTCCAGGCTCTCCTCTTCTTTAAAATGGCAGCTGCGAAGATTTCTCATTGTCTAACTCGCCCTAAACGCAGGAGACAGAGGGAGGACTGATGTGGCCTGACCCAGGGCATGGTACAGCCACACTGTCACCTCCTTATTATTGGGAGTGACATCTCACTTAATGCAGCTCCAGATCTAATTAGCATTTTTTGACTCCCATATCACTCCCTTGACTCATACTGATGTGCTGGATCGCTAAAATACCCAAGTCTGTTCCAGACAAACTGTTATCTATCCATGACTCCCCATGTTATATTTACTTTTTAACCTAAATGTAAGATTTCACATTCAGCCCTATTAAATGTCATCTTGCCAGATTTAGCCCCATATTTTAACCTGTCAAGAGTTTTTTTTTTTTCGATTCTGTCTTTTAGTATGTTAAGTATCCCTCCAAGTATTGGGTCATCAAGGCATTCTGTTGGCTGTCTTTCCTTCCCTTTGTGGATCATCTCAGATGTTACCTCTTCTTGTGAAGTCTTTATATCATCTCTGATGCCTAGTACAGTACTTTAAATACAGTGGGTACCTAACAAATGTTTGAACTGAATGATGTATATGAAAGATTATGAATAATATAAGTGGTAGATATCATACATTTCTCTGTATCCATTCTCCCACCAACATATAGTATCTTAATAACAATTGCTAACATTCATATAGTCTTTTAGAAGTTATAAAACATTTTCATATGCATTATTTATTTTGCACAAAGTCCTGCTGCAATAGCATCTTACAATATGGAACTTATCATAGGTTCACAAAGGCAGAATACAATTTCTTAAAGAATCTTCCAAGCTAGAGGGATTCTGAGTAATGTCCCTGCAATAGAATATGTTTGCTGCCTGAAAACCAGCCTAGTTTATAGAGACATTACCAATGGACTAACCACTTAATGATGAATTCTTCAGTCATAACAGCACATGAAGCATAAAAAAATACAAAATGGTCCTTAGTCCTGCGCAGATACACTTTTACTTCTGTAGTGATGGCAGAAGACACAAAGGGTACTAAAAATAAAAGGTTTTAAGTTGTCTATCAACATTAATAGTGACTAGTAAATGTGAAATAATCGTTCAAGGATAAAAGAATAAGCTTACTACTGGAAAAGCTGTCATGTCAACTTTCATATTTTCTTTGCAAATTAAACCTGGAAACAAAAGGAAGTTGCACCTAATAGAAAAAGAATTCACAAGTTCTCTCCTTAAGGAGGTAGATAACAGCATTGGTGGAATTGGTTTTATTTTACATCCAAAGGCAAAAACAACAGAAAAAATATTCATGGGATAATTGGGCATGTTGCATTGCAGTGCTCATGATGAGTATTTGCAAAAAGACCAGTGCAAAGATAATTTCAGTTTAATGAGCCAACATCTGCTGCAGATGATGAGGAAGTAGGGAAATTTTTTAAAGAACTCAATAAAATGTTCTGAATCAAATCAACACATATTTTAATACTCAGTGAATTAAAATCAAATGTGGGTATAAGGGAGAATGACAAAAAAATACATGGGAAAATATGGATCAGGAATTAGAAATGAAAGACGCTAACGACTTGAAGACTACAGAAAAGCCTCATATCTTCTTCAAAAAGAAAGTTGGAATATGGACCTGTTGAGCACCAATCCAATAACCCCCCCAAAAATTTTTTTAAGATAATATCCAAAGAGATAGGAAATGACTGGTTACCAGTAGAGGGATTGTTTCCAAATCCATTTTTTGTATAGTCAGACCACTGACTTGTTAGAGCAAAGACTGAAATCAATACCCACCAGCAGAATAAAAATGAGAATATATGGCATGCAATTAAGACAACTCCAACCTGACCTATTTAAGCAAGCTGTTGAAGTAACAGGAAAGTATTTTTTAAAAACTGAATGTTATATAATTATGATGACCAAAATGGTACATATTCTGTCAGATGCAGTCAAGTGTTAACTGATTTAGCTTAACTGCTTTACTACAAGAGAAGTCTCACTAAGTGGAGCTAGAAGTGAGGAAAGGTATATAATCTCTTAATTGCCTTAAGTGATGGCTTTTTCTTAGCCCTATCATTTCCATGAAGTTTTTCTTTGACCCAGTCATTATTTAGGATTTCACTAAATCTCCATTTGAGTCTGCTTTTTGTTCATGTTCCTTGAACTGATTATTATTTTTATCGCTTTGTTGTCTGTAAAGGATGTATTTACTATTTAGGCTTTTTTGACATTTATTTTCTATATCTTTTTGACCTAGTATATGGTCAACTTTTTAAAAAGTTTTAAAAGTTCCATGTTGTCCTGAGAAATACATGTATGCTTTAGCAGTTCCATTTAAAAGATGGCAAATGTTTTAGCTCTAGTTTTTCCAACAATTTATTCAATTTGGTATTTTCCTTTTTGTTCGTCTTTCAGTTAGGACAGTCCCAAACTGAAAGAGAATCATTAAAATCTCCTGACATTATGTTTTCTTGTAATTCAAATAATTTTTCCTTTATGAAATTAAATGATAAATCATTTGGAGCAAATAAGTTTATTGGTATTGGTTTGTCTACGATTCCTTTCAGTATAATGAAGTACCTTTGTTTATCTCTTTTTTGTGTCATGAATTTTTGTTTTAGTTTTGTCTGATAGCATAATTGTAACTTTTATTTTTTTTTGGATTTGCTTGATACAGCCCCTCATTTTATTTTTAGCTTTTCATTTTCATTCTGTACATTCTTGTTATAGCAAGGACAGACATATTACCCGATGGTATATATTTTCCTACTTCACTGATTGTGCAATTCATTATTATACCTCACCCATAGCAATTGTGTTTTCCTATTTACCAAGAAATTTCTCTGGGTCTATGCTCTCCCATTCTTCTGAGTGTCAGCCATCCCCAGGAGTTCTGATTCCCCTTCTCCTGAGGCAAAATAAATGTTTTCTCTAAGCATCAAATCACTGCAGATTATTTTTGTTTCGAGGTCCTCAACTCCCATTGTAGACTACATCCCTCCCACAATGGGAGCTTCCTTTGGTGGGACCCCTTTCCAAAACTGAAATGAAATTTCACCATTTTATTCTTTTTAATCCTTTCCTTTCCCTTCTCAACCATCTCCTACAAGATGTCTTCTTCCTGAAAGACTACATGATTTATTTGCCCTTCAATGTTAACCTATGACATAATCAGAGTACAACACATATTCCCTTCTATCTTCTTCATAACCTCTTGCCATTTATGTACTTTTCCATTCTGTACTTTCGTACCACAAAACAAAATATTGATTTGCCTGTAAACAGAGTGTTGTGAAGTTTAACACATGATGTTTCAGGACTGTTCTTCCACCATCATTTCCTCTGTTTAACTTCTACTTTTACCCTTGTCTCCTTCTGTATTTTTAGAAAGAACATAATGTTCTCTCTTATTATTTTGTTTTTATTGTTTTCATAGACCCCAAAGGTGCCCTCTTCTTTTTAGTACTTTTCTTCTTTTTACTTTGTTACCTGTGCCTTTCTTCATTACTGTATTGGTCTACATTTCTTGTGTTTCTGTTGTCTGGAGTATTTGCAAAATAAATAATCTGCTCAGGTTTGGTTTCTTTTGTTAGAATGCTTCAAATGCTTCTTTTAAAAATTGAACTTCTTTTATCACTGATCACTGGGTTCAAGCTTCATTTCACTTTCTAGTATATCATGAATTCCATTGTTCTTCGTTACATATTATTCCAGTCCCTCTTGCAGTTTCTGTTGAGTGCAAAATAATCTTGTGTTATTTAAATTTCTTTTCTCTAGAGAAAAGAATGAAACAGAAAAGGGTAAATTATGCTACATTACATGAGCTTTTCCCTCACTGGCTCTGGTACAAGGAGGGAATAACACAACCAGTTAAATATAGAACTGTATCAAGAAGAGACATAAAACTTAAAATAATAGAGGGAAAGACGGGAGGCAGAGGAGCACTGCATGAGATTTATTCTCATCAATCTGGGTTCAAAGAAGAAATAACATACAACATTGAGTATAAAAATCAATCACATTCTACAGGCAGTGGGAGGGGGGAAGGAGCACCAAGGGGAAGGGGCAGTTAGAAGGGAGGGAAGAAGTGGTAAGGGAGAAGGCTAGAAAAAGGGAGGGGCAGATAAGAAGGGAATACTGAGGGAGGCATTGGTCAAAAGGAAAACTCTTAAGAAGGAGAAGGGAGAAGAGGGAAAACAAAAGCATAAACAGGGGAGGGAATAGGATGGAGGGAAAGACACAGATAGTAATCATAACTGTGAATGTGAATGGGATGAATTCTCCCATAAAACGGAGGCAGAGAGCACAATGGATTAAAAACCATAATCCTACAATATGCTGTTTACAAAAAACACATGCAAAACAGAAGGATACACACAGGGTAAAGGTAAAAGGCTGGTGTGAAATATATCATGCCTCACTAAAATAAAAAAAGCAGGGGTAGCAATCCTTATCTCATATAAACCAAATGCAAAAATAGATCTAATTTAAAGAGATAAGGAAGGAAACTATATCCTGCTAAAAGGCACCATCGAAAATGAGGCAATATCATTACTAAACATTTATGCACCAAGTGGTACAGCATCTACATTCCTAAAGGAGAAATTAAGGATGCTAGAGGAAGAAATAGATAGCAAAACTATACTTGTGGGGGACTTCAATCTCCCCCTTTCTGAGATCAATAAATCTAACCTCAAAATAAACAAAAAAGAAGTTAAGGAGGTAAATAGAATCTTAGAGAAGACTGATATGGTAGACCTCTGGAGAAAACTGAATGGGGATAAGAAAGAATATACCTTCTTCTCAGCAGTACATGGCACATACACAAAAACTGACCATGTACTAGGGCATAAAAACCTCACAATTCAGTGCAGAAAGGCAGAAATATTAAATGCATCCTTCTCAGATCATGATGCAATAAAAATTATATGTAATAAAGGGCCATGGAAGGATAGATGAAAAACTAGATGGAAACCAAATAACTTCATCCTAAAGAATGAGTGGGTCAAACAAGAAATTATAGAAACAATCAGCAACTTAATTCAAGAGAATGACAATAATGAGACAACATACCAAAACTTGTGTGATGCAGCAAAGGCAGTTCTTAGGGAAAGTTTTATATCCCTGAATGCATACATGAATAAATTAGAGAAAATGGAGGTCAATGAATTGGGCATGCAATTGAGAAAGCTAGAAAAAGAACAAACTGAAAATTCCTAATTAAATACTAAATTAGAAATAATGAGAACCAAAGGAGACATTAATCAAATTGAATTCAAGAAAATCATTGAATTAATAAATAAAACTAAGAGTTGGTATTATGAAAAAGCCAACAAAATTGATAGACCTTTATAGCCAATATGATAAAAATAAAAGAAGAAAACAAAATTACAAATACCAAAAATGAAAAGGGTGAATCTACCTCCAAGGAAGAGGAAATTAAAACAATAATTAGGAATTATTTTGCCCAGTTGTATGCACATAAATTTGACAATCTTAGTGAAATGGATGAATATTTTCAAAAATACAAGTTGCCTAGACTAACTGAAGAGGAAGCAAACTACTTAAATAATCCCATCTCAGAGAAAGAAATTGAAAACTCCCTAGGAAAAAATCTCCAGGGCCAGATGGCTTTACTAGTGAATTCTACCAAACATTTAAAGAACAATTGACTCCAATACTTTACAAACTATTCAGGAAAATTGGAAAAGAAGGAGTCCTACCAAATTCTTTTTATCAGACAAGTATGGTACTGATACCTAAAGTGGGAAAAGACAAAACAGAGAAAGAAAATTACAGACCAATTTCTCTTATGAATATAGATGCAAAACTTCTAAATAAAATATTAGCAAAAAGACTACAACAAATCATCACAAGAATAATACACTTTGATCAGGTAGAACTGATTCCAGGAATGCAAGAGTGGTTCAATATCAGAAAACTATCAGTATAATCTATCACATCAACAACAAAACTAGCAGAAACCATATGATTATCTCAATAGATGCTGAAAAATACAACATCCGTTCCTATTAAAAACAGAAAATATAGGGATAAATGGCGTTTTCCTTAGAATAATAGGTAGCATCTATTTAAAGCCATCAGCAAGTATTACACATAATGGGGATAAACTAGAAGCATTTCCAATAAGATCAGGGATGAAACAAGGATGTCCACTATCACTCCTCTTATTCAATCTGGTACTAGAAATGTTAGCAGTAGCAATTAGAGAAGAAAAAGAAATCAAAGGAATCAAATTAGGCAAAGAAGAGACTAAGCTATCACTCTTTGCAGATGATATGATGATATACTTGGAGAACCCTAAAGAATCAAGTAAAAAACTTCTTAAGACAATAAATTTAGCAAAGTTGCAGGACATAAAATAAACTCACATAACTCCTCAGCATTCCTATATATTTCCAACAAAGTCCAACAGCAAGAGATAGTAAAAGATACCCCATTTAAAGTTACTGTAGACATTATACAATATTTGGGAATATACCTGCCAAAACAAACCCAGTACCTATATCAACACAACTACAAAACACTTTTCACACAAATAAAATCAGGTCTAACTAATTGGAAAAACATGGAGTGGATGGGGGGGGGGGAGGTTTGTTAGAAACACACACTTCAGTAAAGGGAAAGGGACAAAGTAGAGAATAAAACAAGGAGGGGAGGAGGGTGGGATAGGAAGGAGGGAAATATAGTCAGTGTTACACAATATATTCATTGTGGAGATGTCCCGCGTAACTACACATGTACAACCTGTATTCAATTACCTGACTTTCCAGTGGAGGTGGGTGACAAAGGAGGAGTGGGAGGAATCTAGAATTTAAAGTTCTAAAATCAAATCATATATATATATATATATATATATTATTATTATTATTATCATTTACATGCAATTTGGAAATAAGATATACAGGCACTAGGACATGGAGATCCATCTTACCTTACGAGAAAGCCAGAGGGGTGATGGGGGAGGATATAGGAGAGAGCAGATTGGGGGAGGGGGTATACAGTGGAATCACTATTTGGGGGTAGTAGGTAGGGGAAAGATGGGGAGAAAATTTGTAACTCAAAATCTTGTGGAAATCAATGATGTAAACCAAAAACCAAAACAACAAAACAACAACAAAAATAAATAAATGCAGCTTCAAAAAAATGACAATTTTACCTAAATTAAATTACATATGTAGTGTCATAACAATCAATCTACCCAAAAATTACTTTTACTGATATAGAAAAAATAGTAACAAAATTCATTTGGAAGAACAAAAGGTCCAAAATATCAAGGCAATTAATGAAAAGAAATGCTAGGGAAGGTGGCCTAGCCATACCAGATTTTAATCTCTATTATAAAGCAGCAATCCTCAAAGTACTTGGTACTGGCTAAGGAATAGAGTAGTGGATCAATGGCATAGATTGGGTACAAACAACTCAGTAGTCAACAACTATAGTAATATACTGTTTGATAAGCCCAAAGACCCCAGTTTTGGGGATAAGAACACACTATTTGACAAAAACTGCTGGGAAAACTGGAACACAGTATAACAGAAACTGGGCATAGACATTATCTAACTCCATACACCAAAATCGAGTCCAAATGGGAGCACAACCTAGGTATAAAAACTGATACTGTAAATAATCTGGGGAAGAGACATTCATGGGGGGGGAGGGGGCAGAGCCAAGATGGCAGCGTAGAAGCAGCAAAGTTTCACAGCTCCCACACAGCCAGCTTAAATACCCATAAAATATGACTCTAAACAAATTTTAGGGCTCCAAAACTCACAAAAATGCAGAAAACACATCTCTTGCTGCAGGCAGCTCAGCAGGTGGGGCTCATCATGGCAGGTTGGGAGCTGAGGCCAGCCCAACCTGAAACCACGGCCTAGCCCCAGGGCAGTTAGGAGAAGCCACAGCTGGAGTCTACAGGACAGCAGATCTGAGGCACCTGAGACAGTTTCCACATTTATCAAGCCAGAAGAAATAAGGCTAAGAGAAAGGTCAGTGGAATTCAAGCTAAATTTGAGGGAAAAAACATCTGGCTGAACTGTCCCCAGGGCAGGGAAGCAGCTGGAAGTGGCAGGAATGATTGCAAGCAACAACTGCCTCCACTGGGCTGCTTCAGAGCTCCTGACCTTCAGATTGCAGCGGGGCCAAGATGATTGACCAGGGCCAAGGGATCTTGCATTGAGTGGCCTAGATCCAGATTGTGGTCTCGGGTGGTGGTCCTGTGGTGCACTTTCAGGGAGCCAAAGCTGGTGGGGGATGCAGCACCCCCCTAATAGCTCCAGCAGCTGTAAAAACTCCAGGGATTTGGGACAGAGCTTTCCCCCTTGGAAGCAGAGTTCCACAGAGCTAAAAATTCAAGCAATTAATTGACTGGCCAACATGAGGAAAAGGAAGCAAAACAAGGACAGCAATAAAACTCTAGAATCCTTTTGGGGGGACAAAAAGGATCAAAGTATGGAATGGGAGGAAGACAACACAGTCAGAACTCCCACACCAAATGCTTCTAAGAAAAATGAAGATTGCCTAGAAGCCATAGATCAACTGAAAAAGGACTTTGAAAACCAAATAAGACAAGTGGAGGGAAAATTGGGAAGAGAAATGGGAATGATGCAAGAAAATCTTGAAAAAAGAGTCAACAACCTGACTGAAAAAAACAACACCTTAAAGAATAAATTAACTCAAATGGCAAAAGAAGCCCAAAAAGTCAATGAGAAAAAGAATACTTTAAAAAGTTGAATTTGCCAGATGGAAAAAAATCTCAAAAGCATTCTGATGAGAATAATTTCTTCAGAATTAGAGTGGAGTAAGTGGAAGCTAATGACTTTATGAGAAACCAAGATACTATTAAACAGTTACAAACAAATGAAAAAATAGAAAGCAATGTGAAATATCTCCTTGAAAAAGCCACTGACCTGGAAAATAGATCCAGGAGAGACAATGTGAAAATTATTGGACTAACTGAAAGCCATGATCAAAACAAAGAACTTGGAAAGCATCCTTCAAGAAATTCTCAAGGAAAAGTGCCCTAATGTTTTAGAATCAGAGGGCAAAATAGAACTTGAAAGAATTCATAAATCTCCTATTCAAAAAGATCCCCAAAAGAAAAATCCTAGAAATGTTATAGCCAGGTTCCAGAATCCCCATATCAAGGAGAAAATATTACAGACTGCCAAGCGAAAACAATTTGAATACTGTCGAAACACAATTAGGATAACCCAGGATCTGGCAGCTTCTACACTGAGGGATCAAAGGGCCTGGAATATGATATTTCAGAGATCAAGAGAGCTGAGATTAAAATTAAGAATCACCTACCCAGAAGAAATGAGTATAATGTTCCAGGGGAAAATATGGTCATTCAATGAGGTGGAGGACTTTCAAGCATTCTTGCTAAAAAAAACCAGAACAGAACAGAAAATTTGACATTCAAACACAAGAAGCATGAGAAAGTAAACATGGGAAAGAAATCATAAGGAACTTATCAAAGTTGAACTATTTACATGCCAATATGGAAAAACAATAATAGTAACTTATGAAGCTTGTCTTAGTATGAGGAGAGGTGAAGGGAATACAAATGTATATGTACGTATACCTAAACATATGGCTATATAGGAGGGTATATATGCGTATGAACACATATCTGATCATGAATGTATGTGTGTACATAGAGGGTACAGGATCAATTGAATAGGAAGGGATGATACTTTAAAAGGTGAAATCCTGAGGTGGGAGAAGACTAGAATGAGAGGAGACAGGGAGAGACAAAATGGGGTTAATCATCCCATATAGAAGAGGCAAGGGATAACTGTTACAACTTTACTTTCATTTACTCTTATTGAATTTGGCTTAGGGAAGGAACAACATAAACTCTAAACTGGATATCATGTCCCACAGGAGAGCAG
>CM053595.1:102484795-102556733 GCA_028646575.1 Pseudocheirus occidentalis | reverse complement strand
AGCCTGTATTGAATTGCTTGTCCTTCCAGTGGGGGTGGGTAACAAGGGAGGAACCAAAAGAATCTAGAATTTAAAGCTCTACAATACATGCAACTGGGAATTAAGATATACAGGGACTCTGGTAGGGAGATCCTCCCTGCCCTACCAGAAAGTTAGAAGGGTGTTGGAGGAGGGCACAAAAGAGAGCAGATCAGGGGAGGGGCTTTACAGTGGGATCTCTGTTTTGGGGTTGGGGGTAGGGGAAATATGGGGAGAAAATTTGTAACTCAAAATCTCGTGGAAATGAATGATGTAAACAAGAAAATATATTTTTAAAAAATTAAATAAATAAATAAATAATCTGGGGAAGCAAGGAATAGTTTATCTGTCAGATTTATGGAGCAGGGAAGACTTTATGACCAAATGGATACTTTATGTAAAATGGATAATCTTGATTACATTAAATTTAAAAGTTTCTATACAAACAAAGCCAGTGTAACCAAGATTAAGAGGGAAGTAGGAAACTGGGAAAGAATTTTTACAACCAGTGTCTCCAACAAAGGCCTCATTTCTAAAATATACAGGGAATTAAGCAAAATCTATAAGAATACAAGTCATTCCCCAATTGATAAATGGTCAAAGGATATGAACAGGCAATTCTCAGAGGTAGAAATTAAAGATGTCTATAAGCATATAAAAATGCCCTAAATCATGCTGGATTCTAGAAATGCAAATCAAAACAACTTTGAGGTACCACATCTGACCAGCCAGATTGGCTAAGATGACAAAACAGGAAAATGACAAATGCTGAGAGGATGTGGAAAAATTGGAACACTAATGCATTGTTGGTGGAGCTGTGAATTGATACAACCATTCTAGAAAGCAATTTAGAACTATACCCAAAGGGGTATAAATAATTGCATACCCTTTAACCCAGTAATACCACTTCTGGGGCTGTATCCCAAAGATATCATAGAAGTGGGAGGAAGACCTGTATGTACAAAAATATTTATTGCAGCTCTCTTTGTGGCGGCAAAAAATTGGAAATTAAGGGGATGCCCATCAATTGGGGAATGGCTAAACAAGTTGTGGTATATGAATGTAATGGAATACTATTGTACTATAAGAAATGGGGAGGACATGGACTTCATATTTACCTGAGAGGCTTATACAAACTGATGCTAAGTGAGAAGAGCAGAACTAGGAAAAACTTGTACACAATCAGACACATTACATGTGTGACGACCAGCTTTGAAAAATTGGACTCTTTTCAGCAACACACAGGTATAAGACAACTCTCCAAGTCTCAGGATGGAAGGAGATACCTATATTCAGAGAATGATCTAGAAAGAACAGAGTTTAAATGGAGGCTGAAACAATCTACATGCTATTGTTCTTTTCTGTGTTTGGTTTTGTTTCCTTTTCCCATTGTCCATTCCATTGGTTACAACCCTTCTATACAACCAGACTAATGTCCAATGTGAAAGTATTTGCAGATCCTATACTTGATTGCATGCTGCCATGGCGGGAGAGAGGAGGAGAGGGAGAGGGGAGAAAATCTGAAACTCAAGGGACTCTGGAACTGAATCTTGTAAACTAAAAGTAAATAAACAAATCAATTTTTTTTTCATTTCTTTTCTCTTATCATTTTAAGGTCTTTCTCCTGCTCTCTTGCAGAATTTGTTGTTTGTCACTAGAATTGTATCAGGTACTGATTCATCTGTCTATTGCAATGTTAATTCATAGATACCTGGACTAATTTAGATGACCTGGAGACCATATTCCTGTTATTAATGTCTTCTTTACTATTCTATCTGCTTGTATTCAGGTCTTTAATTAAGTTTTCTTCCTCCTGATATCTCTAATAATTTTGGTCTTTTTTCTCTTTATATTCTCTTTTGATAGAAGTTTCCCTGTGGGATGTACTTCAAAGCTATCTCAGCTTCTTCCCATACTGGTGAATTTACATTTCATCAGCCTTGGTCTCTGCCCCAAGTAACTTCTGGGGGGGATATAACTGGCCACAGCTGGATACCAGTCCCCTTTTATTCAGGCCTGGTGGAGCTATACACCTGATGGCTTCTTGTACTCACTCTCTGCTCCTGAACTCTGCTGCAGCACAGAACATTGCTAACCCAGCCAGATCAGACAGGCTTTTAGCTTTTGGCGGCATAGTATGGGGACAGAATTGAGCTCTGTTTCAAGTCCATGGGTTGGCCGATACAGCCCTGACAGAGCTGGCAGCTATCTTACACTGGAACAAGTCAAGACAAAGAGGTATTGAGTGAGCTCAATGTGACACTGTTGACTATCCCATTCACTTGGATACTCTTTCTTCTCTGGGTTTTTGT
Source organism: Pseudocheirus occidentalis (assembly GCA_028646575.1). Lineage (NCBI taxonomy): Eukaryota > Metazoa > Chordata > Mammalia > Diprotodontia > Pseudocheiridae > Pseudocheirus > Pseudocheirus occidentalis. Next base: position 102,554,403 of record CM053595.1, on the reverse strand, counting down.
GGCCCTCCTCTCTCCTGCTCATCTTCCTATCTGTCTGACCACTCCTCAGCCACCTTTGCTGGATCATAATCCATATCATGCCTTCTAACTGTGGGTGTTCCCCAAGAGCCTGCCCTTGGCCCCCTTCTTCTCTTCTCCCTCTATATTCTCTTGTCTCTGTTTCTCCATAAAATCATCAGCTCCCACAGGTTTAACTATCAGCTAGGCAGATGACTCCATGCTTTATATATCCAGTTCCACTTTTTATTCTGAGCTTCAGTTCTGCATCACCAGTTGTCTATTGGTCATTTCACATTAGATGTCCTAGAAATATCTTTAATTCAACATGTTCAAAACTGAATTCATTGTCTTTTCCCCTATACTCTTTCCTCTACTAAATATACCTGCTTTTGTTGAAAGAACTACCATCCTTCTAGTTTCCCAGATTTATGACATTGATACTTTCCTCAACTTTTCACCTTTCCACACTCCATAAATCCAATCAGCTGTGAAATGTAGACATTTCTACTTTTACGATATCTTTTTCATCTGATGATGTCATTCTACTCACACAATCAACTAATAATCAATCAACAAACCTACTATGTGTTAGGCACAATGATAAGCATTAGGGGTACAAAAGGAAGAAAAAGACAGCCCCTGAACTCAAGGAGCTCACACTCTAATGGGGGAGACAACATGTAAACAAATATATACAAACAAGCTATATAGAGAATAAATAGTAAATAACAGAGGGAAGGCACTAGAATTAAGAAGAGTTGGGAAAAGTTTCCTATAAAAACTACTGCTGGAAGGGGGACAGAGCCAAGATGGAGGAGTAGAAGTACAAACTTGGCATGAGCTCCCATTCCAATCACTTCTAATGCACGTTAAAAAAAATGACTCTAAACAAACTTTAGAGCTACAGAACCCACAAAGTGACAGAAACAAATCTCCCGCTAAATGCAGCCTGGCAGGCTGGCAGAATAGGTCTATTACACCAGGCTAAGAGTCAAGTGCAGTCCCCTGTGAGCCAAGATTCTGGCCCCAGGGTGGCCCCAACCGCCAGAGCAGACTTCATGAGAGTGAACCACTAGGAGCTGTGGCGGCAGACTTCTTAACCCATAAACGCCAAAGATAATGTAAAAGGTTAGTGTGGAACTCTGTCAGAATGGGGAGGGGAGAAGAAGTGCCAGAAGAGTGCAGTCTGGCCCCTGCCCGCAGGGTGAAAAGTGGCAGAGGTGTGGCAGCTGCGCCCATGGCTACCTCAGGAGCTCCTGGCCTGCTGATTGTAGGGGGGCCAAGCAACCATTCAGAGGGTAATTGCTCTTACTTTAACCTGCTTGGATCTGGATCATGGTCTCAGGTGGTGGTCCTGGGGTGTGTGGCTAGTGAGACAGAGCCAGTGAGGGTTGTAAAGAGGATGCCCTCCTAATAGCTCTGCAGGCTGCAAAAACCCCAGCAGTTTGGGACAAAGCTCTCTTCATTCTGAAAGCAGAGTTTCACTATGGCAAAGAGCTCAAAAGTCAAGTAATTGGCTGGCAATATGAACAAGCACAGGAAGCACAAACAGACCATAGAATCCTTTTTGGGGGACAAAAAGGATCAAGGCATGGAGCAGGAGCAAGACAATGAAGTCAGAACTCCTGCATCAAAAGCCTCCAAGAAAAATATGAATTGGTTACAGGCCATGGAGGAGCTCAAGAAGGATTTTGAAAATCAAGTAAGAGAAGTAGAGGAAAAATTGGGAAGAGAAATGAGAATGATGCAAGAAAATTATGAAAAGAGAGGCAACAACCTGTTAAAGGAGACACAAAAAATACTGAAGAAAATAACACCTTAAAAAAAAAGACTAACTGAAATGACAAAGAGATCCAATAAGCCAATGAGGAGAAGAATACCTTAAAAAGCCAAACTGGCCAGATGGAAAGGGAATTTCAAAAACTCACTGAAAAGAATAATTCCTTCAAAATTAGATTGGAGTGAGGTGTATCACCACAGGGTGGGGATCCCTCTATGTTAGGTAAGAGAAAAAGGCAGGGTCCGTGGCAGGGATAGCAGCTACTTCCCAGACTACCCATCCACAGCCTGGAAATTTAAAAACCCTCTATCTGAACTTCCAGGGATCAAGGTGACAGAGTGAACCCTGGCTGCTCCAATCCCCCCCCAACCCCAAAACACAGTAATTATTGCCCCAGAGGAAAATTTTAAGCAGTAAAGGCTTAGAAACCTCAGAGAAAGGGCATGGCTAAGGTCCTGCCTCAAAACAGGAAGAAAACAGGCTACAAAGACAAAGACTCTGGAATCCTATTATGGTGAGAGGGAGGAATCAAACTCAGAAGGACAGAGTATTGACTCCACACCTGCAGCTGAAGCCTGAACAGGGACTATGACCTGGTCTTAGGCACAGAAAGCATTCCTAGATAAGCTCAAAAAGAACTTTGAAATCCGGCTTAGAGAGGTAGAAGATAAAATTAACACCTTTTATAAAAACAAAATGGCGAAATTAGAAAAACATTACAATGAAGAGAACAGCTCCTTAAAAAGTAAAATGTGTGAACTAAAAATGAAATCTGAGCTTATGGAAAAGGAGCTTCAAAAACTGAGGAGAAAAAATCTCTAAAAACTAGAATCAACCAAATTGAAGCCAATGACTCTATGAGGAACCAAAAATCAGTCAAACAAAACATCAAGGCTGAAATTTTAGAAAAAGAGGCAAAATATCTCAATGGAAAAATAACTGACCTGGAAAACAGATCCAGGAGAGACAATCTGAGAATCATTTGTCTACCAGAAAATCATGATGAAAAAATTAGTCTGAAAAATGTCTTCCAAGAGCTCATCAGGGAAAACTTCCCTGAGATCCTAGAACCAGAGGGTAAAAAAATCGGGAGAATCCATTGGATACCTCTTGAAAGAGATCCGGCAAAATGTTGTGTCCAAATTCCAGAACTATCAGGTAAAGGAGAAAATACTACAAGTAGCCAGAAAGAAACAATTCAGATATCGCGGAACCACAGTGAGGATCACATAGGCTCTGGCAGCCCCGATATTGAAAAATCAGAGGAAATGAAATTGATTTTTCGCAAGGCAAAAGAGCTTGGGCTACAACCAAGGATCACCCATCCAGCGAGACTGAGCAAAGAGCTACCAGGCAAAGAGATGGACATTCAGTGACACAACAGAATTCCAGACCTTCTTGATGGAAAAGCCAGAGCTCAATGGAAAATTCAACCTCCAATTACAAAACCCAGGAGAGACACAGAAAGGTAAATAAGGAAAATAAGGTAAATATGGAAAACACACACACACACACACACACACACATAACTTGTTATGTAACAAGAACAAACTGTTTAAATCCCCATATGGGAAGCTGATACCTGTTAATATTGTGAACTCTATACCTATGGCAACATCTAAAAGGGATATAGATAAATAGATAGTGTGGGTATAAATTATGCAAAATGATGATAAAAATCCTTATTAAGGGACTGCAATGGAAGAAGAGGAAAGAATGAAGCAAAAAAGGGTAAATTATGCTACACAAAGAGACATAAAAACAATATAGTAGAGGGAAAGAAGGGAGAGAGATGACCATTATATGAGCTTTTCCCTCACTGGTTCTGGTGCAAGGAGGGAATAACACAACCAATTAAATATAGGACTCTATCGAGAAGAGACATAAAACTTATCACAATAGAGGGAAAGAGGGGAGGGAGAGGAGCACTGCATGAGATCTATTCTTGTCAATCTTGGTTCAAGGAAGAAATAACATACAACATTGAGTATAAAAATCAATCATATCCTATAGACAGTAGGAGGGGGGGAAGGGCCACAGAAGGGGGGATTTAGAAGGGAGGGAAGAAGTAGTCAGGGAGAAGGGTAGGAAAAGGGAGGGGGACAGATAACAGGGAATACTGAGGGAGGCAGTGGTCAAAAGGAAAACTCTTAAGAAGGGTAAAGGAGAAGAGAAAAAACGAAAGCATAAACATGGGAGGGAACAGGATGGAGGGAAAGACACAGATAGTAATCATAACTGTGAATGTGAATGGGATGAACTCTCCCATAAAACAAAGGAAGATAGCAGAATGGATTAAAAACCATAATCCTACAATATGCTGTTTACAAGAAACACATCTGAAACAGGTGGATATACACAGAGTAAAGGTAAAAGGCTGGGGTAAAATATATCATGCCTCAGCCAAAGTAAAAAAAAAAAAGCAGGGGTAGCAATCCTTATCTCAGACAAAGCAAAAGCAAAAACAGATGTAATTAAAAGAGATAAGGGAGGAAACTATATCCTACTAAAAGGTACCATCGAAAATGAGGCAATATCATTACTAAACATTTATGCACCAAGTAGTACAGCATCTATATTCCTAAAGGAGAAATTAAGGCAAAAATATTTATTGCGGCTCTCTTTGTGGTGGCAAAAAAACTGGAAATTAAGGGGATGCCCATCAATTGGGGAATGGTTAAACAAGCTGTGGTATATAAATGTAATGAAATACTATTGTGCTATAAGAAATGGGGAGGAGATGGATTTCATATTTACCTGGAGAGCCTTATATAGACTGATGCTAAGTGAGAAGAGCAGAACCAAGAAAAATTTGTACACAATCACAGACACATCGTATGTGTGGGAATCAACCTTGATTAACTGGATTCTTCTCAGCTACACACAGTTATAAGACAACTCTACAAGTCTCAGGATGGAAGGAAATAACTACATTCAAAGAAAGATCTAGAAAGAACAGAGTTTAAATAGAGACTGAAGCAATCTGTGCGCTATTGTTCTTTTCCACGTTTGGTTTTGTTTCCTTTTTCCCATTGTTCACTCCATTGGTTACAACGCTTCTATACTATATATATATATATATATATATATATATATATATATATATTAGACTAATGTCCAATGTGAAAGTATTTGCAGATTCTATACTTGATTGCATGCCACCATGGGGGTGGGAGGGAGAGGGATGTAGAAAATTTGAAATTCAAGGGATTCTGAAACTGAATCATGTAAACTAAAATAAACAAATCAATTTTTAAAATTAGATTGGAGCAAATGGAAGCTAATGACTTTATGAAAAATCAAGATACTATAAAACAGGGGAGGAATTTTGGGAAAAAATGAAAAAATAGAAGGCAATGTGAAATATCTCATTGGAAAAAGCCACTGAACTGGAAAAAATAAATCCAGGAGAGAGAATTTTAAAATTATTGGACTACCTGAAAACCATGATCAAAAAAAGAGCCTAGACACCATCTTTCAAGAAACTATCGAGCAAAATTGCCCTGATATTCTAGAACCAGAGGGCAAAATAGAAATTGAAAGAATTCACCGATAGCTTCTGGAAAAAGATCCTTCCCCCCAAAATTCCTAGGAATAGTATAGCCAAATTCTAGAGTTCCCAGGTCAAGGAGAAAATACTGCAAGCAGTCAGGAAGAAACAGTTTGAGTACTATAGAAACACAATCAAGATAACACAAGACCTAGTGGCTTCTACATTAAAGAATCGAAGGACTTGGAATATGATGTTCCAAAGGTCAAAGGAGCTAGGACTAAAACCAAGAATCATCTACCTAGCAAAACTGAATATAATGCTCAGGGGGAAATAGGATCATTCAATGAAAGAGAGGAATTTCAAGCATTCTTGATGAAAAAAACGGAGCTGAACAGAAAATTTGACTTTCAAATATAAGAAGTAAAAGAAGCATGAGAAGGTAAATAGGAAAAATAAATCATAAGGAACTTATTAAAGCTGAACTATTGACATTCCTACGTGGAAAAATGATCACTGTGACTCATAAGACTTTTCTCAGCATGAGGATAGTTGAAGGGACTATATATATGCATCTATGTATAGATACATATATAGTATGTATAGGAAGGTGTATGCATATATAAATATATATGTGAGTGGGCATATGGATATTCATGTATACATAGATAGAGGGCACAGGATGAGTTGAAAACAAAGGGATAATGTCTAAAAAATAAAATTAAGAGGTGAGAGAGGAATTTATTGGGAGAAGGAGAAAGGGAGAGATAGATTAGGGTAAATTATCTCAAATAAAAGAGGCAAGAGAAAACTGTTACAATAGAGGGGAAGAGCAGGAAAGTGAAAGGGAATGGGACAACCTTATTCTCATTGAATTTGGCTTAAGGAGAGAATAACATACACACTCAATTGAATATCTTAACCTACAGGAAAATAGGGGCATGGGGATAAGAGGGGGATGATAGAAGGGAGGGCAGATTGGGGGAGAAGGTAGTTAGAAGCAAACATTTTTGAAAAGGGAAAGGGTCAAAGGAGAAAACAGAATAAGTGAGGGGCAGGATAAGATGGAGGGAAATATAATCTTTCACAATTTAACTACTATGGAAATGATTTGGGTAACTACATATGTACAACCTATATTGAATTGCTTATCTTCCTAGTGGGGGCAGGTGAGGAGGGAAGAAAGGAAAAAAATCTGGAACTCAAAGTTTTAAAAACAAATGTTTAAAAAAATTGTTTTTTTTACATGCAACTGGGAAATAAGATATACAGGCACCGAGGAATAGAAATCCATCTTGCCCTACCTTAAGGGTGATGGCAGAGGATATGAGAGAACAGATTGGGGGAAGGGATATTCAGTAGGTTTGTTATTTTAATGAGGATTAGTGGAAAGATGGGGAGAAAAAAATTGTAACTCAAAATTTTGTGGAAATGAATATTGAAAACTAAAAATAAATTAATTAATTAAAAATTTAAAAACCAAAAACATAGAACTACTGCCTTAATTAAGGTCCTTATCACCTTAGACCTAGGTTATTGTGGGAGGGTTTTAACTAAATTTCATTTTTTCCATTAAACACTAATTTCCTCTGTTCCCTCATCCCAATTAAAAATACAAACTCAAAACAAATGTACATATATAGTTAAGTTAAACAAATGTCCACATCATGCATGTCCAAAAATGTGTCTCACTCTGCACACAGTCCATCTCCTCTCTGTCAGAAAATAGGCAACATTCTTCATCATCAGTCCTCTAAAATCATAGGTGTTTTAGTAGTGTTGTTATAGTATAAAATATTTTCCTAGTTTTATTCATGTTTACTCTGCATCAGTTCATATAAGTCTACCTAAGTTTCTCTAAAACTATTCATTTCAACATTTTTTAACAGCCTGTAGGAGTCTGGTACATTCAGATACCATAATTTGTTTAGCCATTTCTGAATTGGTGGAAACTGCCTTAGGTTCCAGTTCTTTTCTGCCACACACACAAAAAAGCTACTATAAATATTTTTATACATGTGAGTTATTGTCCTCTTTCTTTGGGGGGTTAGGGAGAGAAGGAACAAACATTTATTATGATTAAACCCCACTATGTGCCAGGCACTGGGCTATTGCAATATATATTAGATCAAAGAGCATTCATGGTTTAGTATCTTTGGGGGCACAGTTCAACATTGCTTTCCAGAATAACTAGGTCAATTTACAGATTCACCAATAATAATGTGCCTGTTTTCCATAGACCCTCCAACATTTGCCATTTTCTTTTCTTTTTTTGCACTTTCTGAATCTGATGGGTGTGAGGTACAACCTCAGAGTTGCTTTAATTTGTATTTCTCTAATTATTGGTGATTTTTGAGCATTTTTTTTCAAATGGCAATTGTTAGCTTGGATTTCTTCCCTTGAGAACTGCCTGTTCATATTCTTTGGCTATTTAATCAATTGAGCAATGGCTCTTATTCTTATAAGTTTGGATCAGTACCTTTAAATATTTTGGAAATGAGACCTTCTTCAGAGAAACCTGCTGCCAAGATTTTTCCCCAGTAATGTTTCCCTTCTCGTCATAACTTCATTAAGTATTTTTGTGCAAAATCTTTTAAATTTGTCATTATAACTGTCCACTTTATCTTCTGTGATCCTCTCTTTCCCCACTTGCTCATGAACTATTCTCCTATCCACAGATCTGAAAGGTCACTATTTTATGCTCTTCCAATTCATGTTATGACCTTTTATATCTAAGTCACTTGACTATCTGGAGCTTATCTTGACATATAGTGTAAACTGTTGTTCAAAACCTAAGTCCTGCCAGACTTCATTCGTTTTTTCCAGTAGGCTTTGTCAAAGAGTGAGTCCTTACCCCCGTATTTTGGTTCTTTGGGTTTGTCAAGCACTAAACTACTAAGTTTGTTAGCTTTTATATGCTGTATATCTAATCTGTTCTACTGATCAACTTAATTTATTTTTTTTAACTAGTATCAATCATTTGAATGAATACTGCTCTTTAACGAATAATGGATCTGGTACTGCAAGACCCCCTCCCTTCCTTTCCACTTCTTTTTAATTACTTCTCTTTAGATTCTTTACTTTTTATTCCTCCACATGAGTTTTATTATTATTTTTCTAGCCCAATAAAGTAATCATCTGGTAGTTTGATCAGTATTGTCACCTAGATTTGACCTTCCTGCCTTGTCTTTTCCTGCTCCAGTTCACACTACACACCAATGCCAAAAGGATTTTCCTTAAGCACAGATATGACCAAGAGACTCCCTCCCCCCTCAATCAATGCCAATGCTTTAATTGCTCCTGGGATAAAAATGTAAATTCCTTTGTTTAGTTTATAATGTCCTAACTATCTGGCCCGAATCTACTTTTCCTCCTTCTGCCTGCCTGCCCTTGGCAATCCCGCCAAACTGGCCTTTTCCATGACACTCCACTTCACACCTCCCTGTGCCTTTGTACTGGCCATCTGGGAGGAGAAAGTGAGGCTGGTGACCTTGCACACCCCGTCCTCACTCAAATCCAAGTCAACTGCAAGTCTTGTCATCATTTCCCTGAAGCCATGGTCCTCTTCAAAAACGAAGGACAAACAACCTGTACTGGCCATCTTCAGTTCCTGCAAGGTCCTCCTTTCTTATTTCTGCCTCATAAAGGCCCTCTCTTTCTTTAGGATGCAGTGCTATCTTGTGTGTAAAACTTTTCCTGATCCTCCTAGTGTCCTCCTTCCCAAACTACCTTGTATTTAACTCCTTTGGGTACATATGTGTATGGATGAGTATATACATATTTGCACATATATTATTCATTCACTTTATATTTATGGTTTGCATATTTTCATATTGACTTGTTTCCCTGGTTCGAATGTAAGTTCCTTGAGAGTAGGGATTGTTGTGCTATTTTCACTTATATTCCCAAAGCCTAGTACTATAATAGGCACTTAATAAATACTTGATATTAATTAATGTATAAGGCAGTGAGAAGCCTGTAAACAATAGCTAAAGAAACTTTAGTAGACAGGTATAAGGAGAGAAACCATAGCTGTGTCACTTCTCTTTCCTCCAAAGGCCTCTCGGTTCTATATAGAAGCAAGTTTTTGCCTTATCTTGCCCCAAACCAGAGATTCATATTACCTTTCAGAGATCTCCACCCTATGCTGCGCAGTCTACTCCCCTAAACTTTCAGTTCTCCTTTATGTGTCTTCTCCCAGTAGAATGTAAGTTCTTTGCAGGCAGATAGTCTTGCTTGCTTGTCTTGGTAGCCCTATCACTTAACCCAGTGACACCCTCGAACACAGTTAAGTGAGTTTAATAAATGCGTGTTCACTCTCCTCTCCCCCTCTCCTCTTCTTTCTCTCCCTCTCTTCTCTCTTCTCTCTCTCTCTCTCTCTCTCTCTCTCTCTCTCTCTCTCTCTCTTTCTCTTTCTCTCTCTTTATCCCCCATGACATAAAAATAGAAAACATCAATAAAACCTTTTTTAAAATGTAGACAGCCAAACTAGAAAAAATTTAGCTATTTGATTGGGGTTTTTTTTTTGGTGAATGTTTGGTTGGGGTTTTGTTTTGTTTTGTTTTACCAATATAAAAGTAAAAAGCATGAATAACTTTTTTTAAAAAAAAAGATAAACAAGTTTTGACCAAAAGGATGAGATATGGGTAAAAAAAAAAACAAATCAAAATAGATATTGACATAGATGATTACCATTTCCCAAGTCTAAACAATGTGCTACAAGGAGAAAACCAAAAATAATCTAGTTACTATACCTTGCTAGTCAAAAAAAGATCTCCTTGCAAGCCAGTTGGTTAATTCAAATTTCTACTATGCACAAATCACGGTGCTAAGCATTGAGGACACAAAGAAAGGCAAAACAACAACAACCAAAAAAATCCAAACACACAAAGAAACAAACAAAAACAGTCTCTGCTTTTAAAATGCATCCGGAAGAGTCATGCTTTAGCAAGCAGTGAGAGGGTGCATGAGAATTGCATGAGCAATCTTCAAGCTATCTGAAAGCATGGAGTTCACCAAATACTTGGAAGAAAATAATGGACATTTGTTTTTTAGTCCAGACTTATTTCCCTGGTGTGCTAAACTCAGAGTATGAACACTCCTTCCAGTAATACAGATAAGATGCTCATATATATATATTTAGTATTATCAAAGAAGGATGTCAATAACCATTGATCCAAATGTCTTATCTACACAATTGTTATGAGAACATTCTAAATAGACATTAAAGGCATCCTTGATGAAGATATAATTATGCAACAGGCAGACTTTTCAAGTAATATTTAATAGCAGACCACATCTTTAGTCAAACAATTGACTGAAAGATGTACAGAATACAAGATTCCCCTGTTCTTTGTGTGTGTTGATTATAAGGAAACACGCTGATTTAGCAGAACAAAATGCTATTTTAAAGGCCTCCACAGAGTATCTCTAATATGTTATAAATCCTACAAGATATAATATTTAAAATTCTACATGCTAGGATAAGTTAAAAATCCTACCAGATTCCCCGAAAGATAAAAGAGATAATTTTGTTTAGTGATCCTCTAAGAGGCAGTGTGATACAGTGAAAAGAGCAATGGATTTGAAGCCTGAAGACTTGGGTTCAAGACCTGGTCCTGATGATAGTTACTAGCTGTGTGACCTTGAGCAAGTCATTTAATTTCCCCAGCCCTTAGTTTCCTTCAGAAAAATGAGGGATTTAGACCATGTGATCTTAAAGGCTCTTGTAGCTCTAAGCCTATGATTATTAATACCAGATGCAACATAAAAGACACATTTGGCAAAGGTGTTTGCCAGTGTCATGGAGGACGTCCAGTGAAATGCTGCAATAGAAGAGAGATTCCCTGCGAATGGGCTTTTTCAGTTGTGGATAATATGGTAATGATGAATCAAATTCCAGGGCACTGGCCTAACTATTCACGTGGGTCTTGGGGAGTTAGATCAACAACCCACAGAACTCATTCCTTTCTTCCTTCCACAGGTACTAAGCCAGGTGCCGGGCATACAAACAAGAAATAGACACTGTCCCCAAGAACTTACAGATTTCTATCTTGGGGAAAACATGATACATAAATACAAAATTTTGTTGTTGTTCAGTCATATCTGACTCTTCACAACCTCATTTGGGGTTTTCTTGGTAAAGATATTAGAGTAGTTTACCATTTCTTTCTCCAACTTATTTTACAGATGAGGAAACTGGCAAACAGGGTTAAATGACTTGCCCAGGGTCACACAACTATGCCAGTGGCCAGATTTGAATTCAGGAAGATGAGTCTTCCTGATTCCAAGCCCAGGGTTCTATCTACTGTGCCACCTACCTGCCCAAATGCAAAATACAAACAAAATAAATGCAAAGTAATTTTGGGGAGAGGCATGAACAGGGAGACCAGGATAGGTGACAGCTAAGAACAGCCTTGGAGCAGCTCAGGAGTCTGCCCTGGGAGCTGGGAAGGGAGCATTTTCAACATCTTTCTTCTGCCCTTTGTAGCTAAACTCCTCAAAAAGGCCAATGGGTGTCTTCTATTGCTCTCTCCTCTCACTCTCTCTCTTCCTGATACTCTGCAATCTGGCTTTCCACCATTCTACTAAAACTTCTCTCTCCAAAGTCACTAAAGATGGGTCGCAGTGAATAGAGCACTGGTCCTGGGGTCAGGAGGATCTGAGTTCAAATTTGGCCTCAGACACTTAACACTTACTAGCCGTGTGACCTTGGGCAAGTCACTTAACTCCAAGTGCCCTGCCTTTCCCCCCCCAAAAAAAAAGAAAAGACAAAGTCATTAAAGATCTAATTGTTGAATACAGTGGCCTTTTCTCAATCTTCCCCCTCCTAGACCTCTCTGCAGCCTCTGACACTGCTGATCACCCTCTCCTCCTAGACACTCTCTTCTCTAGATTTTCTCCTGGTTTTCCTATCTATCTGACTGCTCTTTCTCAGTCTCCCTGGCCGGATTCTCCTCCAGATCACACCTTCTAATTGTAGGTATCCCTCAGGGTTCTGTCCTAAGCCCTCTTCTCTTCTCCCTCTCCACTCCTTCGCTTGGGGATCTCATCAGCTCCCATGGACTTAATTATAACCACCTTTATGCTAATGATTTTAAATCTATCTTTCCTTCCCCAGTTTCTGCACTGACTTTCATTCTTGTATCAACAACTGCCTTTCAGACATCTCGAGCTGGACGTCCGGCAGAAATCTTAAATTTAATTATATCCAAAACCAAACTCGTTATCTTTGCCCCTGAGCTCTCCCCAACTTCTACCTTCCCTGCTCCTGTAGAGGGCAACACCTTCCCCTCCCCCCGCCATCCTCCCAACCCCCCACAGTCCCTCAGGCTCACAACCTGGATTCCTCACTCTCTCTCACCCCCATATCCGAGATGTTGCCAAGGTCTGCCAAAATTCCATCTTTGTGACATCTCTCAGATACACCCCCTTCTCTCCTCGGACACTGCCCGTACTCTGGTGCAGCCTCATCACCTCACACCTGGACTATGGCGATAGCCTGCTAGTGAGTCTGCACGCCTGGAGTCTCTCTCCACTTCAATTCATCCTTTATTCAGTCACTGAAGTGATTTTCCTAAAGCTCAGGTCTGATCATGTCACAGCCTGCCCTCCCCAATCGATCTATTCCACTAGCTCCCTATTGCCTGCAGCAGGGGTGGGGAACCTTTGGCCTTGAGGCTACATGTGGCCCTCTAGATCCTCAGGTGAGACCCTTTGACTGAATCCTTGTTCTGTGAAATTTGGATTCAGTCAAAGAGCCACACGTGGCCTCGAGGCAGCAGGTTCCCTACCCACGGTCTACAGTAGGAACAAATACAAAATGTTCTGTTTGCCGTTCAAAACCCTTCATAACCCAGCCCCCTCCTGTGTCTCTAGTCTTCTTGTATTGCTCCCTGACGAGTACTCTTCAATCCAGTGGCTCTGGCCTCCTGGCTGTTCCATGAACATGTTCCATGACCCTCCATGTCTCTGCTCTAGCCATTTTCCCTGGCTGTCCCCAACCTGGAACCCCCTCCATCTTCCACTCCAACTACTGACTTCCATGGCTTCCTTTAAATCCCACCTAAAAGCCCACCTACCACAGGAAGCCTTCCCAACCCCTCAACTCTAGCACTTGCCCTCCTTTCATTATTCCCTATTTATTTTGTATAGTTTGCTTTATATCTGTTTGTTTGCATCTTGTCTCCTCCATTAGATTGTAAGCTTTTTAAGGGCAGGGGCTGTCATTTGCCTCTTTTTGTATCCTCAGCTATTAGCACAGGTACTTAATAAATGTTTACTGACGGATTACTAATTGATTGAGTGGAGAGAGTATCAGATGAAAAGATATCATGAAGGTAGAAATGTCAAAACTGGTGACTGATTGGGTCTGTGCAGTGAGGAAAGGTGAAGACTTGAGGACAGGGTAAAGGTTATAAACCTGGGAAACTAGAAGGATGGTGGTCCCTTCAAAAAGGGAAGTTTTGTTTCCTTTTTCCCTAATTCCTTTTCAGTTCCTTCCTTCTACACAAACACAGGTACATATGTCACTTAATATTGATTGAATGATTAGATTTAGTATTTTCCTGATAGCCTGGGCTGTAGGTCAAACTTAAACCCAAGGCCCGCCTTCTTTATACACATACTTCCTGACTCCATTTCACAATCATTAAAGCTGAAAGGACTTTAAAGATGGAACACGATAAACACAAGCAGAAAATGAGAGGTTGCATTGACTTTATGGATAGAGTACTGGCCCTAGAATCAGGAAGATCTGGATTCAAATTGTGCCTCAGAATCTCTCTGTCAACCCATAACTTCCTTTGGCTAGAAATAAACACACATGCATACATGTTCATACATGTACTGCATACATATGAACACATGTGTGTATATGCATGGATGTACATGTATACATATATACACACCCCCAGGTTGCAAGCATGCTTCAAGTCTCTCCTCACTCTAACCCATCTCCCACTCAGTTGTCAAAGTGATTTTCATAAAGTATAGGACTCACCATATCACTACTCAATAAAATCTAACAGCTTTCTATTACTTCTAGGATCAAATATAAATTTCTGTGCTTTTAATTTAAATCTTTTTTTTTTTTTACCTTTCCATCCTTCTTACACATTACTCCCCTCCAGGTTCTCTGATGTCCAACTAAATTGGTGTTCCTGCTGTTCTTTACACTGTTCCACTTCCTTTTTCAGTGCCTGGATAGTGGCTGTCCCCATTCCAAGAAATGTTCTTCCTCCTCATCTAGTATGAGGCCTCTTCCTGGGTTTCTCTCCTCTGTCAAGGATCCCTCATTTTTTATAGTATATGTCTTGTTTAGAAATATATTTGTGAGTTTGTCTCCCCTATTACAATGTAAATACATAGGATGGACACGTTCCTTTTTTTTAAGAGACCCCCCCCCACCAGAAAGTTAGAGAGCAGACCAGGGGAGGGGCTTTACAGTAGGATGCTGTTTTGGGGTTGGGGTAGGGGAAAGAGGAGGAGAAAATTTGTAATTCAAAAATCTCATGAAAATGAATGATGCAAACAAGAAACAAATAAAATTTATTACATAAATAAATAAATAATTTTTTAAAAAAAAGATTCAGTCTTGAGCACAGTGCCAGATGCTTAACAGACAATTAATACTAGTTGATTGAATGATTAAATTTGGCATTTCTGGAGGGCCTGGGCTGTCGATCAAAGTTGAACCCAGGTGTTCTTTATTTCAAGGCCCACTTTCTTTGGGCACCCACACTATGCTTCCTGACTCAATTTTATAATTACAAATATGGAACTAAAGCTGAAAATCATAGTCACTGGATCACAGGATTTTTTTTTTTTTAACAACAAACACAAAATGAGAAGCTGTATTAACTTTGTGGATAGAGTATGTCCTGGAGTCAGAAAGGTTTGGATTAAAATTCTTCCTTCAAATTCTTACTAGTTGCATCACCCTGGACAAGTCACTTAACCTCGTTTGGCCTCAGTTCCTTATCTGCAAAATGAAGGTATTGGATTAAATGGCCCCGAAGGTGCCTCATAACTCTAAATATAAGATTCTATGACCTACATACATATCCTTACAATACATACTTAGTTCAGAGGAGGAAACTGAGGCCCAGGGACTTGCCTAAGGTCACTGCAGAACTAAAAAAAAAACAGGGGTCTTCTGTCAAACCATGAATTTTTTTTACTTATGGTACCCTGACTCCCTCACCATCAAATATGGGAGAGGAGGATGGGGTGTCAGTAGCAGGTTAGGAGGGGTTAGCTTGATTTCTGCAGATGAAGGGAGAGCGCAGGAGCGATACTGATTGGATGAAGGTGGGGGCCGGACTGGGGGCTATGCAGTGCAATCCCGAGGCTGCTGGGTGGGAGGGGAAACGACTAGAGGAGGGAAGGGAGGGCGGGGCCGGCCAGGGGCTCGCTGGGATTTCGCGCGTCCTCGGCTGGGAGGCGGGTTTTGCACAGCTCGGAGTAGACTCGAAAGTGCATTGGTCCGACAGCTGCAGCTGGAGCCCTGGGCAGGCACTGAGGCTGAGCCAGCCCGAAAGACCCCGGGGGATGGGGCACCCCGAGCCGACCCTGCCCCCGGCGCCCGAGGCGGGCCACGCCAGTTACATAAAGGGCTTATATAAAGGGCTCAGCCGGCGCGGCCACATGGGCTGTAGCGAGAGGAAGTGCAGAAGAGGCAGCGGGGCCAACAGTTGCAGGTGCCCGCTCTTCACCACGGACGCCGTAGCTACAGCCCCGGCCCCGGCCCCGCCGCGGCCGCTCTGGACTGCTAGGGCAGCTCAGTCCCTGGGGCATCCCCAGGACGGAGCGGACCATCATCCCCAGAGGGGGAAGAAGAGGAAGAGGGCAGCCGAGGGACGGCAGGGCTTGAGCCAGGTAAGGATGAGATCCAAGGGGCCTCTGTCCCAACACAGGACAGAGTGTTGGCGCTGCTTCTAGGGCGACCAAGACCCTGGGGCCCCGGGGGAAAGAGACGCCACATCCCGCACCCACCCACCTCCAGCCCGAAGTTGGGATGGTCCTGTAGACTCCAGTCCGGCTTAATTCAATGGACTGTTTACACTAGGAAGAATCCATGGCAGCTAAAGGTGTGGGGGAAGAGCGGGAGGGACAGGGCCCAGGGGTTGAGAGCGAGACGAGATAAAAACCCCGAGTGAGGCGTCCTTATTCTGTTTTATAAAATCTCTTTCGTTTCCCCCTATCCATTAAGATAGATTGAATAACAAGACAGTTGCTTTTAGCTTCTCTTTCATTCCTCCCCCGCAAAGTGGCTCAATGGTTTCGACCTTCCCGCTTTCCCCCATTCAAGCGGCGGCCGCAGCTTCAGTCTTAAAGGGGCCGCGGCTGGAGGAGAAGGAGGAGGTGGTGGTGGTGGCGGTGGCGGTGGTTGTGGCGGTGGTGGTGGTAGTGGTAAGGGTAAGCAGTGCGGCCTGCGATCCCCGCCATCCCCCCCTCTACCTCCCCCTTCTCCTCTACCCGGTCTCCTAGCCTAACCGATTCTTTTGCTTGCAGGTCCCAGCCCGAAGTCCCGCTCCGCCGCGTCCCGGGGCCGGACGGAGGGATGAAGAAAGGGGGACCCCGGCAGCGCCGTTGCTGCTCCCCCCGCCGCCCGCAGCCATGGAAACGGGCGAGGAGGATGGTGTTCGCCGAGGGACACAAAGCAGTGAGCGGAAAAGGCGAAGCCCAGGGCTGCGGGCGCCCAGCGCAAAGCTGAGGCCGGCGGCAGCGGCCCAGGCCCAGGCCCAGGCCCAGGCTCAGGCTCAGGCCCAGGCCATGGAGGCGGCCGCGGAAGAGGAGGCGGTCGCAGGCAAGGCCTACCTAGCGGCGGCGCTGAGGCGGCGGGAGGCTGCTGCGCGACCGCGGTATAGCCTACTGGCGGAGATCGGGCGCGGCAGCTACGGCGTGGTATACGAGGCGGTGGCCCGGCGCAGCGGGGCCCGGGTGGCCGTGAAGAAGATCCGCTGCGACGCGCCCGAGAACGTGGAGCTGGCGCTGGCCGAGTTCTGGGCCCTGACCAGCCTCAAGCGGCGCCACCAGAACGTGGTGCAGTTCGAGGAGTGCGTCCTGCAGCGCAACGGGTTGGCCCAGCGCATGAGCCACGGCAACAAGAGCTCGCAGCTGTACCTGCGTCTGGTGGAGACCTCGCTCAAAGGTAGGCCCGCTGACAGAGCCCCCCACCGCCCGGACCGCGCCCCGCGCTCGGGTCCCCTCCTCCCGAGCCCACCAGCCTGCCGGCTCGGCCCTCCGCGGGTCCCAGCCTGTGCTCAGCCTCATGTCATTCATTTCTCCATCTGCTGCCCGGGTAAAGGGACCCTCGAAATGCCATTATGTTTTGTGGCTCCCAGGCTTTTAGAACCACCATTCTAGTCTTCACACCTGTTCCACTGATTTACCTGTAACCCCAGGGCTTTTAGAATTCCTCCCTACCATCTGTACCCAGGGGGCCCCTAATACTGCACCCTTTCCCGTTTTCTGCTTCCTGGGATCCTGACCCTCAGTTTCCTTTCGAGTTTGCTACCTACCTCGGGTCGGCCTCACCTGACCCTTCTCCCTCCATCCCCTCCGCCCCCAATTCCATTATGCCCCAGAGTGCTTAATAAGAATACGAATACCAACCTATGTAATAGATTACTTTTACGTGCACTTGGAGCTAGTAGTTCAAGTTTTGTTAACCCCTGGACCTACTAGTAAACTGAAGTTCTGCAAGTGAATTTGCTTAGTTAGGCCTGTGGCTTTGTAGATGGTTGTAGATAGTTGTGTTAGAGAAGTCTGAGCTGGGACTTAGTTTTTCCGAATTTGAGTGCACTTTTTAATCAACACACAGTTTGTCAAAGAGTATATACTATGCCAGGCACTGTGTGCGCTAGGGGGTGGGGACAAAAACAAAAACTAAGGAGTTTACATTTTATCAGTGGCAACAGTATGTGTACAATAAATTTTTTTGAAAGTAATTTCAGGTATGGGGGTCAAAAAATCATTAGCAGCTAGGATAGGATCAGGAAAAGGCCTTGTGTGGAGGGAGTAGGACTTGAACTAACCTTGGAAACTAAGGGATTCCAAGGAGATGGCAGGAGGGAGTAAATTAAAGGTATGGGGAGAGCCTTGCAAAGGTGCAGAGATGGGAGACAGTGTCATATATATATAGTTTGATTGGACTCTAAGAGTGCATAAACCAAAGTAGAGGGAGAAATAAGCCTATAACCAGATTGTGAGGGACTTTAATTCCAAATGGAAAAGTTTATACTTGATGCTGAAGACAGTTTTGGGTCCTTAGCATTAACTAACCTGTGCAATTTAGGAATATAACTTTGGCGGTTATTTGGGATGGAGGAAAGAGAGATTAACGGCTTTTGCAATGGTCTAGGCAATGGTAATGAGGGCCTGAAGTAGAGTAGTGATTGGGAAAGCTAAGAGAAAGGCATGGATGTAAGATGTGGAGGCAGAGTTGTTAAAGAGTTTAGGATGAGGAAGAATTGGGAGTCAAGGATGCCTTACTGGAAAGATCACTATTCTTTCAGCTTACCTACATCCTTGACTCCCAACTCTTCCTCTTACTCTAGTAGGTTAACACTGAGTAGGATTTAGAGACTTCTTATTTCCCAGTTTAGGCTGTTTCATCTGTTCTCATAGGAAAGTAGATAAACTACCTAAAGCCCTATATTTTGTATTCCCCCCCCTCCCCCGTGTTGTAGTTAGAGCATCTAATTTTAATTAGACACAAAGTTTTCTTGAATCCTCAGCTTCTTCATTCTGTGATAGGGGGTTAAATATTTTCCTAACTTTTACATTTGAGCTGTCAGGTCATTTGTGAGGAAAGCACTTTTCAGAGCCGTATAGAAATGTGAACTTGAACTTAGCATGTGTGTGGAGCTCTTCCCAAAGAAGCTCTCGTATCATATATTTTAGCTATAGATCAGCTATCCTTCTGCCAAGTCAACACAAATAAGTGCTTCTGTCTTCTGAACAGACTGTTTCCCACTAAACTCTTCACATTTTTGTTTTCATCCTATAAGTCCACCTACATTTTCCCTCTGTTATATCTACTTTTGGTGTGTTTCTGCACTTTTGAATTGTGCTGGGACACTGGAGGGCAACTTGAAGGACTGCCCTTGTTCAATACACATTCCCTTGTCTCCCAAGCTCGTTGCCAGTCATGAAATGAGTTGGGTTTGTAACTTCTAGATCATGGGTTCTCAACCTGTGGGTTTCGACCCCTTTGGGGGTTGAATGACCCTTTCACAAGGGTTGCCTAAGACCATTGGAAAACACATATTTCCAATGGTCTTAGGAACCGAGACACAGCTCCTCTGTCTGTTTCCAGGCAGGTCTGCCCACATGCAGATATGCCCACATATGAGTATTAAAAGGTCTCAGGTATTAAAGGATCGTGACATTAGGAAGGATGAGAACCACTGTTCTAGATGATTTCTCTCTGGCCTTTTAGTTTCCTAGGGAATAGGATCAGACTTCTAAGATCTCTTCCACCTCTGAATCACGTAATTTGACTTCTCTGAGCCTGTTTTCCCTCTCTCCCCAGCCTTATGACCACAGGTACACCTCTCAGGTCTCAGAAACAGGACCTTTGCTAAATAATGAAAACTTGTTGAATACACAAAATGAGGCTCCTTCATTTCAAGGGAGGGCCTACATTCACAACAGATTAGTGGATGAGTGCTTGAATTCATATTCCTGAACACCTACTGGGATTTAGGGTTTTTCCCATTTTCCTGACTTGTGTGCAATGAAAGAACATAACTGCTGGTGCACGTTGTGTTGTATGTTGGAGTATGGGAAAGCTTTAACTTGGTAAAGTTTGCTTCTGGGGTCTGAGGAACTCTTTAGGTAGCTTATTCATCACTATCAGAAAATTATTTTTAGACATGATGATCCCATGTTCATTCAGTGGGAAGTGAACCCAAAATGCTCAAATTTAGCCAAGGGCTCAGAGCTACAAAAGGATGACTGTACCATGAAGGGGTATGTACAAAGAGAGTAGATCTTCTGGCCATGTCTTTATGACCAGTACCCATATGGGTCTATATGCCATATACACAAGAGCATACCCAGAGTTTCCAGGTAGAACCTGGTCTTTCTGTAACATAGAGTTCTCCCAAGATAGAACTTTCTTTTGGAGTAACTGTGCATATTTAGGTTCAAGTGCTTATCAGGTGTGAGCTCTTTATTCTTTAAAGCTGTTATTGCCCAAAAAGATTGGGTTTGCAACATGCTAATGAGTAGATTAAAAAGGAACTTGGGTAGTCTGGAGTAGTGGAAAGAGCACTAAAATAGTCATCAGAAGACTGATTCTAGTCCTAGACGGTTGCTGAGCTCAGTGTAGGACCCTGAGCAAGTCACTTAACTCAATTTCCTCTACCATAAAATGAGAATTCTAGAAAAAAAACAGTAGAAAGGCTAGAAAGAAATTACAGACAAGCAGGAATACTTCGAAAATTACAAGTTGAATTTCTCATATAATTTAAAAGAAAAGCAAGCTGTATATAATCCTTTCTGTTCTGTGTTTGTGGAGATGCCTATGTGATTTAGTGTTTAATTTCAGAAGGAAAACAAATACATTTTTTTAAAAATACAAAACAAGAAATTTGGTCTGGATGATAGATAAAGTCTCAGCAGTAATTTTACAGCTAATTAAGTTTTGTTTTACCATATGGGGAAACTGAGACTTGGGTGAAAATGTGATTTGACTAGCTGAGTGTCCCAATGACAGAAGCAGTATCCAATAAATGAGGAATCCAGGTTTTTAGACTTCATCTAGAAATATTCTGAGTTAGAAGTTATTTTAGAAAGCTCACCTAACTTTATTGATCGTATGTGAATAGGTATTTCTTGTTAAGTATTGAAGTTGCCCTGATAGACTCAAAACAAATACTTTATACTTCCTATACTAAGGTACTGTGAAGAATGTAAAAAAATGATAAGACACCATTCCTCCTTTAAGAAGCTACTTAAATAGGCCATAAAACATGTGTGAGAAGTTAAAGTTTAATCCTAATTCAAGGCAAAAGTAGAAGAGATAACATGAGGTAGTACCTGACAAATTGCTAAATGAGTTGGTGCAGTTGTTATGAAAAGGCATCAGAGGAGGGAAGAGATTTGTGGAACATGAGGTGATTAAGGGAGGTTTCTTGGTAGAGGTAGCATTTGAATGGACCTTGAAAATGAGAAGGTTGGAATCCATTTCCCATTTGAGCTAAATGGCACTATGTAATTTATCTAATTAAAATCATTCCTTATTGCTAAGTTCCTCAGAGTGTATCAACTTGCCCTGTTTGCTGGGTATTATCACTTTAGAATGGCAAAAAGGGAAGATTACCCTACCTCCCTTTTCAGACTGGGTCTAATTTATACTGTGACCATAGACCCAAGTCTTAATTAAAAGGGTTTCTGTACCAGATTTTCTGTAGACATTTTAAACATATCCAAAACAATTCATTTTCTTTCCCACCTAATCCACCCTTCTTCAGAACTTCCTTATTTCTATTAGGCACTACTATCCTCCCAGTCATCCAGATTCACAACCTCAGACTCTTTCTTTATTCCTCACCTTCATTCACACCACACATATCTAGTCAGTTCCCAAGTCTTGTTGATTCTGCCTTCACAACAATTCTCACATCTGTCTCCTCCTCTCCTCATCACTTCTTCACTGGGGTGTTTTGTAATACTCTCTTGACTGTTCTCCATACTTCTAGTCTTTCCTCTCTAAACTGGCTACCAATTGCTAAAAGGCTCTTCATTAAGTAAGCACAGTTCAAGCATACCATATTCCTGATTAAAAAACTAAAAGGCATCAGTGGTTTCTTATTACCTCTAGGTCTAGGATAAAACTCTACTTTTTAAATCCTCTGCTTTTTAAAACCTTTTACAAGCTGGCTGCAGCCCAGGCATGTAGGAGTAGTAGAATAGAAATACCACTGGATTTGGAGTCACAGGACCAGAATTCAAATTCCAGCTCTGCCACTAGGACTGTGTGATCTTGGCCAAGTCACTTAAACAGTGGCTTCCTTATCCATAAAATGACAGGATTAGATTAGATAACTTGTAAGGTCCCTACCATCCGGCTCTTTATCTTTATACATGAAAGGGATGTTAGCTAGACATCTTCCAGTCAAGAGGGAAGTAATTTTCCCAAGGCTACACAGCAGGATCGGCAGCAGAAGTCTGGATTTCTGATGTCATATGCACTGCTTTTTACCCAGCACTATAGGAAAGAAACCCAGCTAGTAAGAGAGGTAGGTCTTTTGACTTTTCTGATTGATGCTAACTCCTGAGACATATCCCACTTGTATGCTTTAGCCTTGGAAGCAGAGTTTGACATGTTTTTACGTTCTTAGACCAGGTCTTTAGAAAGGAAAAACAGGTGAAATCCTGATCTTTCTTAGAACATGAGAGCAGAGCTCCAATCAAAGCTTCCCCCAGACATGTAGAACACTGGCATAAAATATAGCTATAGAGTTGCAGAGTTTACTGCATGGAGTAGAAGTTAGGATTTGATGACTTCTGGAATCTCTTCTATGATTCTGTAATATTAGCATAGCAGTTTGTATCTGGAAAGGACCTTAGAGATCATTGTGTCTATTGTTACTTTGCAGATGGGAAAAGGGAAGCCCCAGAGAGAAGGAAGTACGTACCATTATTCAATCAGCCAATATTTATTAAATGTTTATGGTGTACCTAGACACTATTCTAGAAACTACAGATACAAGTACAAAGAATGAAATGATACCTACTTGAACTTCCATTCCAGTGGGTGCAAGTATATAAAAAGAGTACATACAGCATAAATATAAAATTAATAAATACACAGGGCATTCTAAGCATGGGAAAAGCCAGTGCAAAGGCCCAGTGAGGGGAAATGGAATATCATGTGTGAGGAATAGAGAAAAGGCCAGTTTGACTGCATTCCCGAGACTGATAAGGGCTCAAAATATAGATTGGGAGCCAGCTTTCTAGGGCTTTTAAAGCTAAGCAAAAAACTTTGTATGTTATTTTAGAGGAATAAGGAAGGCCCTGGGGTTGGTTGAGAAGAAAAGTTATATAGATCTGCATTCAAGGAGAATTATTTGACATCAGAGTATACAATAACTAGAATATAGTTGCCTGGACTAAGAAATGATAAATGTGCTCAGTGGAGAGATGAGGGTTAGAAGAAATGTTGTGATGGTAGAACAGTAACACTTGGCGTCTCATTGGTTTTATGGAGTGAGGAGACATCAAAGATAACATTAAGATTACGAATTTGAGGCTGTAGAAGGACCTTCAGCAGAAACAGAAGATTGGGGAGGAATGGGAGTTCAGTTTTAGACAAGTTGAGTTTAAGAGATCTGCAGGACATCCAGTTTGAAACATCCAGTAGGTATTTGGTGACACAAGGCTGAACTTTGGAGAGAGACTGCAGCTGGATATGTCAGTCTGGGAGTTATCCATTTAGAGATATGATAATTAAAGCCTTGGGAACTGATGAGGTTCTCAAGAGGGAGAAGAGGGACCAAGCTTGACCAAGGTCCTGGCTGCTTATCACCCCAAAGAAGGTAGCTCTGTGACCTTGAGCAGGTCACTTGAGTGTCATTTTGCTCTTCTCCGAATTAGTGATAGTAATACTTGAAATCACCTAGCTTACAGGGTTTTAGTAAAGAAAGTGCAACCACATTCTAAAGTTTAGTTCTGGGCACCCAGCTTTGACCAAAGGAGAAGAAAGTTGAGGATCTCTCAGAAGGAATCAGTATGATGGAAAGAGCATTGAACCTAAAATCCCCAAACCCTTGATTTGACCAGGGTCCCATGGTTAGATATCATGTGATCCTGTTGGGACAATTCACCTGTTTCTTCTTTAAGTTGGGGATAATCATCCTTAAACTATTTAATTCTAAATGTTGTTGTGAGGCAGGTGTTTTTACAAAATGTGAGCTAATGTCACCAGCACCATCTGTTGGTGACTACCCTGATATTGGGGTGGCCTAAAGGGCTTTCTAGAATTCATTTTGTGGTTGTCATCTGGGGCAAGCTTTTCTCTCCCTGCCCTCTGGCTGTTGGAAACTGTAGCCTAGCACTTAGGGAATCATCCACAAGGGTGGTGTCTTCATTCACTCATATGCTTAGGGTATGCAGTCTCTCTTGCTCCTGAATGACACTTGAGCTGACTGCCTGCACTGTGCTTGGGGACTTCACCCCAGGAGATGGAAGAAAGCTTGACTTAATTAAGAGGTTTGATTAATTGAGGTACTGCCTTAGGAGGGGAATTGAGTATAGTGTTTTTCTTGAGATAGTAGTCAGATTCGATATGTGTGCTTTTATTATGCTAATCAAAGGTTTCTAATCTTTCAACCAAGGACCTCTTTCAGTGTCTAACTCAAAAACCTTTAGAATGATGTTAATAACTGACATTTATATAGTACTTTGTGCTTACCAAGCATTTATTCCCTGCATCATCCCATATATGACTCTCACAGGAATGCTGTGAAGTCAGTAGTAAAAGGTTGGTAGTAAAACATATTTGCCCTGGGTTCTAATCTCAGCCTTGTCACTAACTTGGCGTGTGACTTATGCACAAATCACTTCTTTCTGGACCTCAGTTTGCCCAGTTATAAAATAAAGGTTGAGCTAGATGACTTCTAAGGTCCCTTCCAGCTCTAAAATTACATGGTTTTGCTAAATATTATGCCCATTTTTCATCTGGGGGGAACAAACCCGGAGGCGGCCCAAGGCTACGTAGCTAGCCCATCACTAGTAGTTGGAGCTGACATCAAAACCATAGGTCCTCTACCAAGGACAGGGCTCTTCTTTCCACCAGAGGTTTTTTAATTTTCTATTTTAACAAGTCCCTCCTAATTTCTTTGTCATGTGCCACGAGTATTTTTTTTTCTTTCCTTTCTCAGCATCTCTATACTACAGTAGGTTTGGGGTTTTGTTTTGTTTTGTTTTCCACAAATAATTGCCAGCCCCTTCTTCCAGTGAGAACTGTGTGCTTTATAGAACTCTAATTCTAATTGGTGAAATGTACTTTCTGTTAGGAAAAGTGGAATGTAATTATAGTCCTGAAAAGGTATGAGGGAATATGTCTAAGGGACACTGTGAACTTCTCTAACCCTCAGAAACTTGAAGGTACATCACTAGACCAGACTGGTACAAGGGGAAAGGTGACACAGTGTGGCAGAAAGAGCCCTGACCCCTAATAGTCAGAGAACACCAAGATCTGTCACTTAACGTGATCCTGTGAATGCAGGAGTGCTCATCCCTGCCCTTAGTAGTTTCTTCCTTCACAAATGAGAGGATTGGATTAGACTGGTGGTTCTCAACCTTCCTAATGCCACGACCCTTTACAGTTCTTCATGTTGTGGTGACCCCCAACCATAAAATTATTTTCGTTGCTGCATCATAACTGTAATTTTGCTACTGTTATGAATCGTAATGTAAATATCTGATATGCAGGATGTATTTTCATTGTTACAAATTGAACATAACCCACAGGTTGAGAACCAATGGATTAGATCTCTGAGGAGCTCCAGAGCTCACCTTTTAACAACCCCATCATTTTACAGAGAGGAAACTGAGACCCAGAAAAGTTGTTAACCTTTAACCCAGGATGTCTGATCATAGGTTTAATGTTTTCCCCGTGTTTATATCATGGAGCTTGAAGCTGTGTAGTGGACAGTTTGTTCATTCCCAGAGCATTCCATTCTGTTGCTGCATAGTTCTGATTGTTAGAAAATTCTTCCTTTTTATTGAGTGAAAAAGTTCATAGATATCTCCCAGCTGTGATCTTCTGATAGTAGGTTTGGCAAGAAAAAATATCCTTCTTAACCACATTGTGATCTGTCAGTGTTAAATTGGGGAGCTGACCTTGAAAAGTGATGTCTTGTTGTGTGAAAGTGTTGAACACTCAGTTCCTGGGCAAGCCTCCATTGATACACATAAGTGGTGTAGCCACCATTTGAAGATTATGGAAGAGCCTGGCCTTTGGATTGCCAAAATGCAATTCTGTGCTTAGTGATAGTTAATGAGGGAGATTTGCCAGGGTGGGGCAAGCAGAAGTCATTTTCTCTTCTTAGTGGTTCTGTCCACAAAACACTGACTAAGATTACCACATATTGCACTTAGATGATAACCTTTCCTGCATAATATGTGCAAGGATACTTAGGATCCTGGAACTGTGCCAATACTACTCGGAATTTAAAAGGGAACTCAGAAATTACCTGAACCAACCCCTGGCTGGTCATAAATGTAGTCTTCAGAAGAGGGGGGGGGCCTTCAATCATCTAATTTTAAACACCTTCATTTTAATAACGTGACAACAGTAGTAACTTGCTCAGGAACTAATATTTGACTTTAGAGTCCTTTGACTCTAAATCCAGTATTCTTTTTTTTTTTTTTTTTTTTTTTTTTTTTTGCTTTTTTGGAGGGCTGTTGGGGTTAAGTGACTTGCCCAAGGTCACACGGCTAATTTTTGTGTTAAGTGTCTGAGGCCAGTAAATCCAGTATTCTTAAGTATATTATTAATGTAGAATGACATCCAAAGAGGACCTTAGAGTATCAGATTTTGAAGGAACTTAAAAAATAATTTGATCCAAGCTCCTCACATATAGATGAATAAACTGAAGCTCAGAGAGGGGGAAATCATTTATCCAACCTTATACAACTAGTAAGGGTCAAAATTGGTACTCAAACTCAAGTCTAATTCCAAGTCTAGTACACTGTCCATTACATCATATGACCCCTAGGGTACCATTCAACAGATTTGAGATGTGATTTCTAGCTTCAAACCACAGATTGAAGTTTAGGCTGTAATCTGGACAGATTCTGAAAGCTTTGCAATCTACTAGACTTCAGGCAAGTTGGACCTGGCACCAAATATTGCCCACTTCAAAGTGAGACTATGTGGTTAAGAGGGATTTTTTGTTGCCAAACCTACTACCAGTAAGTAGCATGTTTAGAGGTAGGCCTTAGGCCCTCATGCCAGTGAGTTCTCTTGCTTAATACCAATCTTTATGGTCAGAACTAAGGTTAACATACAGCCTTTTGCTAAAATTTGCTACATGGGAATCTTAAGAATATGGAAACATAATTCTTCAGTTTTCCTAATCTTCCAGCTCTTGAAACAAACTAGTAAAAGCAAAAAGAACAGTAAGATCAGAAAAATAAAGCTAAAAGAGGAAGAGAAACTAGAAAGATCATATTAGGAGAGTCATTCTGCTAGGGAA
The DNA here is from genome assembly GCA_028646575.1 of Pseudocheirus occidentalis. NCBI lineage: Eukaryota > Metazoa > Chordata > Mammalia > Diprotodontia > Pseudocheiridae > Pseudocheirus > Pseudocheirus occidentalis. The sequence goes on along the minus strand of CM053595.1, from coordinate 102,526,916 downwards.
ATGATTAATAAAAGTCTCCTGTCTACTGCCGTTTGCCCTGGAACTACATCTGAAATTCTTGGTCAACTCCTAGTTGCCAAATTTTTGGAAACTAATAGATACCAAAGAACACTAACCAGCATGGGGAAAAGCTGAAAGCCACTGGTCATGTATCTGAAGGACTTATGTGGAGAAAAAGAATGCACTTGGTTACAGAGGCAGAAATTATGATGAATGGATAGAAGTTAGAGGAAGGCAGGTTTCAGTTTAATATGAAAAAGAATTTCTAACAATCAGAACTTGGCAACACCAGGATGAATTTTCTTGGAGGTCCTATCATTGGATATGTTAAAGAAAGCCGTATGACTGTTCAGAATAGTAGGAAGGGACATCACAGGTAAAGAAACTGAGACCCAGAGAAGTTAAATGACTTGCCCAAGGTGATTAAGTAGCAGAGCAGGTATTTGAACTCAAGTTTTATGACTCCCAAGTTCATTAGGAAAAAAAAGTCATTGCTTTTTCCCCATACCCATTGTTGGACTAAAAATTGCTTTCCAGCTCTGAATTCTAGGATTGTTTGTTTGACATTCTGTTTTGGGATGGTCTACCTTCCCCAAGTGGTCCATATGTAATAGTATTTATAACGCTCTTTAGAATAAAGGGACTTTTACAAATATTATTCTTCATGACTGTTTCTTCCAATGACCAGCTGTCCCTTAGGGTAAATAAGTACTTGAGTCAAGAAAAACAGAGGAACACATTGGCCGTGTCTGAAAACATAGCTTATTTTGAACAGTTATTAACTGCTGTTTCTTTGCTGATAGGCAGGAGGTGTATTTCACAGTCAAGTCCTTAGAAATCATAGTCTGTTTCTGTATTAATCAAAAGTGTTAAAGTCTTTCAATACTGTTTTCCTTTTACATCATTGGTGGTCATCATGTAAGTTATTCTAGTTCTGCTTACTTTGCTATAAATCAGTTCATATCCAACTTCCTAAGTTCTTTTAGTTGTTTATCGTTTCTTATGGTGTAATAATGTTCCATTACATCTATATGCCATAATCTGTTCAAAGTTTTTTCTCTTTTAACTGCTCCTCATCTAAATCTAGCAGCTCTGATTTTGTTCCTGCAAAAACTTTTCATTTTTATAATTGAAAATGGCCTTTTTAATCTAATATGATCATCTTCATCCATTTCTCTTCCTTAAGCCATAGTTGTGCAAGGTCCCTTCGTATGCCTCCAGTTTTAGGTTCATGGACTCTTAATTGCCCCATTAGCCAAAGTAGATAAAATATGCTTCTGGACTTAACATGCTGCAACTTAAAAAAAAAAAAGTTTTGTTGATGGTTTTATTTAATATGCATTCCTGAATATACCCCCTTCCCATCAAACCTTCTCTTATGACATCTTGTTTTATCACCACCCTTGGATACCTTCCTCCTTTTTTCTCCCATTAAAATTGCCATTTAGTCTTTCTCAATTAATGCATATGAACACATTCATTAAGTGCCTCTTATGTACTAGGTATAAAAAAGCAAACTCAAAACAGTACCTGCTCTCAAAGACCTTACCTTCTACCGGGAGAGACATGTCCATATTCTCAGTCTCTACAAAGTAAATAAAAAACTTTTTAGGGAGGGTAGTAGCAATTGGCAAAGATGGATCAGGAATGATGTCTTCTAAAAGATGGTACTCAAATTTAATCTTAAAGGCAGAGATTGTTTGAAATAGGTAAGGAGAGACTTGTATTGGTGGCCTGGAGAACAGAGCTGAAGAGTTAGCAAGAAGGCCAATTTGGCTGGATCAGTATAGGAAAAGGAGCAGTATAGAATGAAGCTAGACAAGTAGTTTGGGGCTAAATTGTTAAAAGGGCTTTAGGGCTTTCAAATCAAACAGAGGAGTTGATCTTTTGTCCTGGAGGCCAATAGAGTCCCTGCAATTTGAGTAGGGGAACAACATGATCATATCTGCCAGGCACTTTGGCAGCTACATGAAGGATGAATAAAACTTGGAGGGAAACAGGCATCGAAGTTGTGTTTGTCAGTGGCTGTGAGTGGTAAGAATAGGACTGATGTGAAAGATGCTGTCAAGGTAGAAAGGACTAGATTAGGTGAGTGATTACTCCGTTGAGGTGAGGAACAGTGAGGAGCTCAGGATAACATGGGAGACTGAGAACCTGGGATCCTGGAAGACAGGGGGGATTTGAAGAGAGCAGAGAGTTTGACACCTTAGCCAGTAGCTTACTAATGGAAAGAGCAGGGTCTTGAACCTCCACCCTCCTCGTCTGGGTCCTCTGACCTGGTAGCCTTTCTACTATATCACATTGTGAAAATTAGCTCTTTTTTTGTTTAAGGAACAGCTAGGAGGTCTTGTCTTGAGCATATACTTCATGTAAGAAAAGTAGGAGATTAAGTTGAATTGGTAGGCTGGGTTAGATTTATAAATGACCTTGAAAGCCTGGCAGAAAAACTTGTATATGATAATCAATTTAAGGAGAGTTAGGCTGGTAGAGAGAGGAAGAGCCTGCCTTGGATTGAGGAAAACTCAGATTTAAGGCATCCATTTTCACCAAGTGGCCTTTTTACTCTGGGCAACTCACTCAACCCCATAGTACCCAAAGCAACTCCAGGAGTGCAAGGAGCAAAATAGTTACTGATCTGCATTGACACTGATGAAATCACAGGTCTGGATAAAATAAAAGGTAGCCAATTTGGGAGATATCATGGATTTCAGAGCTTGAGTTTGGCAGTGACACACCAGATAACAGCTTACATTTATGTAGATCTTATAATTTTATAAAAGCTCTTTCTCGCAAAAGACTTATGAGACAGGCAAATGCAAGTATCCTAGTAATTATATATATATATATATTCCTCAAGTACACATAAAGATAGTTTTGATACTATCATAGTAATTTTACTCATGAGGAAACAGACCACATTAAACAACTTGTCAGTGACAGAACTAAAACATGAGCCCAGATGGTCAAACTCCAGGCCAGTCTCCTTCCCACCACCCCTTGTTGCTTCTCAATCAAATAAAAATAAGACCTGGGTTCTAGTCCTGCCTGTGATCTTGAGACTCTAATCTGATAGCTAAGGTTTTGTTTTGGGTCTTTTGATTTATGGAACAGCAACATATGCTTTGAGCTTCTTGGTTTAATTTTACTGGCAACATCATAATATGGTTAGAAACCAGTATAGTGTATGATAGCAATTGAACAAATCAGGTTTCATTTCTCACCTCTAGGGAGACGTTTGCCATTAGTTGCTATTTCTTTAAACTTAACCTGTTCTGTTTTTCCACTGAACTCATCAGTCTCTTATTCGTGAATGTACCAGGCAGTAGTTTGTGAAGATTTGTGAAGACTCTTTGATCCATGAATAATATCAGAGCCCTGTTTCATTCTGAGTTCATTCATTCATTCTACATCACTGTGTAATGTAGGGTAGGGAGAACACTTAGGGACAGAATTTGGCCCATGGTCATTAAAGACCCTAGAATTTAAGGGAAAGGAATGAGTTGTAACCAAGGTGTATGACATGGATTCATCTTTAGTCTCAGAATAGAAGATAACTTGAGGGTGGTGGAACATTGAGACCAGATTTTGCTTGAGATCAGAAACCTGCCTATAACATCCCTGACAATGTTAACACCATCTCTGCTGAAATACCTCCAGGGACTGGAAACACATTACATCTTGAAGCAGTCTACACTTCTCTAGAGTGGAAGCACAATGCTGTGGGTACAAGATTTGTTTATTTATTTGATGTAGGGCTTACTAAATAAATGAATCATAGAGAACTCTAGGATCTAGAGTGGAAAAGGACCATCTGTTTTACAGATAAGGAAACTGATGCTCAGACATAAACTAATTTTAAAATGATAAAGATATTTAAGCCTTAGCTATGGCAGTAACTTGGATGGTCACTTGTCTAGGAGCTATGTAATTGACACAGTTCATGCTGTGGGAAGGTGATGAACTAGATGACCTCTGAGGCCCTTCCAAGCCTCTGATTCTGTCACTCAGGATTATATATTTAGATTTGGAAGAAGAACATCTAGTCCAGCCTCTCATTTTACAAATGATGAACTGATGCTTAGAATGCTTAAGTGATTTGGCCATAATCTCAAAGGCAGTAAGTAGTAGAGCTCAGATTCAAACTGAGGTCCTCTAACTCTTGCTCCTACCACACTTGCCAAGTTTACACAGGAAATTAGTAGCAAAACTCTGGACTACAATAACTTGGACCATATGGGTTCAAGGCTTTTCCTACTACATTATATAGTAACAACATCTGAAATTCTTATGGGACTTATAGGGGCTTTGGTATTTTTATAATTCTTTCTCTTCTCTTCTTCCCACATTGATATTGTTATATGCAGCAATCTACCACCTGCGGATCAAGGATAAAGTTAGTGAGCTCATTAGTAAGTTTTTAGTAATAATGATACTTGAAAACATTTGTATGGTCCTTTATGCTTTTTCTGAGGACTTTTGCTAATTTGGTGTTTGTCACGGCCTTGTGAGATAGCCTAGGCATTTAAGATTATCCCCCTTTGAGAAATGGGGGAAGCTGAGACCCAGAGATGTGGTTCATCTAATTTCACACAAATGCTTTTCTCAACAAAACCCTGAGAGATAAGAGTAATGTAAGCCAGAACTAGAGTTCACATGTCTTGGCTTCCACTGTTTCTATCCATCATGTGAACCATCTCCCATGTGAACTTGATTATGAAATAAAAGAGCTGGGAGAGACCTAAAGAGAATTCTGTTTCATTAGTCACATGAATGAAAGGCTAACCTATTGCTGGCAGATTCGGTGACAGCCCATTCCAGAATGGATAGAGATCATTTAGGCAGATCATAGGAATTTGGTGATGAAAAAGGACCTTAAGAGATGGCGATCTCTAGTCCTAATCCTTTATTCATTCAACAGACACTTCATATGTGTTGTGTGCAGTTTTGTTACTTTTGGGGAGAAAATAAAAATAAAGAATTCCCATCTACAGGGAGATTGCATCTTAGTAGGGGAGATGACACATGTTTAATCAGTAACTATAATAGAAACGAAAATGGAAGTTCTTAAGAAAGGTGTGAATAAGGTGGAGCCAAGTGTCTGTAGTAGAGAAAGCACTGTACTGAGTAGGCAGGTCAGCTGGTCAGAATCATTCTGGCTCTTCCCCTTACTGTTACTGTGTGAAACCCTAACATTTACCTTCTCCAAGTTTGTTTCCTTCTCCATAAAGTGAAGTGGTTATACTAGATAACAGGAATAACACCTGCTTATATAATACTCTTAAAATTTGCGAAGTGATTCACATAAAATATCTCATTTTGATCTCAGGAGATATTTATCTTTTTTGGGTCATGGAGCCCTTTGACAATCTGCTGAAGCCTATGGACCCCTTTCCAGAGTTATGTTTTTAAGTGTTTTTTTTTAATAGGATTACAAAGGAAGCCAATGATATTTAAATAGTGATTAAAATATTTTAAAAAACAAAACAAACCCCTGATAGATGATTTCTAAGGTCTTTTCCAGCTGGGGAGATGGGAGAGGTGATAGTTGAGGATCAGGTAGCACATCAACAGGGGAAGGTTAAGAAGACTTTGTAGATGTATGAAACCATGTGAGCAAAATTGTCAAGGCTGAAAGCCCTGGGTTTTAGCCAGGGGCAGGTGCATGTAGTGGAGAGCAGTTTGAGGTGAGACTAGGAGAGAGAGATTTAGAGCCTAGACCCCTTTGGAGGGCTTTGAATAGTAAGAGAGTAAGAGTGGGGTCATGTTGCAGTGCAAGTGTTGGAGATCCAGAGATGGTCTTGGGGGCCCCAGTCTGGTGTTCCTTCTGTCATACTTTGATCTTTAATCATTCTTAACAAAATACAAAAGAAAAAGCTCCCTGCAGGCAACTTGAGACTGGGGCATCCAAGAAGAGCGGCCCTAATGAAATGACAAACTCCCCACACTTCACTGTTCGTGTAAACATTTTTGTATCTGGAACAAGGCATAACTCTCTATTTTCCATTCTGTCATGCCTTGTCTTTAAGCTTACTATGGGCGTCTTCAGACTGGGAGCGTCTCTTCCTGTTCCCTGTATTCATCTCCAAAAACAACTCCACCCCCTTTTCCTCTCCCTTTCAGCCTCCTGCTTCTCTTTCCCCCCCACTCCCCTTTTTTCTGCCTCATACTTCAAACAGGAGCTCTGGCTTCCCAACTGAGTCTTTTGGAACAGAGGACTCTTAGAGGATTCCTTGATCTCCACTGGTCTAGCAACAATGACCCACACCTCCTTATAGCAATTCAAGCTTTTCTCCCACTCTAATTCTCTTCCTACCCTTCAGAAATGTGAGGTATATTTTGTTTTGTAGACTGGCTTTTCCACCCTTGTAGCCATAGTTACCAACTTTGTATATAAAATAACCAGCATTTCCCAAAATGTTATTGATGTTTGCAGACATGGCCTATGAGAAAAGAATTGGATGACTTTTTAATCTTTTCCTTTTTGGCTCCACCTACAGTTTGAAATATCAAGCTTTCTTTCCCAGGAAATTAATTTGAAAATTTGATTGGTTTCAGAAATCTGTTTTGCCTTGACTTTTTTCTTAGTATTTATAGTACTTCAGAGTTGATGACCTAGAAAGTAGATTATGATAAAGAGAACTAACATTTTTTAAAAATACATCCATCTTCCCTAAACTGGTTCTACCTGTATTACATCAAGATTCAAAGCAACGTAAACAAATTATATAATTACAGGGGAAATGAGATATTGCAGGGAAATGTGTGCTTTGAGGAAGGTCATGTGTAGGGCCAGTCAGAAACCTGAGGATAAACTTGCTTCTCCTGGCCTCTTTAGCAGAATTTTAAAACCCGTGGTCTTTCCAGTCATGTGCCCTGTTTTAAGTAGTATATTATTGGGATGCCAGACTGTGCATAATGTAGTCTTAGAATCAAACATCATTAGAACTTAGAATAATTAACATAACTGGAAGGGGCATCAGGACCAAGAACACTCAAGATTCCTTAGGATAAAGAGTGTAGTATATTAAATTTAAGAGAAAAAGGGACCTTAGACAATAAAATAATATTCAAGCTGGAACAGACTTCATTAATTTATTGATCCATGAGTCTCATCCCCAGTAGTAAGGATGGATCACAAGTGAGTGCCACTGTATCTGAGTGAGGGGTGGACTTTAGAGACCATTCAGTTCAATCTTTTTATTACAAAGGAGTCATTTGAGACCCAGAGACTGTTGACTTGTTCAGTGTCACAGAGCCAATAGCTGTCCAAGTGTAGTACCTTATTCTCCAGAATCCTAATCCAGAGTGCTTTTTATTACATCAAGCTGAACGGCTAATGGTGGGAAAGCACATAGAATAGAAGGTTCAGACAGGACAGTTGGCTTTTAAAATTTGTTTATCTAGCCACTCTCCTCCCACTCTCTCACAAATGTCCCTTGGAGTTTTTAGGGTAAAAGATCCCTTTAGACACCTAGTAACTCAAAAGATAGTCAAAGGAATTTGCCTACTGCTTGATAATCAACAAGCATTTATTAAGCACCAGCTTAATAGTAGACACAGCCCCGGACTCCAGTGATACAAATCAACCACAAAAATGACAGACCATGCCTTTAAGGAGCTTACATTCTAGTGGGTGAGTGTGGTAAATCTACAGAATAAATACATGACCATTGGTGTGTAAGAGGCACAGCTGGGAATCAGGTGAGGAGAGGAAATCAGCAAAGACCTTTTGTAGAAGGTGGCACTCAAGCAGATTGTTGAAGGGAGCTAGAGATTCTAAGAGGCAGAGGTGAAGAAAAGAGCATTCCAGGCTGGGGAAGGGGGGGTGTGGGAGGTGCCCAGCACAGAGACTGGAGATAGGAGTGTGTCATGTCTGAAGAACAACAAGGAGGCCAGATTGAAATGGCCTATCAGATACCTAAATGTAACATTGTGAAGAATGTAAAAGTAGGATGGGGCTAGGTTGTGAAGACTTTTACTTTTTTTTTTTTTTTTGGAGGGGAGAAAGCAGGGCAGTTGGGGTTAAGTGACTTGCCCAAGGTCACATGGCTATTAAGTGTTAAGTGTGTGAGGTCCAGATTTGAACTCGGGTCGTCCTGATTCCAGGGCCGGTGCTCTCTTCATTGTGCCACCTAGCTGCCCCAAGAGTTTTAAATACCAGAGGAATTCCATATTTGACCCGAGAAGAATAAAAGTGACTGGAGTGTATTTGTCTGACGTGGTCAGACTTGTGCTTTGGGGCAATCACTTTGGCATCTGTGTGGAGAGATTGGAGGGGAGAGACTCACAGGAGTCAGGGAGACTAGTTAGAAGGTTCTCTCTTGTTACTCTTCTCTTAGAGAGCACTGCTTGCCTCCCCTTCCCACTCATTTTGTAGATGAAGAGATTGGGAATCATCAAAGAGAAGTGACTTACCCAAGTCTCATGGCTAGTTAGAGGAAGAGCCAGGGCTGGAGTCTAGATCTTGGGGTTCCTGTTTCAGTGCTCTTTCCACTATAATGCTTATTGAATTAGAGCATGAAAAGGGATTTCAGTAGGTTAGGTGTACTTCATCCAAATTACAAAAAGAAAAGTATGAAGCTAATGGAACAATGCTCATTAGAGTCATAAAAACATATTTCTAGACAGAGGGATTGTGATAGTCCTAGTTTATATGTGAAGAAACCTGAGGCCCAGAGAAGTGAGATGCCTTAGTTCATTGAGGAGTATGCCTGCCATTTCGATTCCAGATCTCACCATAGGAAAGCACAGCAATATCGCATTTGGTTCAGGTTCACATCAAGTCAAGAAAGGTTCATTTACTAATGTTCTCTAGTGAAGCAGTGCATGCATGCATGTGTGTGTGTGTGTGTGTGTGTATTTTGAATCAACAAACATTTATTAAGCCCGTAGTCTTGGACCCAGAGATAAAAAATGATACAGCGTTGCCCTAAAAAATTTAGTATAATTTTTTTTTTGAGGTGCGAGGGTTGGGGACAAGCTGAGGGGGGCAAGACTGAAGATATAAGTAATAGGCATGATACAAGATAGACAGCAATTAAGCAAAGAAGACGGAGCCCTTAAAATTGCAGGGAGGTAGTGGGGGGCAGAAAACCTTCAAGGAAGAGGGTAGGCCATAAAGGAGAAAGGCAGAGATACCTGCAGATGGAGAGGAAGGTGAGGAAGGCTGTTCCACGTGAGTCACAGAAGAAGCAGAGGAACGGTGATATTAGAGGGTAAGACATGAGCGAGGGAGGGACAGTAGTTCAGGACAGAGATGTGGGACAGGTAGGTTAGAACAAAGTGATGAAGAATCTTACATGGAGTTTAAATTTGATTAAATAGAGAATGGCAGGCCAGCTGAACATTTTAGAGTTGGAGAAGATCAGACACCAAGATTATGTTACAGTGGAAAAAACACTGGACTTGGAGTCAAGACCTGGGTTGGGATTCCAGCTCCCTCACTCGTTGGTTTTGTAGCTCCATGCTGTTCCTTTCATCTCTTTGAACCTGTTACCTTATCTGCAGAAACAGAGGTGATAATGTGCACACCCCCTGCCTTACAGGGTTGTGAGACTGTAAACTTTAAAACATCATGTATAAATGTGAGTTATTATTTGAGTGGCAGTATAGCTAATGGATGTGTGTGTGTGTGCGCGCGCACATTTATTTATTATAGTCAGGATACCTGACTATAATCCATCTTTGCTGCTTACTTCCTATGTGACTCTTCAGGTGATGCAGCAGTTTGAGTGTTAGTTTTCCTATCTATAAAATGAAGAAGTTGAACTACTGAATCTCAGAGGCCCACTCCAAAGATCTCTACAAATTCTTGGTGAGCCTGGGTATCTGTTGCTTTTCTCACCATAAGATTTTCAGTGCCATTGTCTAAGCGTCTGAGTTAGCCCGTCTGACACAATTTAAGCTATTTCCTGTCCTCTTCACACAGGTGAAAGGATTCTGGGTTATGCAGAGGAGCCCTGCTATCTCTGGTTTGTCATGGAGTTCTGTGAAGGGGGAGATCTGAATCAGTATGTGCTGTCCCGTCGGCCAGACCCAGCCACCAACCGAAGCTTCATGCTGCAGCTTACCAGTGCCATCGCCTTCCTACACAAAAACCACATCGTGCACAGGGACCTCAAGCCCGACAACATCCTAATCACTGAGAGATCTGGGGTCCCTGTCCTTAAGGTTGCTGACTTTGGACTCAGCAAAGTCTGTGCTGGGCTGGCACCTCGAGGGAAAGAGGGCGGTCAGGACAACAAAAATGTGAATGTGAATAAATACTGGCTGTCCTCAGCCTGTGGCTCCGACTTCTACATGGCCCCTGAGGTCTGGGAGGGGCACTACACAGCCAAGGCGGACATCTTTGCCCTAGGCATTATTATTTGGGCCATGATAGAGCGGATCACGTTCATTGACTCCGAGACCAAGAAGGAACTGCTGGGGACCTACATCAAACAGGGGACAGAGATTGTACCCGTAGGGGAAGCGCTGCTAGAGAACCCAAAGATGGAGTTGCACATCCCCCAGAAACGCAGGACTTCCATGTCTGAGGGGATAAAGCAGCTCTTGAAAGATATGTTAGCTGCTAACCCACAAGACCGACCTGATGCCTTTGAGCTTGAAACAAGAATGGACCAAGTCACATGTGCTGCTTAAAATTCAGGGCAAAGCATCCCAGGCGTTTTATAACTGGGTGAGTATTTGGTTGGATCTGGGTTGTTTTCTCCCCACAGAAATCTGTGAAGAACCAGAGGGTATCCTGAGAAACTTGGAGGCCACATTAGGAACTTAGAGGTGTAATGTAATGGAAGGAGCCCTGGACTTTCAATCAGAAAACCTAGATTTGATAATATGATAATAATTATCATTTATCAATTATCAATCTGATAATAATAGCTGGGTGACCTTGGGCAAATCACTTAATCTCTTTGTGCCCCTGTTTTTCTCATCTCCAAAATGGGAATGGTAATACTTGCTACCTCACAAGGCTTTTGGAAAGGTCAGAAAAGATAATATGCATAAAAAGTATTGCACACACTAAAAGGAGGAACTATATTAACACAGTTGTTGCTTGTTATCTTTTATATAGTCATAGACTTAGTCTCAAGGGACTTTAGACGTCATATGTGCTAATCCCTTAACTTTACACATGACTGAATTATTTCCCCAAGAGAGGAAGTTACTTGTCCAAGGTATGACAGAGGTAGCACCCAGCAAAGTGAAGGCTTCAATCCCAGTCCTCCAACTCCAAATCAGTACTTTTACTACTGAGACCTACTGTCGCTTGGGCTGTTAATGATTTTTGTTAGCATAAATTGTGCTTACTTAGGATAAGGGATGGTAAGGTATTCGCTGAGTTTCTAGTATGGGTGGAATACCCAAACTGATGGCCATTCTTGATTGGCCGAAGGCATGACAATGGATTTTAAAACAGATTGAAGGGGATGTATTCCTTCACGCTGGTAGCTAGGCCGATCCCAAAGCCATCTCTGGATTTTGGAGAAGCCACAAACCCCATTTTCTGTTGGAGTCAAGAAGGAGCAGGAGGTTTGTGGGCAACTCTTTGATCTGAGAGATATAGCAGAACCCACAAGAAGTGAGTGTAGTCTAGACTGCAGAAACTCTAATAGAGGATAATAAATTGTGATGAACCAACCAGAACTGCTTCTAGTCAAGTTACTGACCAGAGCATAGTGATTTCTTTCTCATACTTAACTCTTAAAATATATTCTGATATAACACAACAAAAATTCATAAAGTGTCTCTTGTCTAAAGGATACTGTACTATTTTTAATCTGTGGAGAAGCCTTAGTGACAACCTGCAGCCACACCGTCTTGCCTGGGGTGGGGGTTGGGGGGTGGCTAGGTAACATCTTCAGTCCTCAAATGAAGCAGGCTAAGTTCTGGGATGGTATAGTCAGCAGTGAAACATAAAAGATTCCCATTCTCTAACTCTCTCCTTTTTCTTTCCTCCTTTCCCAGCACTCTGCTGGGAGTCGTTTATTAGCTAGGATACCAGAGCACAACAGTCTCTTTGTTATGTTTTCAGCACAGTTATTTTACATACTGAATCACTGAGGAACTGCTTATCACCAGTTTATCCTGCTACCTTTCTCAGGTTGAGTTTGGGATATGGTGCTGGAAACAAAAAGGCCAAGTGGGCTCCCTTGTAGACAAGGACTCTTTCAGTTTCTCTCTCATCCTTTCTACCCTCTAGTGTCCATTTGAACTGTCCTTTAAAGGAAGATCCCTATATCCTGTAGGGCTGCCATTGGAGTATCCAACCTAAAATGTAGGCCTAGAAACCCAACTCCCAGATACAGGGAAAAGAGCACTGGGTTTAGAAGGAGGGGGCCTGGGTCCAGATCTTTGACTCTGCTATTTAATAGTTCTCTGATCTTAGGCATGATATTTATCCTCACTAAACCTAGTTTCCTCACCTGGAAAATGACGTCATTTGACTAGATGATGGTTGAAGTTGTTTCTGGCTCTAAATCCCATGATCTTTTGTCCACATGGAGCTTCATAGTTACATAGTGCTTTTATTCACCTCATTATGAGGTAACTAATGCATGTTATCCCTGTTTTACAGATTAAGGAAGCTGAGGTCCAACCTTCTCACTTTCTAGATGAGGACACTGAGGCCCAGAGAGGTTAGGTGACTTTCCCATGGTCAACGTAGGGAGTAGGTGGCAGTGAGGATTCCAGTTTGGGTCCTAGGCTTCCCAAGTTCAGCACTCATCCCGCTGCCCTGCTGAATTCTGGATGAAGGAAAGGGAAATAGATGATTTTGTCCTTGGAGGATGCTCTACCCAATCCATTGGTTTCCATTCCATGGTCTAGGGTTCCCAAAGAGAATCTGCGAGATTTCATAGAGGAAATTAAATGACCTTGTATATTGGCCTTAAAAGATGGATAGGATACAAGAGTTGAAGAGGGACAGTAGAGTATTCCAGGCATTGGAAGGGGGTACAGAGTTGAGAAAGCAAGGGTATGGGAATGGCAAAGTAGAATTTGGCTAAGTCTTATAATAAATGAAAGGCAGGAGAAGGATGAAAAAGTAAGGTAGATAGGTTCATAGCTTAGTCAGTGTATGTAAGCCATAGGCAATAGGAAGCCATTAAAGTGATTTAAGCAGTAATGATGTGACCAGATTTATGCATAAGGAGGATGAGTTTAGCTCTGTATGTAGGAAGAGTTGAAGTGGGGGGAATGTAAAGCTGAGGAGACCTAAGAGTGGAAATGAGAGCCTGAAGTCATGGTGGCAGTGAAATTAGGAGGGGCTTGATAAGGGAGCCATTCTGGAGCTAGGAAGAGCCTTCTCTGAACATAAACGTAGCTGAACACAGGTTCTAGTCTTATATGTCATCACCAGCATGATAAAAGGGGTCTGCAGTGCATCCAGCTGGGATGGATTTAAGATTACAACTTGTCAGGGATACATAAGCTTGGTTATTATATTAGTATAGCTTGTTTAACTCAAATAGGAACACCTTGCTTTGCTTCTGCTGCCCTTCCCCATCCCATTGAAGAGGGGAAGAGCAGGCCTTGCTTCTGAGTTAGAGAATTACTGAATCACTTACCTTTAAGAACAAAAGCTGTAGTCTCAAACCACTCTGCTCCAAAACATCTATTTTTGCACATTACTCAATACTAAGCAGCAGAGCCCTTGTTCTCTCTTTATTTGTTTGCCTCAGCTCCTGCAGTTGCCCTGCTATGTCTTGAGTCCAAATGTGAAACCAGCTAGGCTGATGTTCTAGGTGTCACTGGCTCCACAAAACAGAGAGGAGGGCATGTAGGGGGGTTGGGGAGGGTGCAGTCTGCATTCACAGCTGAGGCAGCTGTCTATAAACAAAATAGCGTAACTAGGGCCTCCTTGGGCCAAGGCCCTGGTGTGTGACGTGTCTGACTGAGCCCAAAGAGTCCCGAGTGGTCAAAGCCAAGTGCTGCTGTAAGTGTTAGGGAGACAGCAGCAGAGCAGACCCAGGTTGAAATGCTCGGATTAGAGGAATTGTAGATAGTTAGGCCTAGGAGGAGCTGGACCTTGGCAGGCAGTCTTGAGACAAGAAGAAAAGGTCTGTGCATCTCCAGCCAGGGCAGAAGGGAAATGAGGTTAGACTTGAATGGTTGCCATTTAAAAGAGTGAGGCCACCACAAAAGGGAGTAGGGAATATGGGGAAAGTCCTAGAGTGGCAGTGAGGGGCCTTGGGGGCCAGGCCCTGCTACTGATTTGTTCAGTGGCTAGCAACAGCTGTTCACAATTATATAATGCTTTACTTTTGCTTTTTTTTTATAGACTACTTTACATATTCCTCATTTGATCTTCACAGCTCTGAGGAACTGCAAATAATTGTAATTAATATTAGTAGTTGGAGTAAAACTCAGGCTGCTCAAGTGTTTTAAGGATTACTAAATGCTCTGCTCAAACTATTCATGTAAGGTATGGAGTGAGAGAATTCTCCCCATTTCACAGATGAAGAACTAAGATGGGGGGGGGGGGGGATGTGGTTAGATGGAACGTGGCTTGTCTGAAGTCATGAACTTAGGGTGAGAAGGGCTGGGTTAAATCTCTTAAGTCCAGCATTCTTCCCACTGCACCATAGCCCGCTTTCTTCCTCCTTTGTTCTTTTTACGCTTTTTCTTCTCTTGGCCTTAATTTTCTTGTATGTAAAATAAAGGATGTTGGACTTGATCGTTCTGTATTATCAGTTATAAAATTCTGTAATTCTGAGATCCTCACAGTAGCCTTACCAGGTCAGGTATTATCCCTGTTTTAAATGTGATGAACTGGAGGCTGAGTGAGATCAAGAGACTTGTCTGAGGTCACAGCAAAATAGTGACAACATTGGGACTGAACCCCTAGCTTCTAATTTCAAATTCAGTGCATGCTCCACTATGCCATAAATGCCAAGACATACCACTTTCTTCTGGGGCTCAATTTCCTTATCACTAAAATTAAAAGTGAGAGGAATAGGTGATCTGCAGTAACTTCCAGCTCAGCCTTGGCTTCTAAGATGGTTTCTGTCTCTACACACCGTGTTCTCAAGTCTTTTCTATTGTGGTTTATGATCCTAACAGTCAACAAGTTCATTAACTTAGAAGCATAAGAAACAAGCAGACCTTTTATGAAATTGATGCTGCTAAGCCACAGTTAGTGGGTCTTGTCCTTTGTTCTTGTTTTTCCTGTGGTCCAGTCCTGATGGATTTTACCTAACACAGGACCAGCTGCAGTCTTTGTGAGAGTGCAGGTCAGGTAAGCTTGTATGTGTGAATCTAGAGGGAAGGGAGGCTCTCTGGCTTGACCTCCTAAACACTGCTTTAAGTCCACTGAGCCAGCATTCCAGCTTGTTTACCTGGGCAGATCAGTACCCCCGCAGGCCCAGAAGGGCCTCCTGTCGAAGCCCCTCACCTTTAGTTCAGGTCATCTCTGCTGCCTCCAATTTCTCTTAACACTTTTCCCCTGGCTTCTCCTTTGTACTTATTAGCATTCTGCTTTATGGCAGAATCATCTGTTTATACTACTCTTAGATAACAAAGTTCCCAAAGGAGAAGGCGTATATCCAATTTTATCTTTATGTCCCCTGTGAATGCCACACCCAGGGTCTGCACATGGTAGGCATTTAATTAAATCACAAATAGGAACAGGTTATTAAATGTATACTTTGTGAAGAGAGGTGCATTGATACACCTTCAATATGTCTATGAATTTCAAACCTATTAGTAATGTAACTGACAAGTAGCAAAGTAGACTGGTTTGTATTTTAAGCCCCTTTAAATTGTTTTGTGTCTGCTGTCTGTGTAATAGAGATTTACAGGCCAGGTAAGTAATGCAGTGGATAGATCACTGGGCTTGGAATCAGGAAGACTCATCTTCCTGAGTTCAAATCTGGCCTCAGATGCTTACTAGCTGTGTGACCCTGGGCAAGTCACTTAATCCTGTTTGTCTCAGGTTCCTCATCTGGAAGTGGAGACAGAAATGGCAAACATTCCAGGATCTTTGCCAAGAAAATCCCTAATGGGGTCATAAAGGTTGGACATAACTGAACAAAAAAATACAAATTTACAGTAGCTACAGCTAAATGGTGGTATCTGTAGCTCTCAGTGATCAACAGACTTTAAACCCCTTTTTAAAAATTTTTTTAAAAATGTTTTGTTTTTATATCATCTTTATTTCTAAATAAATCCCTTCCCAGTGAGCCATCTTTTCTAACAAAGAATAAAAGCAGGGAAAAAAACACTTTACCAAAACCAACTGACTCATCATTTGTGTCTGATAGTGTATATGCAGAGCTCCATACCCATAGCCCTCCACTTCTGTAAAGATTGGAGGCAGCAGCATGGTACGGTGGACAGATTGCTAGATGTGGAGTCAAAGGGCCTTTTTCCAAGTTCTGGCTATTGCTATTTGTATCAACTTGAGCAAGTTGTTGGATATCGCTAGATCTCGACCATGAGGTATAGGGTTGTATTAGTTGATGTTCAGAGGTCCCTTCTAGCTCTAGTCCAGTGACAATGGGCTGCTTCTTGAGGTGGTGAGCTTCCTTGCTGGAAGTATTCAAAATGCTGTGCTGGCCACTTGAGGAGTGAAGTAAAGGAGCTGATTCTACAGAGTGATCATTGGCACTAGAGCATACAGTTCTTGAATCTATGATTATTTTGCCTATGATCTATTGAAAGTGCAAGTTAATGCACCTCCTTCCCTCCCTTACACATTTGCGCAGTTATAGGTATGGGGGTATTACATATACTCTGTTAGATTTGGTTGCTATATTAATTAGTTTTGCTGAACTGCTTTTATATTCCTTTTGAAAAATTCGTATATGAGTTGCCTTGCTGGGTAGGTGAAGGGGAGAAATATATTTGGAAATGAAGGTGATATCAACAGTACTAATAAAGTTCTTTTCTTTTTTTCTTAAGTGCTAATGAACCATGAAAATAGCCAAAAGAGAGGAGATGTGTATACCCCATGATAGAAGACTGATCTAAGACAGCTCCAAGATTCTTTGCATTAATGAATTACTGTACTAACAGAGTACACCTTTTGTGAGCTTGAAGGGAAGTGAGAAGGGAGGGTAAAAAATTAATAATACATTTACATCATTCTGGTTTACAAAGTTCTTTCTTCATAGCATCCCTGTGAGGCAGAATAGAATGTGTTGCCATTCCCTATCTTATAGATGAAGAAACAGATCCGTCAGGTTATGCCATACCCAGGGTTCTCTTAATGAACATGGACCTTTTTTCTCCTGGAAAACGAGATAGCAATAAATTCTCCCTTAAAGCATTAGGTGCCATTGTACATGCCAGAATCTTGGAGCCCTTTTCCTTTCTAGGGTAAGAATGTTATTTTCAGAGGCCCTGCCTGGCATCAGGGAGCTCCCGAGTGGCCTGTGTTTGGCCTCTACCGTTGCCATCTGTGATCACTCGTGCTGTGCTAATGTGATGCTGCTGAGTTATGTAACAGGAGCAGTGCCCTCTGGGGAAAATCCACACTGTGCTGCTCTATGGAATAGTAAATGCAGGACAATCAAAAGCAGGAGGGGACAGTCCTGCCCTGCAGCTATTTACTTAAAACTCCAGCTGCCGCTTCATATTTTCTCCTGAGCACACTGTGTGTTATAGTGGAAAGAAGTCAGACCCAGTCTGGACACCAGGGTTCAAGTTCTTTCCAGCCTCTCACTAATTATGGGATCTGGGGCAAATCACTTCTTCTCTTGGTCTCTGTTTTTTCCTGTGTAAAATTAAGGGGTTATATGGTCTCCAAGGTCCCTTCCTGTTCTTGTGACAGATCCTTAGGATTAGATGAGCATAATAAGGTTACTTCCAACTCTGTTCATTGTTCTATAACTTGTGCCTTTTACTCCATATAACCTAAGTATTATTTTTTTTTAAGGTAAACTGAGAGGGTAGAAGGAAATAGATAAAAAGTATTTGGGAGTCCTCTTGCATCCCCAGTCAGCTGTCCTTCCTGGCATTCTTTGCCCTCCTCTAATTTTTTTTCTCGCATTTTACCTGAAGATTTAAAGTATGAAGTAGTCTAGCAGCAGTTTATATTTTGGGGCAGTTGACCCCAAAGTACTAGAGTCCATTTTGAATTAAATCATTAGGTTGCATACGTGAAACCAGCCCTTAATCACACTGCAGTTATGGGGTTTGGAGATTGTTATTGAAAATGTTTGTTGGATTGGATTCTCACAGTGGATCATGGGCACCAGCAGATCATTGAATCCTAGATGTCAGTACTAGGAAGGGACACTCTAATCTAATCCCTTGTTCTCCAGAGGCCTAAAGAAGGGATGTGTGGAGAGTCTTCTCCCACAGTGGCAGAACAAAAAACTAGAGCATGGGTATTTCTAGGTTCCCCATTAAGTGTTCTCTCTACACTGTATCAGACTTTCTCACCTACTGGCTGCATGTTGAGCTCAGGGCTCTTGGTCAGTGAAAGTTCTCATGATGATGCATTCAAGTTCCGGTGATAAAGAATTTGAGAGAGCCTATATTTCAAGCATCTTTCTCTACATACTCACAGGTTCTCTTTCAGCCCCCTGGTGGTTTATTTGGTAGCATTACATAGTCTAAGGAAGCGGGCCTTTCATCATTTCTAGCATTCAGTCAAGGCAAGTCTTAAAACTGCCAACGACGTTTAAAATAAATCAATACTATAAACTACTGTGATGAATTTCCCGACTTTAAAGGAATTTCCATTTCAGTTAGAGGTGCCAGGGGAAAGCTATAACTCAACTAGCATTATACAAAGGTCAGATTTTCTATTTTGCTTCTTTGGAAGAGAAAGTGTTATCCAGACTGACAAGAGCTGAGAATGGGCCACCCAAAAGCTACAAGTCACAGAGAAAGCTAGACAAGTTTCTTTTAAGATCTCTTTTATGATATTGTGCAATATAAGTTGATTGAAGTTCATTTAATAACCATATATGATGTGTCTACTATGTGCTACTCAAGGAAATGCTCCTGTAGCTCTCTAATCTCATTGTTTCATTGGGTCTAGATTACAACCTGTCCATGCCTTCACACTCTATGACAGTATTAGCCGTGTCCTGCCATATATCCTCCATAAGGTAACCCCCTGGTGTGACAGGGACCTGCCTTTAGACCATAGGATTATCTATAGCTCTAGAACTGAAAAAGACCTTAGAAGTCCAATTCTTCTCAACATCTTGCCATTTCATGAATAACTATGGACCTGCCACCCAGCCCACCTCCTTTTACATCTTTCCAGGGACAGTCATTAACCTACTTCTGCTCGTTTCTTTGTTGGTAATGTGTAACAGTATTTGTACCCACAATGCACTTTTCTATTGTGCTGTAGGTAAGCCGGAAAGTCAGTTCTTCAAAAATTGTGGTAAATCATGATAGTAAGCTGTTCAGCATCACCAGAAGAATGTTTATGATTAAATATTTCATTAGAAACTTGACACTTTTCTATAACATTTTACAAAGAGCTTTCCTCATTACAGTCTGGTACATTAGGTAGTACAAGTATTAGCTCCATTTCATAAATCAGGAAACTGAGGGCCAAAGAGATGTTAACTGATTTGGACAAGGTCACACACAGTAAGTTACAAAGCCTTCTGACCACTTTAAGCACCGAACCACACAGTCCCTGACCTCAGAAGGCTTACAGTGTAGTGATAGGAATACAAAACGTAAGGTAAATATGCAGTAACCATAAAGCAGAATAGAAGATGGTGATATCATCATTCACACACAAGGTTATTAGAACTGAGAGGAAAAAGACTCCGGGGGAGGGGGAGGCGGGGAAGGATGAGAATCAAAAGTGCCTTCCTGGAAGACGTAGAATTGCATCTGAGCTTTGCCATAAATTGGATTTCACCTGAGAAAAGGTTACATTCTGAATATAGGAAATAGATCAAGCAAAATTATGGAGCCAGAAAACTGATTGTGTTTATGAAAATGGTTAATTACCCAATTTTGCCAAAAAATCAAAGTATCTGTAGTGGGAAGTTCTGTGAGATAAGGCAAATTGCATAAATGGTGCCTCTGAATTCCAAAATCCTTCAGCATCATTATATGTGTGTTTGAGGTAAGGACAATGGCTTTGTGAGAATGTCTCAGGCTTTTTTGAGTATTCATTTTTCTGGACAAATGGGAAATCAGGGATGGGTAGATTTTTGCCTCACTTTGTATCTCTTTCATTTGGAAAATGGTAAATCACACTGGCCTCCAATTGTTTTTGTATTTGCCTCTAGATGTTCTTAACATGTCTAAGACATGTCCTAGGAAGCAAGTCCAAGACTGCGAATGGGTGTGTAGTACTTTCAGATTTTGGCAGATTATATCAACATCTTACCAGAAAAATCCAACCTTGCACAAGGCAGAAAAAGAACCAGTGGTCACAAGTGAAGAATTCTTTGTTGTTAGTAACCAGTTGGGATGACTGGTTCTAATGAGCCAAGGTTAATGTGGGGCAGGCAGCAATCCTGAATGTAGAAGACTGAATAAGCCACACCCCAAACCAGCAACTAGTTGGCTTTTTTCCCCCTTCAGGGACTAGACCTACTCTCTGAACTGAAATTAAGAAATAAAATTTACTTTGAAAATAAACTGAAATTTAGATGTGGCTACTGCTAGTACATTTCAAAAATACTCCACTCAGCCAAAAATCATAGGTATATTTTGTGAGCTTTGCTTTCTTCATCTGTAAAATGGGGTTGAAAGTTGGACTAGATGATATTGAAGGAAGGATCCCTTCTGACTCTAGTCAGGATCCTGTGATGTGACCTGACAGCTTGGCACTCATGCTGCTGTTGGGTTTGAATAACTTGATCAGGGCTAAGGCGTTGGGGAGTCTTGTCCAAAGCTTCTCAAGTGCTTTTCTATCGGACTTATCAGGAACTCTTGGGAATAACTCCCTCCCTTTTTCAGTGCCTAGAGAAAGGGAAGTGGTCTAGCTGAGTTTACCCAGTGTTAGTGGCAGAACCAAGCTCCCCAGATGTCTAGCTTACAGTTTTTTCCACTGCACCAAACCCTTGACCAGCCACTGCTCACAGCTGTCTAACCTTGTCCAACCCTATGATTCAGTCTTAGTCTAGGTCTATGGCCCCCTGCTTTGTAACATGAAACCTCTTCCCAGGCCAGGCTGGTCTGTTTACTACGCCCTGCTTTCTGCTTCCTCCTCAACTAGACAACTTAACATTTATTCTTCAAGGCCAGGTTACAACCCACTTCCCTTTACCTCCCTCGGGAAACCTTTCCAAGCTAGAGCCCAGGGCTTCTGACTCCCAGTCCAGGTTGGGTAAGTCATACTTAAGAGTGGCCCTTTCTCCTCATTATTTTCTCCCTTGGTACATTAGCCATCACCAAAGTCTGCAAAACAGGTGTGTTTGCCTATGATGAGGCAGCATATGGTCCTTGGAGGCACTGAACCTCCTCTCTTGCCTCTAGTGCATCTAAAGAGGATGAGGAAAGGGGGGGTGGGGGAGAATAATTTGACTTTTCTCTACAGATCCCTGACCCTGGGGAGATTATTTTCTGTGCAGTAATAATACTTCTAAGATTTTCTGGTGAAAGGAGCTGGAATAATACAAAGATCTTCAATTATCAACTCTTGATTCCCTGTTATGTTGCTGAGATAGGAATCAGTTATTTTGTGAGGGAAGGGAAGCTTGTGGTGAAAAGCCAGAACCAGCACCAACTTCAAGGGAGGGAGGGAGGCTTCTTTAGCCATCACTCCTGTGCCTTCTTAAATAACCTTCCATAATGGAAGGCAACAGAATACTAAAATTATAGACTGTTAGATAGAGCTGGAAGGGATTTCAAAACATCAGATATTATTACTACTAGAAGGAATATCAGAACTAAAAGGGAAGATCATATAGTTCAGTACTTTCAAAGATAATAAGTAATAGTTCATTTATATAGAACTTTTCAGTTTATAAAGCAGTTTAGATGCATTTGATCCTAACATTCTTGTGACACAGGTGTAAGTATGACTCCTCTTATTTCAGATTAGAAATCTGTTACCCAGAAAAGAGGAAATGATGTCCTAAGCTAATAAGTAAGAGATTCAAAGTTTGAACCTAGGTTTCTTGACTCCTAGCTCATTAATTCATTATTCTTTCTGCCATAACAGGTCTTCTGGGATGAAAGTTGGTCTTCAACTCCTAAGTCCCCGCTTTAGTCTCTGTATTCTGCAGTGTTAAGTTCAGTTCAGCATTATATATCTCCATACTTCCTTATGGCCAGCCATCCTTCCTCACCCCTTTAGATAGAGTCGGGTCTGAGTTTTATATCTTATGCTTGCTAGATAGGATTCGTACTTGAGTGTTTATTGTCCCTATTCTTTGTAAACAGTTTGCCTTTAAATGATAGATGATCGTGTTGACATTTGCATGTGCACTCTGCTGTAATTTTGTCTTTTAAGAGTATGTCATCCTTGTGAGGGTGGGAAGGAGCTGAAAATGAGCATGTGGTGTCCTGTCACATGGACAGGGCTTGGGGAGCAGGCTCTGGTTCTGTCAGAATGTTACTTCTGTCATTCATCTTTTATACCCTTATGTAATAAGTTGGAGCCATGATTGCCTGCTGTTAAAAAATCTCAAGAGCCACTTTTATTGCAAATTGTGGGATACTATTTATAATTCATGCCAGCCAGAGAAATAGGATAGAAGATGGTAGGTATTGTAAGAGGGATACTAGCAAATCCTTGACCTATTTGTCTTTATGCTCTTAGTGACCGTAGTTTGTGAATATCAGAGATGATGGGGACCCGAGAACATAGAACATTATAGAATATAGATGTCAGAGTCATCATTGGAGATAGTCTGTCTGGTCAGCTCTTGTTCATTTTCCAAAGGGAGGAAATGAGCCCCAAAGATAGGAATTGACATATTCAGGGTCACTCAACTTATCAAAGGCCAAGTCAGTAGTAGAACCCAGCTCTCCTATCTCCCCTAGTTTAGGGGGTTTTTTTCTTAAATATTTTTTTTCAATAAAAATCTATTTTCTCTTTCATACCCATCCATCCACCACCCCTAATTGAAAAAGAAAAAAAAAATCCTTAGAACATCTGCATAGTCAAGCAAAACAAACTTTTGACATGGCCAAATTAGTTACATCCAATATACAGTATATACGAATCAGGATTAGTCATTATGTTGATCAGAGTTCTTAAGTCTTTCAGAATTGTTTCTTTACAGTGTTGTTGTATAAACTGTTGTCCTGGTTCTCACTTTCACTCTATATCAGTTCTTCCCATGTTTCTCAAAACCATCCCCTTCATAATTTCTTACAGCACAGTAGTATTCTGTTACATTCATATGCCAGTAGTGAGCACCTCCTTATTTCTTTGCCACCACAAAGAAAAACTATAAATAATTTTTGTACATATGGCCTCCTTTCCTTTTTCTTTCATCACGTTGGAGTATAAGCTTGGTAGTAGTATCATTGGATCAAAGAGTTGAGTAATTTGATGGGGATATGCTTCCAAACTGCTTTCCAGGTTGGCCAGACCAGTGCACAGCTCCAGCACTAGTTCTTAATGAACCTGTTTTCCCGTAACCCCTCCAACATTTTCCTTTTTTATCAGCTTTGCCAGTGTGATGAGTATTGTTTTAATTTGCATTTCTCGACTTAAATTTTTTAATTAGTTCCCTGTGTATCTTGGAAATGAGCCCTTTATCAGAGAAACTTAGTGCAGAGATTCTTCCCCCCAAGTTACCTACTTTCCTCCTAATTTTAGCTACATTGGTTTTGTGTATAAAAAATGCAGAATTATTAATTATACCTTTTATGATCATCTTCTGTCCTTGTATGGTCATTGATTCTTCCCCTGATATTAGAGGAAAGTTTTCTGTCCACCTGGAATTTGCAGAAAGAGGGGGTGGGGTGATCTGTGAAGCAGCATGCTTTTGTAGAAAGAGTACTCCGGGTTGGAATTTGAAAGGCCTGGATTTAAAATCTGCCTTTGTCACTAAGGATTTGGAGCAGATCTGTTTTGCTTTTGGATCTCAGTTTTCCTCATCTGTAAAAGGACATAATAACTCTTAATATTCTCAAAGGCCAAGTCAGTAGTAGAACCCAGCTCTCCTATCTCCCCTAGTTTAGGGGGTTTTTTCCTTAAATATTTTTTTTCAATAAAAATCTATTTTCTCTTTCATAAGGGTCAAGGTAGTAATGTGTAAGAAGTACAGTATGAATGTGGGTTAGTAGTTGAAGGAATTACTGTACTGTCAGCACATTTCCACTCTATTTTCTAGGGATAGTTTGAGAATTTGAGCGCCAATCTTAGCACTGTGACTTAGTACTTTTATCATTTTGGGCAAGTCACTACTTCTGAGTCTGTTTTTCAGTCTGTAAAGTCAGGGGTATGGATTAGATAACTGACTTTAGGGGTCCCTCTCAGCCCTAAATCTGTGATCTTCTTTGTAATTTTAAGTCAGTCAGTTTTCCTGATGCCATCAGGTTCCCTTGAGAGTTCACTAGATCCCATTTTGAAGAAACCAAAGGGACAAAACGGGAAGCATCCCCTGCTACAGGTCACTTTCTGACTTCGGTAAACACTAACAGAACACCTGCTATGTATAAACTAAAAGCTGTGGGTGTGAAAGTATGATGGAGACAAATTTTAGCTAGGCAGTGGTAGGAGACAGAGATGCCTGACTTGAAGTCAGGAAAACCTAAATTCACATCTTACCTCAGGTGCTTTAGTAGCTTTGTGTTAATCTGGTCAAGTCACTTGCCTTGTCTATAAATGAGGAATAGTAAAAGCACCTACTTCAGGGCTGTTGTAAAGAACAAATGAAATAAAATATATAAACTGGCAAAACTTTGAAGCACTATATACATGTTTTCTGCTATTTAATATTATCATTATTGTTTTATGTCAGTATAAGAGAGAAACTTAGTAATTTGTGCTCTTGAACAATTGAGTTTTTTTTCTGTGGATAGTGAGTTTGTTGTGATGGAGGGGTAGGTATTCAAGCAGGAGTTGGGTACTCACCTGGAAGGATGATAATAGAGGGGAATTCATGTTTCACATAAGGCACAGACTAGATGATTTCAAAGATTCCTGCCAACTCCTGGTAATACAAAATTAAGACAGTCTTTGGCATTGTCTTCAGTGGACAAAACAAGACTTAAGAATAAAAGACAATATAGTGAAATACACCTTTTGTACAGCCAAGATCATAGGAGATCAGAGAAGGGAAAGATTCTTGAAGCCTATAGAAGTCAATGAGGACTTCCTGGAGGAGGTCGTATTTGAGTTAGACCTCGAAGGAGGAAGAAGGCATTTCTAACTGAATAGTGTAAACAAAGGCACAAAAGTAAGAATGCCGGGGATCAGAGAAACCAGTTTAGCTGGAGTAGGCTCTTACATATAGGGGAGTCTTTAGGAATTGGTTTATATTGGTAGATTGGAGCTAGATTGTGAAGGGTTTTGAATGCCATGCTAGCACATTCAGACTTGGTCCATTGTGGACATGGGGTACTTCACTTTGAGTCAAGAGTGTTTGCCTTGGATTTCAGCATGGCACTGGCTGTGTGACTAAGGAAAAGTTATTTGGCCACCTTTGCAGACAAGGAAATTGAGGATCAGAGAGTAGCATACAACCTAGCTCACAGTTATCATGGAAAGCACCTGGAAGTTTTTATCAAGCAATATAGATAGGTGTATATGACTATAGTTAACAGTTTTTGAGCAGATGGCACAGCATGTGCAAAGATATGTTTTAGGAAAATTAATCTGATTCAATAGAGTTCATTGTCAGGGTCCATAATACTAACAGAAACCTGGAACTAGACAGATCTTCTGACACCCCTTCTCCCCCACCTCCCCTCACCCCCAGCTTTGTCCCTAGGCCTCCACCGAGCTGGTCCTAATTAGTGACCCAGGTCTCCTACTGATCAGCTCTGCTATGGCTTCTCCAGTGAATGGAGATAAGTCTGTAGAGCAGAGTGTAGCAACCTAGGGTAAGATCTTGGACCAAACAGGACAAAAGAGGTGAAAAGCAGACATCCAGTAGGAGTAGAGGAAGGTGCAGTGAACCATTTCTCACCCCAGAATTCTTGGAATAAGAAATGAAACTGAGTGGGGTGAAGTGATGGTGACTGAAAATTGAAAGTTCCATATTAACATGAGAAAAGTGTGGAGAGAGAGGGAAGTGCCATGGAAATTGTCCCTTAATATAATGAAAGGAACATGGACCTTAAAATTTGCTATATAAGATTACAGTCACTGCCCTCGTGAAGCTGAGATGTGATGAGACAATCCAGGTTACCTATCACACAATAAAAGATTCCCAATAGAATACTTAGTAAGTAACGTTTAAGAAGAAAGCAGCATTATTGGCCAGATCATTAGGGAAGGCTTCATACAGTGGGTGCCATTTAGTTTTGTTTATTCCACTTCCTTTAGTTTGGTCATTATCCATATCACACGGTTTTGTAAGGTTCTAGTTTCATAGTTGGTACTTTTATTGCTGATGCTTGATGATTTTTTCTTCTGGCATTTCTACCCCGTACCCCACTTCATACATAATGTGTTCATTATGTTGGCGCTCTTGTTTTGCCTGGCATTTCTCTGGCTGTCCTTGAGGAGGCTGCACTCCTCTAAGCCTCCAGGAGTTGGCATTTGAGTCAGACTTTAAAGGATGAATAGAAATTAACCGAGGAACACTTCCCCTCTCTGCCCTCGGTTTCCTTCTCTATAAATGGAAGATGATCATATACTTGCATTGTCCCCGTCATAGAACTAATATGAAGATCCAAGGAGATCTGTGTCTGTGAAAGATGATGTAAGTGTTTGTTGTGGAGGGGCACTGGACTGTGTTGAGCTTAGTTAGAAGGCCTCAGTTCAAGTCCTGTCTCCATTGAATACCAGCTTAATAACTGTGGGCAAGCTCTTTCCCTTGTTGGGGTCCTGTCAGGAGAGGGGTTTCCAAACTGAAAATTGCTCTATCAGTGTGAACTGTTCTTCTTAATCGGCAGGAGATAGTGGGGAGATGTTTTCTAATTCTCATTTGTTTGACCAGATCAGCCTAAATCGAGTCGTTCTCCCATGGAACCTCACTAACATTCTACAGCCCCTTCACACAGAGAGATCCCAAAGCCCTTTAGCAATTATACCCAAGTTGAAAGGGTCTTGTGTGGTTGTTTCTAGCCCAGAAAGTTCCTGTGAGTGCTCAGTGCCCTGCTATGTCCTGGTCTCTTTTCATTCTCTATAGGCACAAGTTTGTTACTTTGTTTTCCTCCCCAAAGGCCACAAGCTGCCCAGTTCCCCTAATAGCTTAGTCACCTTTAGCCCCTTGGCTAGGAATAGTATTGGGATGTCTTTCTAGTGGCATTAGTTCCCAAAGGCCTTCATCTCTGAGGCACCTTCAATAAGATCACAGCCTTTCCTCCTGAGCCAGTTCTTTGCTAATTACAGCAGCTGCAGCTGAACCCATCTCTCTCTCTAGGGAGCCAATTGAAACTGTCTGCAGATCTCATTTCATGGGCGCACTTCCTAAGTTGAGAAAGGGAATTAGTTAAGACCAATTATTGCCATGGCTTCTTCTCCAGTAGTTAATAATAATGATACCACCACTGGGTCATGTGTCTGTTATACTTTTAGATTTACAAAATTCTTTCCTTAGAACATCTCCCGTTTTGCAGATGAGGAACCTGAGACACAAGGACCAAATGCATTCTCATTGTCTTCATCATAGTTTAGACCTGAAGGGACTTTAGATAACTTTGTAGACTGAACCCTGAATTTTACAGATGAGGAAACTGAAGCCCAAAGAAGTTAAGCGACTTGTCCCATCACCTGACTTCACTGAACCAAGGTTCAAACCAAACCCACAACTTCTGACTCTAGATAAGAGCTCAGATTCCCCTCAATTCTCATTTCTAAGGTACTTAAGACTTGTTAACTCAGTCTAATCAATTCATGGAAACAGTCAACTATTATCTCGTCTTTGTCTCTAGGAGTCCCAAAGCACCAGAGACCTGGTAAATCAGAGTCAGTGCATATGTTTGGAGCTCTGTCTACAAACAGCGATTCGTACATGTGAGAGTTCTGTTACTACTGGCCATATCGTGAAATTTGAGTCTATAAAGAGGTTAGGAGTAGGATAGAGAATCTTTGTGCTGGAAGAACCTTTGGAGTTGTCTTGTACAACCCTTGTCATTTACAGATAACTTGAGATCCAGTGAGGGGCAGGGGACTTGCCCAAGGGACATCATAATATATCCAGTAAGTGGTAGAGCCATGGAATAGTCCCCAGGTCACCTGACTTTCATAGAAGTCCTCCTGCTGTTCCACCTTGCCACATCGATTTGTGTACATGCTCCCCGATCCCAGATTGGGGTCACTGACTTTTGGTTGCCCAGGTATGAGCCAAGATCCTTGTAGTTACTTTTCTTCCCTTTAACTGTGTTGTGTTCAACCATTCTCCCCAATCCAAGAAGATATTTCTGAACCTGAATTATTGTGTTGGAACAGAGGAAGTAACCAGATCCCTTCAAATGAGTCCATAGGCTGACCCATTCTAGCTATGCAATGAAAGTGGGATGATGTTCCTGTTCCTTTGGATGAAGGTCAGAGTGCTGAAGCCCTCAGAAAGGAATTAACTTGATAAGCTGATGATGTTCATCACTTTATGTGGTTATCATTTGTCCTATTTTTGCTAAGTGTTCTCTGGCTGCCTATTTTAACAAATAAGCCTTTCCTTTTAAAGTATAGTGTGTACTGTCTGCACTGACTGAGCCAGACAGATGTCACCATAGCAGCTCTCATTCCAGTCATCAGCCAGAGTACCGTGGCCATTTTTAGATGGTAGAGGCATGAAAGAGGTTACAGAGATTCATTAACTGGCCAAGGATCCCCACAGAAGCGAAGATGCTATCTCCCTCGTCTGCCTCCTAATCTGCTGTTAGCTGGTTGTTCCTTTATGTAAAAGTTGAGAAATCAAGCCACTTTGCACTGAACCTTTGATGTCCAAGGCAGCATGATGTGACGGGCTCCCCTCAGAGGGCACCTCTCCAGCACTGGATTCTACACATGCATCCTCTTGTGCATGAAGCCTTTCCTGAGCTTCCCAACTGCTAGTGCTCTCCCCAAATTGATCTGTATTTAACAACTTTGTATATATTTGTATTCACCTTCTATTTATGTTGTATATGTTTTATATCTACTTGTGTCCTTATGAGAATGTAAGTTTATGAGTCTCTACTGTCTTTTCCTTCTTTGTAGTTGTATCCCAAGCACTTACCATAGTGCCTCACCAGGGGCTTAGTGAATGCTTATTGATTATAGATAGATACAAGGGAGGGAGGATATTTGGAGTTGCCAGGAAAACCTCACATAGATGTGTTTTGAAGGATGGAGGGGGGTAATATAAAGTGGAGGAGGATTGGATCTGGAAGAGTTGAGGCCAGGTTGTGAAGGGCTTTAATAAAGCTAAACAAAGGAGTTTATATTTTACCCTGAAAGCAATGAGGAGCCAGCCACTGGAGTCACTTAAGTAGGGGAAACGTGCAGTCAGATTTGTATTTAAGGAAAATGACTTTGGCAACACAATGTAGAGTGGAGAGAGACCTGAGGCGAGGAGACCAGTGAGGAAGGTGTTGCAATAAGCCATGTGACAAAGGCCAGAAATAGGGTGGTAGCTGAGTAGAGAGAAGAGGTGAGATGTGAGCGGGAGCTGACGAGGTTACCAAGAGAAAGTGTAAAGGGAGAAGAGAAAAAGAGGGCCCAGGACAGAACCTTGGAGAACACTCCTAGTTAGGGGGATGGTGTAGATTAATGAGCCAGCAAAGAGGACTAAAAAGGTTCAAGTAGATGAGGTAGGAGGCCCAGGAGGAAGGAGTAATCAAGAGTGTCAGATGCAGCAGGTAAGGCCAGAAGGACGAGAAGTGAGAAAAGGCAGTTAAAGCAATTCCATTCATATTTGGGTATTAAGAGTTGTTGGTATCTTTGGAGAGAACAATTTCATTTGAATGATGATATCAGAAGCCAGATAGTCAAGGGTTGAGGGAGGGAGGGAGGGAGGAAGAGGTAGCAAGCATAGACTTTCAACATCTTTTTCAAGGGAGTTTTGCTGAGAAAGGGAGGGAGAATAAGAGGATCACAGCTTGAGGGGATGGCAGAGACTAGTAAGGCCTATGTACTACATGCACTTCAACCACTCCTCAAATATTTATTGAATACTGTAAGCCTAGAACTGAGCTAAGCATTGCATCCACACTGAGATTTTCCTGCATTGCACTAGCAGTATAGCATCATAGTTCTGGAGCTGAAAAGGATCTCAGAAGTCATCCAGTTTTAACCTTCTTTTATAGATGGGGAAGTAAGAATAGAGATGAAATAACTTTGCCCTCAAAATCACAGAAGTAGTTAGTAGCAGAGCCGGGATTTGAACCCAGGTCTTAGGAGTCCAAAATCCAGTGGGGTTTTTTCTGTTATACCACAGTGCCTTAAGGCCCATTAGATTAAATTACTCCTCTTGAGGGGTCATCTAGACTAGTACTTCTCAAAGGGGATGCCACAAGTTTCTTCACCAGGTTTTCTAGGAACCCATATGGGAATCTTGCCTCCCAACTTTCCTGGTGCTTGCCAGCTTAAACATTCAGTGTGCCACAGTTCCTTATGGGAAAGAACTATTACTATTTTATGAGCAAAAGTAGTTTGAGAGCCACTGGTCTAGACCAGCTATCCTGCCAGATGCTAAATGCTTTTTCAGAATTGGCCAGACTCCTTCCCCAAGCATATAAACAACGAAGCATAATGCAGAGAGCACTGGATTTGGTGTTGTGATACCTGGAGGCCAGTCTTCCTGATTAATAACTGCATAATGCGGGGCAAGCTATTTTTCAATCTTTTCTGAGGTTCAGTTTCCTGATCTGTAAAATAGAAATAGTTTTATTCTTTACTTCAGAAGGAGAGTGTGGGGAAAGCATTCTGTAAACTAGGCAATATCTGAGAAATGTTTGTTACTGTTATGTAAAGGCCCCAGAGTAGTTTATGGTCTTAGTTCATATTTCTGGGGGGTTAGAGTGGATCCCTATCAGCAGCCTGGAGAAGATAACAGAGAAAATCCCACAGCACATCGGGCAGATCCCTGATAAGGGGAGCTTGAGAGTCTCACAGGTGAGAAGGCATGGATGAGCTAGGAGGGAAGGGGGTTCCTCATCGAGCTCAGACCACACCCATCAAAATTGATGGTGCCTTCTCCTAAACATACCCAGTCCCATATTATCAGGCCTTGTGACACTAACCCAGTCCCTGATGTGGCTACTCAACCCTTTGACTATTCCCTTCCACTCTCTAGGCCTAAATTTCTCTGAAACTCATTTAAGCTGGAGGTTCTCTTAGAACTTGCCATCCCCAATATTCTGAACATTTAAGGAAGGGACTGTGACAGGGCAAGAAGAGTGTTGGATTTGGGGATCTGGTGACCTGGGGTTGAACCTCAGCCCCAGCTCTTGGCTAGTTTTGTGGCTGGAATCCAATCACTGAACTTGTTGGGGCCTCAGCTCACTAACCTACTCCTGATGACTTCATGTTGTTCCGGTCATTTCAGTCATGTCCAACTCTTTGTGACCCCTTTTATTGACCTTGGCAAAGATGCCGGAGTGGTTTGCTATTTCCTTCTCCAGTTCATTTTACAGATGAGGAAACTGAGACAGACAGGGTTGAGTGACCTGTTTGAGGTCACACAGCAAGTAAGTGTCTGAGGGCAGATTTGAACTCAAGAAGATGAGTCTTCCTGACTTCAGACCTGGTATCCGCAGCACTACAAAGCTGCCCCTGATGGGCTTAGCCTCATAGGGTTGTATTAAGGATTCGGTGAGGGAACTCATGTAACGTAGTACAGAAATGTCAATTAAGATTCTAAGTGAGCCTCGTGTGACCGGTCGGACCCATGTGTATCTCCACCTTAAAGCTAACTGCTGAGCTAGATGGGGAAAAGACCAGAGAGTGTGCCCACCATTCATAGTTGGATCTACTAAGTTAAATGAGGTTGGTGACGTTGATTATCTTAACTTCTTTCAAATGGCAAACAGGCCACACAAAGCAGTCAGCGAAAAGAAGCAGCCCTCCTTACTCCCTGCTTCTGTGGTGTCTGTGCAAAGACTATTGGTGCCACTTGGGCATCTAAAGACCATTCCCTTCATATTCCCCTCTGATAACTTCTTCCAGTGGTCTGCTTAAATAATATGCCCATCATCCTATTGAGAGGACCCTAAGATCATCTTTGAAAGGAGATGGTTCAGTGAAGAACATCAGACAGTGGGAAAGGGTTATAGACATTCCCAGCCTCACTAAACAGAACTCAGGTATTAGATTTGGGGGCCTGGGGGGGGTCTTGTCCAAATACAGAGGCTGGCAGTCCCTCTTTCAAATAGAAAAGACCCCAGGGGCAGTGGAAGCAGTCATTTCTTTGACTTCTCCTAGGAATCCTGTTAAGATCTTAGGGGGGGTAGACATTATTGAATTTCACCTTTCTGCTCTTGCTCAGTATCTCAGAAAGTAGAGAATGAATAGCATTAGGAGTAGCTTATATTTATCTTGCACTTTACTGATAGTATCTTCAGATCCTCACAATGCTCCCAGTGAAGTAAATAATGCAAGTATTAAGAACCCCATGTTATCTCTGACAACTCAGATGGGGGGTTGGGACATGGGCACAAGGCGAGCCGTGGTGGCAGAGGACAGTGGGAATGGCATGTTGAGCAGGACTGGGAAGTAGAAGGGCAGTAAAGCAGGCAGAGCAGGCTCTCCTGGCTCCTAATTCCAATTGTCACTGTGACCTTAAGGTAATGATTTCCTGAACTCCCCTTTCATCTCTAAATTTCCAGGACTGAATTCTCATCCTCCTTTTACTGCTAATACTGTGATTTTTTTATTCCTCTCAACACTTTATACTTATGTGGCCATTTCACCTTTGTAACCCCAAGGTTCCTCATCTGGGGGGTGGGGGAGGTGAGACCCTATAAGAATGTGTGCCAAGTACTTGAGGTCATCTGGTCAGAACTAGACCTTGGCCCAGACTTCATGGTTTTTACCACTTAATTCCTTACATTGTTTTAAATACATAAGAGTTTTCAGAAGTAGAATAAACCTTGATTTAAGTAGTTAAATAGCTCCAGCTTTGTTTTTCCATAGGCCAGAGGCCACCATCACCAAATCCAATTAGTGTAATTTAAGTTATACCTCAATTAAAGAACCAGCCGTCTAGTCAGAAAGACCTGGGTTCTAGTTCAGCTTCTGCCATATACCAGCTGTGTAACCCAAGGCATATCATTCAACCTCTCAGTGCCCCAGGAAGCTCTGATAATCTTCAGTGATTGAGGATATTCTCCTTATTACCAGTTGGGTTTTTTTGTGTCCAGTTTAGGCAGGGGAAATCAAAGTTAATATGTTGAGCCTAGAATTTGAAGTCAAGTGATGGTCCAAGCCATGAGATCAATTGATCCCCAAAGAGAAAGAACTGCTTGCAGGAGATTTAGAAGACAAGACATCTGTTTTTGAATCATGGAGAAGGAAGAGCATAGATGACTAAAGAATAGAAGTTAAAAAGGAGAGAAAAGAATTTCAGGCTAATTTGAGGAAAATCTTCCAATTAAGACTATCCAGGAATGAGATGTCCTGGTTTCAGGGAACTAGTTCTTTCTTACTGGAGGTTTTCAAGCAGAGGCCAACCTGATAACAACTTGTCTGGGTTATTGCAGGAGTACATTCCTGCTTTAGCTGGGATTTAAGCTAAGTGATTTGAGAGATCTCTGAAAAGACTGTGGAATCCTAAAAAAATGTTCTGCAAAGCCAGATTGTGGAAGAAAAGATCCTGTCAACTGATAATTAGTAAATATTGCTAGAAGTGGGTTAGGGAAAGACATAGCCTAGCCCCCAGCTTTTTGGATCTTAGAAACCTAAAGACATTCACTTTATTTCCCACAGAAGGCTTTTGCCCAAGTCTTTGTTTTTAATAGCTAATGTGATTTGTGGGAGTACCAATATGAAGAAACGTGCCCCCGAGGAAGGGGGACGACATTGGGCTAAGTGGATTCCAGGGAGAGAGATGGACTGTCACAGGGTGGTGAACTGATTGGTAGAAAGAAGTGCTTAAGCTAGGAATGAATGGTCACTTGTGAGGATGCTGCTGTTGAGGAGATTTTATCCTGGTGACAGAGGCTGGGGCTCTATGAACACCTTTTAAATCCCTGTGCTAACCTCTTCTTAGCTTGGACTTAGGGTTTTCACTTAATCTAAAAATGCTACATTCGTTCTCTCTTCTCCCCTCCCTCATACACACACACACTCACACATACACATACACATTATACATTCTTTCTCTTTACACACCTCTCCCTTCTTCACACTGCCCCCAAATTTGGATGGGCACTGTACCACCATAGAGACCATTCTGCAAATCCCAACCTCAGTAGCAATCTGCTGTAAGCTTTCTGCCTCTGCTTCAGCATGTCTCTTGCTCAGGCACTGATGAGAGCTCTCGCTGGCATGTCACGTGGAGTTAACAGCAGGACAGGTTTTCATGATGCTGCAGATGTTTGCTAGAGTTCTCTCATCTAACATGCAGAGACCACCTTGTCAAACTCATTTCCTAGGCTTAGTGCGTTATTTATGTTTATTACCGGAAGATAATAGAAATAGTTGATCTTGCTGAATGAAAGAGCAGTACAAGCACTTCCCCCATGTTCTTCCTGGGCCCTCATATAGTCTCCCTTGGATTACTCTCTATGTCCCACTCTCTACTCTTGCCTTTTGAGAAAAGGACATTGTGACCACAAGTAGCCCAACCTCGATCCATTCGATCAGAAATTGATGTGCTCCTACTAAAGCTGCACCCTTGGGAATCAGCAGGGCGTGATACAGAGTCAGGACGGGGAAAAGCAGCCCTGGGCCCTGGTTTCAGCTCTGTCACTCAGTCTAGTGGAGTGGACAGTATACTAGTGACCCAGGTTTGAGTGTCCACTCTGCTGCCTACCCACCCAAGTCCCTTCCTTTCTCTGGGACTTACTTTTGAATTAGATGGTTTCTAAGAGCTTCTGTAGCTCTGACTCTAATGATCCCTAAGTCACTTGATCTATTTAAAAAGAAGATATTTTCCATTTCTGCCTGACGTGGTGTTAGACGTGTAGGCATTCGATAAATTTTCTTTGGATTGCTCTTTCCAAACACATATGCCTTTGCCTTCTCCCACACATATGAAAAGCTATAGCAATATCTTTATCATATTTAAAATGCTTTATAAAACTGAAAGCATTATAG
The DNA here is from genome assembly GCA_028646575.1 of Pseudocheirus occidentalis. NCBI lineage: Eukaryota > Metazoa > Chordata > Mammalia > Diprotodontia > Pseudocheiridae > Pseudocheirus > Pseudocheirus occidentalis. The sequence goes on along the minus strand of CM053595.1, from coordinate 102,491,677 downwards.
GATAGAAATATTTGCTATTATTATGATTATCTTGTCACATGTTATCTCTTGATTTTTACAGCAGTCATGTTGAAATTGTACCAGAAATCATCATCTCCAAGATGTGGTTCAGAGACTGATGCCACTCCCATTCTCTAGGCCTCAGTTTCCTCATCTACAGAATTAAAGAGGTGGCTAGGTCATCTCTAAGGTCCTTTCCAAATCCAGTGGATTTCCCAAGGTCATCATGAGTGCCTTAGAAATAGGATTCAAGCCCAGGTCTTCTGACTCTTCAGACCCAGTGGTCCTTCCATTGCTGCAATGCTGCCTCTGTAAATTACTCCAGTTGTCATTAGCCACAGTGGAGAGTGAATCCAAATCTGTTTACCTCAGTTTCTCCTTATTGGTCTCTTTCAGGTTGACTTCGCAGGGACCCACAATCTCTTCAGTATGTGCATAGAGGGAAGCAGAGGATCAAGAAGTGGCTGGGTGGATGATGGGCGCTCTCCGGACAGCTGGATCTCCAGCTATGTGAAGCTTTTGTTTGGGGAGTGGTTGTGACTTTTTCTGTGTTTGATTTTTTTTTTTCCCCCCTCCTTTCAATTTTTCTTTACCTTTTTTTGGGAAGCCAATTGAGACTTCAGAAGAGCAGATGCTATTCCGATGGACAGGCACCAGTTTGTTTAAAGCCAATTCACTATGGACACAGCATATGTGTACTATTTTGTTTTGTTTTTTTTTTTTTTGCAGATGGGGTGAGGGAAGGATTTTTGTTCATCTTCTCTTTTTTTTCTCCTTTTCCCCCTCTGTGTCTCGGTCCTGCTTTTTCCAAACAACTTGTTGAGAAAGCTCCCTTTTGTCCAACCTTTTACCATCAAACCCATTTAAGGCCAGAAGAACTTTTCCTAAGGGCTTCTTCTGCTGGTGTGAAGCAGGGGGGCCCTTCCTCTTAAATCCTTTCTCTAGGTCAGCCAGGAACTGTTCTGGCCCAAGGATGATCCTGGATAACTAGGGAATGAAAAAAGGCCCCACGTGTCTTCAGTTCTAAGTGATATCTAAGTAGCCAGCACTAACTTATCCCACGGCAGAGGGTAAGAGATGCAAGAGGCAGGGAATGTGCTGGCTCAGACCTGGAAAAATATGGGAGGGTCCAGTGCAGGGTTTGGGGGAGGGTGCCCCCAGTCTCATAGTATTCTTTAGTTTCCAGGAATCCAAACCTCAGGCCATGCCAGGAATTGGATCCCCCCACTGTTGGATGTTTTATACTTACACACTATTTGTCTGTCTCTCTCACTCTTACTCTCACTTTTACTCTATAGTGTGCTTCCTGTCTCCAGACTGAATGGAGCTAAAAGGAGGTTGTAAAAGGATTTTCCTGTGTCCATCTTTATGTGTGTGTGTGTTTCTTCTGCCAGGGGAGTCCAGGAGAGAACCAGTTGTGCCAAATCTTTGCTAGGAAGGCAGCCACGTCATGGTGTTCTTGGGCTAGTCTACCTGATGCCCCTTTTAGAACAGGTGGGGTCCTTTCTAGAAATGGCCCAGGTGTAAAGAGTCTGCCAGCAGCATTATTGTAGAACAGTGGGGACAGACAAGCTAAGGCTAACCCAGCTGGCCTTGCCAACACATCACTTCTTGACTGGTTACATGCAACCCCTGGGGCTTGGCTGACAGAAATTGTCCTATGCTTCGGTCCTGGTGGATGGTGGCAAAAGTGATGTCCCCACTAGGGACCTTATCTCAAAGCGGGTGTGTTTTCTATAGGAATATGCTTGCTCTCTGCAGAAGGAAAAGTCCTGTTTAACTAAAGAAGCCTGTTTGCCAGCTTAGAAAACTTTCATGTAATCAGCTCATTCATTACCTTCAAAACTGCCAGATTTTTGACTTCTCTTTGTGTCTGTGCACTTTGACCCTCACTCTCACACTCTCTCTCTCCCCACCCGGTGTTCTTGTTGTCCTTCTAGGGTGATTTTCTCCCTTGCATTTACCACTTTCTCTCAGTATGATCAAGTGCTGAGGTCAAGTTTTCTGCACATACATCTTTGTGGCTCCTCTCCGTCTCTGTGACAAAGGCGATATACCCAGCCATAGCCAGCATAGGAAAGGTGACTGATGTTAAAGGAAAAGTCTTTTTTTTTTTCTTTTTTCCTTCTTTCTGCCTAAAGCCAGGGAAGATTGACCAGAGATGAAGAGAGAGAGAGGACTGACAGGGACAAGGAAAAGACATTTTTACTATTTCCACATCTTTGGTTTGACAGGTTCCTTCTAGCCAGCACACCCCACTTGGGACCCTGTTTTCTGAATCTGTACAATTAAAATAGATCTGTTTTCCCAGTTTCCTGCTGGGATTCCTCTAGCCTTCAGATACTGAGAAATGTTCTACACCTGTTGTGGACAGTTAGCTTCAGTCAGCATGATTCAGCAGCCCCCTGTCAGGAAGTTGCAGGGATCACCTGGACCCAGACCCCTGCTCGGCCTTCCTTAAGGCAACTTATTTGTTCTGGATGTGACTCTTTGTTTCTCTCTTCTTATCAGTATGGATACACACTGCTCTTGAAAATCTGATCTGGGAGAAATCCTAATTAAGGTGAAGGCAGCTTCTCTGCCCCCCAAACCTCTTTTCCCATGGGGCAGACTTGTCTCTTCATTCATTAGTGAATGGTGGAAAACAGTCCCATATTTCAGTGCCACAAATTCCCCCTTGTCTGCACCTCCCTTTCCCCACAACCCTTGCACAGGAATCCCTAATGAGGGTTCAAAGACTAATTTGTTTTATTTAAAGATTGGAGTTGGGGTGATTTTTTTTTTTTTCCTCTCACCATCTCTTCTCCTTCCCAGTTCTGTTTCAATGTTGTTGTAGACCATCCGCGTCTCCTGATCCAGACCTCTTCTCCTCACCCTTTACTGACTCAGAATCCCCCTATCCTTCTAGGTCACAAAATTCTACTTCTCAGACATTCTAGTCTGCATGTGAGGAAGGCGACTGACTGTATCTGGTGTTTGGTAGGTAGCCCACAACCAAGGGTTTGGAGCTCTGTGCTCCCTGGCTCCTGGCCTCAGGGTAGCCTCACTCACCTCCTCAGATTTGATCCAAGCATGGCTCAGGACTTCTCTGAACCAGACTTCAGTGAGAGAGCCTTCTAGTGAGTTCCAAGTACCTGCCCTCTATTTGTCTCCCATCATATCCCAGAGCTCTGTCTAGAAACCACCTCAAGTAGATGCCAGGCTAAATGTTTTTCTGTGCTCTCCTCTGCCCATAAATAGAACGGCAAGATGTTTAGGGACCTGATCTCGAGGTTGTTCAGCAGTTTGTAGTGTGGCACAATTAGGTAGCTCTTGAAGCAGTTAATGTGGTTCATTGTCTTTACCATGCCCCTTCTATATTCTTATTCTTTCCCCCAACCATCGCCCTATTCCTAACGATAGTGGCATTGCTCAATTCCAATGCCTATGGCCAATCTCATCCTAGACCAAGAAATAAAGCCTTTCCAGGATTTTGGGAGCAATAGGTATTCTTGCTTGGCTGTTTCCTTACTGTGCAGCCCTTTTACTCTCCCCGCTACAAATCCCTTTTGGCAAACTGGTAATATTTCATTACTTTCCCAGGAGTCCATAGAATGGACTTCACTCTCTGCTAAATAGAGAATCAGGGCAGTCTGTCCAGAGGCCCAAGCCTGCATCTTCCCTGTGGAAAGCAGATAGGCTTTGCAGGCTAAATCTGTTTATCCTAAAGCCAGAGAATCCCAGAGATAGACCATAGTGCCTTATACTGGAAACTTCCAGCCTCAGAAAGTCTATCACACTTTTGTCTTCTCTCCTCTCTCCCTGTCTGCTCTTCATCTCCCTTTTCTCCTCTACTCATCTCTCTTCCTCATCTCCTTTTTTTCAGTGTCTTTGGACACTTTTTTATTTTTCTGGGCCCCTTCTAGGAGCAGACTGTTCTGATATTGTGTTCTTAGTTCTCTGAACTGTCAGGAAAAGGCTCTTATCCTGGGCATAAGTAACTATATGGAGTTCTCATGTTAGTGGGAAGACCAGGCCTTTGCCCCGTGACTGACCTCATCTTTTCCCTGCACTTTCCTGAGGACATTGATTGCTCTCCTAGAAGGACAGGGACAGGGAACTCCATTTGGGTTTTGATTTGTAGTAATAGCTTCATGTGCAAGTCAGGCCCTGCTGTTCTCCTTTTCCTGCCTCCTCCCCATCATTTCTCTTTACTGATAGTGCTGCTGGCCAAGATTCCTTACTGGGGCACATCCCCACTAGTGACGTGAATTAGGAGAATGTCAACACACAGGAATGTGGGATGAGCCCAGTAGTGCAGGCTGGTATTTAGGAGTCATCGAACCAGGTTCACATGGCACCCATTGGCAGAAATCATGAACCTGGCTCAAAATAGATTCAGTTACCCACTTTGGGGCATTGGAGACAAAGCTCTGACTCTTGACCACCTGGTGGTCAAGCCCCCTTTTGTTGGCATCTCTCTCGGCCCCATAGATGGAGCAAGTGTCTTCCTCTCCACCGTACCCTGCCTCATGCCCAGAGCTGGCTTAGCAAAGTCTCTCCTCAAAGGAATATGATTCTCAAGGGCTCTAGGGTGAGTGTATGAAATTGTTTACTTTTGAAATGTCCTGTTTACAGTAGGGAGGGGCCAAGTTCCAGGAACTATGGGTTGGGAATTTCTGAGCACAAATCCTTATTGAACACCTAGTATTCTTTGTGATGCAGCCAGTGGTTAGCCCTGGGGAGGGGTATTGTATTCCTGTCTCTCTTTTTTTCCCACCTGTTTTCAAAATCTAGAGGTGCTAGGGCTAACAGGCCAATAGTCCCCTTCCCAGGTCTTCCTGCCTGTTTTGTGTCTCTCCCCTCCCTCCTCCTTTCCCAGTTTTCAGCTCCTTAACATATCAGATGTCTCCTTGAACCATAGTGCTTGGAGCAATAAGGTGTTTGGTTGTTGTTGTTGTTGTTGTTTTTTAAGCAAGTGGAGGAAAGTAATGTCCCTATGGATTCTCTTCTTCAGTTGTTTTGTTTTACTTTTGAAGTCTCAGTAGGCAGGATATTGTCTGGGTTTAAGCCTGCCTGGTACCAGAAACAGGCACAAACACCACGTCTTGCCCCTCCTCCAGGCAAGCAAATCCCCAGGCTGAGGGAGCAGGGAATACTGCTGATTTGTTTTGTGGGCCTCTTACTGCACACTGCCAGCTCAGCTCACCAGCTTGGCCTGGGGAATGTGCCTTGCCTGCCATTGGCCAAATTTATACACATGCCCAGATCCATGCATCAAGGCTGACTTGGGGTCTCTTTTGCCATTGCTTGCCCAGCTTCCCCTTTCTAGTCCTCTGGTCCAAGATCAGACCCCTGATTTTGTCTTTCCTTTCCCATACTTCCTTGTGTTCATTCAACCATCTTGCAAATAGGAACCCTGAAAGCCCCAGACTTTGGGCATCTGATTGGGGATCAGGATGGATAGTGTTGGTAAAAGAGACAGATTACTGGCACTTGGAAGCCACAGCACTGAATTAATGATAATGCCTCTGATCTTGCCATGCCCAGAGATTTGGTTAAAGGCTTGATTTTGATGTATTATTTCACCTGTTACTAGCCCCATAGCCTGGTCCCAAGCGTGAAGGTATAGCAAGCCTTCCACATACTCAGAATAACATTAGCTAAGTTTTCATGTGCACAGACATCAAAAGCAATAAACTTCTTGCTGACAAGCCCCCATACATTAAACTGGTAGATCTTGGTGCCATTGGTGTCAGTGTGATATCGATAAGGCTTTTAGCTATTTCCCTTAAGAATTCTGACTCCAGAATAGCCCATCACTGCCCTGGGTTTTACCTGGTGAATTGATTTTTTTTTTCCCCCCCCACTCCTCAACCAACTCCCCCTCCCCCCTAAACAATTCCACTCAAACACTTAGAGCCCCAGCTAGGGGAGGAGGCTCTCTGCCCACCCTCTGTAAAGTTGCCCTACAGGCAGCTCAGGGCCTGGTGCTTCCACAGCACTTTGAACTCCCCAACACCCCTTTCCCAGGCCACAAGAGGAAGGGAGCAAGATGTCAAACTTCCATGTAGAAAAAGGAAAGAGCAAGTGGCCGTGTACTTAGGGGAGAGCAAGAGGAAAAAGTTATCTTCCCCCCTCAAGACTGCTTTCCTAAAGAGCTACTGGTTAGGTAGAACCCAGTGGCTCCTTCAGCATAATGGACAGGACAGAGGTGGGCAGGTGTAAGGGAAAGGCTTAAACCCAGGCTCAAAGTTAGTTTAAAATACTAGTTAATAAATCTATTTTTCTGGGTTTTGTTTTTTGGTTTTTTTTTTGTTTTTTTTTTTTTTTTGCACAGAAGCTGGTAATCTAGGACCTACGTGTGAACAACTTTATATAAATATTTTTTGTACTCAGTTTACTTGGGTTGGATTGAAACCTTGTATTTAAGTTCCTCAAACACTGTGGATCCCCTGATGTGTATGAATGGCAGACACTTTGTAAATTAAGAGACGTTTGTGTGAATAAAGCTATTTGATGGGGTTGAAGAAGCCATCTGTGATTTGAATGGGTCCTGCAACTTGTGAATTTTTGGTGGTATGGATAGGCTGGGAATCAGAGGCCCCCATCCACTCAGAGCCCTGCACATACCTAATGGGTACAGGTTTGGAAAAGAATATTACAGCCATGCTGTGCAGCCATCAGGCAGTCTTATTGTTGTACCGAAAGAAGCGAGTGAGACCCCAAGTGCATATTTTGGAAGTGGATTTTATTTAGCTCACGCTGCCGGGGCTACATCTTACCTTGCCCAAATCAAACAGGCCTGACCAAGGGGAGATCACTGATATATATAGGGTCCCCGACTCTTTATGGTCGGAGATTGCGTAATCAGGGGTTTACAGCAGGGATTGGCTAGTACAC
>CM053595.1:102451782-102484295 GCA_028646575.1 Pseudocheirus occidentalis | reverse complement strand
TATTTCCTTCTTGGAGGCCTCGTCCACATACTTCTGGTAATAGGCCACCAGGGCTTTGGAGATGGACTGGCGGATAGCATAAATCTGGGCCACATGGCCTCCTCCTTTCACACGGACCCGGATATCTACTCCAGCAAAACGTTCCTTGCCTAGTAGGAGCACAGGCTCGAGCAGCTTGTACTGCAGGGTGCGAGGTTCAATCATCTCCAGTGGCCGCCCATTCACCTTGATCAGCCCATTGCCTCTCTTGCAGTGAGCCACGGCGGTGGCTGTTTTCTTTCGTCCGAAGACCTGGACGGAATGGAGCGGCCCCTTGGACGGCATGCTGCTAGTGGGCGGCGCAGGTCCAGAACCGGGCTGGAGGCGGAGGAAGCGGCGGAGGAGGCGGCGGCGGCAATGGCGGAAGCCAGAGACTGGAGCACCTCACCCGCGCGGCGCCGAAGCACGAAAGGGGCCGTTGGCGACGCGACGGCTCCACTGTATTAAGTCTTACTGGCAGATTTTAACCTAGGAACCTTTATAAGCGATTTGGAATTGGAGAAGCAGAGCCCCCTTCAGAGTTGCCCTGAGAAGGTCCAAGGGATGGATGCTATTTCTAAGGACCAGACAACTGTATGGGACATCAGGACTCAAAATGTGCTGATTAAATGGACATTGGGAGTGGGTTACTAGGATACAAGGAGACTTGATGTTAGTTAATACTGATGATCATTATCATATTGCTTTGGTCTTTTGTTTCATGGTATTTATGTTTAAATTTAGGTGTTCTCGGTTACCTTGGTAACATGTAAATCTCCCTTTTCAAAACTAGTCCATTGTAAGCCCTCTAAGTAGTTTGATCTGTAAACTGATTTATGTAATTCTGATTATAAACTGATGGAAAACCTTATAAATTGACTTTATAGATAAGTGATCCATAGGGGAAGTAGACTGTCTATTCCCCCCCAAAATTAAGAGGAGGAAGATTGAGGGAATTGAAGCAAGTGGTTAATTACGGAAATTGAGTGAACCACTCTGACTCCAAACTTATGAATCAATTCTGGATCTAGCTCAGTTCCCTTTCTGTTCAATTATGGGTCTATCAGGGGTGGGGAATCTGTGGCCTCAAGGCCACATGTGGCCTTCTAGGTCCTTGGGTACAGCCTTTTGACTGAGTCCAAATTTGACAGAACAAATCCTTTTATTAAGTGGATTTATTCTGTGAAATTTGTATTCAGTCATATGGCGACATTTGAGGACCTAGAGGCCCACACGTGACCTCGAGGCCACAGGATCCCCACCCCTGTAAGACAACTTTATTCAACTGTGTAAATTTGGAGAGAATCTTGTATCCTTTGAACTTAGCCCTGTATGGCTGGGAAGCTACACCCTTCTACCTGCTGCTTTGACCCTTAACCAAGGACCTGGGTTATGCTGACCAGAAACCTAGTCAGATCTAAAGACTGATGCAAGGAGATTTTTCATAATTGTACATCTCAAGTAATCCATATGTCATATATGAAAATTGGCTGCATACTGGTCAATCCGTTTTAAGTTGTAACATGTAAGTTCCTTTGTTGGTTTATAGACACTTTAGCAAGTGGGACCCCTCCTTTTCTGAATTCAGGGACTTGCAAGTGTTTGCTCTCCCCCTCCCAACTTGGAAAGTCCCTAGTCTTTCATCCAAATAGAAATCAGTTGCATAGTTTCCTTTTAATTAATTGGCCTTATTTGATTAATTGTTTTTAATGTATAAAAGTCTGTCTCCTCCTTTATTTGGGGTCCAGCTCGAAACTGGAGCATTACTTAATAAATCGATATGCTTGGAAGATCAAACCTTTGTTTTTTCTCAGTCATTTCATGTTTCACCTGCCACAGCATTCTCACTCTCTCTCCTTTTCCTCTGTTCTACTCCCTTTCTCCCTCTCCCTTCTCTCTACTTCTCTCCTTCTCTCTTTCTCCTTCCCTCCCTTCTAATCCATTCAGTCTCCCAATCCTCTCACTGTCTCCCTACCTCTATACCTTTCCTCATATTCCATCCCCCCTTTCTCCCCACCCCCACCCCTGCTCTGGGCTTGGAAGAGACCTGAGGAGGACAAGATCCCTGCCCTCAAAAATCTGATGAGCTAGCATGGGAGACAAGAATTGATTTTTGTAGCCCCCGTGGGTGGAACTAGCATTATTGGGTGGAAGGCAATGTGGTTTAATGGAAAAAGCCTTAGACTGGAAGTCAGGAATCCTGGGCAGTGGTCTTGGCTCTGCTACAAACATGTTGTGTGACCTGGGCAAGTAATTTTTTTCTCCCTCTAGGCCTCAGTTTCTTCATCTGAATAAAAATAATGAGCATAAAATATTTTGTGAACCTGAAAGCACTACATACATGTAGTGAGTCCTCTTATTATTTTTACAGATGAGAACATTGAGGCTGAGACAGGATCGCCTTGCCCAAGGTCACAGAGGTAATTAATGGCAATGCTAGGATCAGAATGGATGTTTTCCTTCCAGTACATCATGTTATCTCACAGCTCTCCTTTCTGCTCCTAAAAGAAAATAGCTGTGGTCCTTGCTCTGGACATAGGTAGCTAATGTTTAACTTAGTCCAGCAGGGTACCGGAGTCAAGGGTCAGTCAGCTAGGGAGTGCTCAGAACCCAGGATTCATTCAGGTGGATCCAGCTTGTAATTGCTGAGATCTCCCCACCAGGGGGCAGCATTGGCTCTCATTATAGTCCGCTAGTCTCTTGGATTCATTCCCATAATACAGATATTTGTTAAAAGCTCCGAGGACATTGCCAGGCACATAGTAGACATTTAATACATGTTTATTGACTGATTGTGTTATAGAGTCTTAGCGTTAGAAGGGACCTTGAAGGCTGTCTAGTTTAACCCATATGTGGACAAGGAGCCCTCTGTTCTTCCTTTGCTTAAAGACCTTCAGGGAGAGATGCTCACTCTAGGGCTCCCATTCCACTTTGGTATAGCTTTAACATTTGGAAGACTTTACTTATAAAATCCAGCTAGAACATTTTCTTCCTGAAATTTCCACCCATTGTTCCCAGTTCTCTTGCTGGGGCTAAGCAGAAAGAGTCTAATTCATCTTCTGCAGGACGGCCCCCTTCATCCAGATCTGTGAAGGTGGCTCTTGTTGGTTCCCAAGTCTTCTCTTTTCTAAGACAAATACACAGCATGATCTTCTCCTCCTCCTTCTCTTCCTCCTTCTCTTCTTCCTCCTCTTCCTCTTTCTTCTCTTCCTCTTCTTCTTCTTCCTTCTCCTCCCTCTTCTTCCTTTTCCTTCTCTACTGGAAGTTCTCCAGCTTATTTATCAATAGCCTTCCCATTTTACTAAACACACTACTTGAGTCAGGGCAAAGTAGAACAAGAACATCTCTTCTCTAGTCCTGGACATTATGCCTTTTCAAAAAGTGTAATGTAGCTTTTTAGTATTAGCGTTTTTGACAATAATAGGGTTGTTGTTGTTCAGTTGGGTCCAACTCTTTGTGACCCCATTTGGGGTTTTCTTGGCAAAGATACTAGAGTGGTTTGCCATTTCCTTCTCCAATTCATTTTACAGATGAAGAAACTGAGGTAAACAGGGTTAAGTGACTTGCCCAGGGTCCCCTAGCTAATACGTGTCTGAGGCTCTATTTGAACCAGGGAATCTTCTTGACTTCAGGCTGGGTGTTCTAGCCTCTGCACCCTCTAGCTGCCCCCTCTCATATACAAATAACTGTCTATGAACAAAATTGTTACAGGATAAATTGCAGGGAAGAGGGGCAGAGAATCTCAGAAAGAAGGCACTATGATTATGGTCACAGTAACTGGTAATGGCTTCTTGCAGAAAGTAGGCTGGCTTATAGATAAGACTTGATGGAAGCCTGGGAAATTTAGAGGCAGAGATGGGGAGGGAGAGTGTTCTAGGCCTGGAGGACAGTGGGTGAAAATGAGAGATGGAGTGGCTTGCAAAAGGAACAGCAAGAAAGTCAGAGCTACTGGATCACAGAGTATGTGGAGGGAAATAAGGTATAAGAAGACTGGAAAGGTAGAAAAAGGTCTAGTGATGAATGGTCTTGAAAGCCAAACAGAGGATTCTGTATTTGATCATGAAGTAATAAGGAGTCCCTGGAGTTTATTGAACCAGGGGAGTGGCGTAGTCAGAGCTGCTCTTCTGGAAGATCCCTTTAGCAATTGAGTGGTGAAGCAAGGAGATCCAGCAGCAGGCTATTGCAGATGTGAGGCACTGAGGGGCCATGCCAGGTGGTGGCAGTGTTGGAGGAGAGAGAGTAGCTTACAAGAAAGCTCTTACAAAAGTAGTAACAATAAGACTTGACCCCTGATTGGATCTTGGGAATGAAAATGAGGAGTTGAGGACTATACCTACGTTGCCTTCCACATCTTGTACTTACAAAGTTGATTTTTGGAACCTAAGCATGAGACTTGACATTTATTCCTATTATATTTCGTCTTATTAGATTCAGCCCAAAGTTTTAACCTTTCAAGATCTTTTTGGTTCCTGACTATGTTATTCAAGGGTAACTAGGCAGGGCAGTGAATGGAGTGCTAGGTCTGGAGTCAGGAAGATACATCTTCCTAAGTTCAAATCCAGCCTCAGACACTTATTAGCTGTGTGACCCTGGGCAAGTCACTTAACTCTGTTTGCCCCAGTTTCCTCATCTGTAAAATGAGATGGAGATGAAAACGGCAAACTACCCCAATATCTCTGCCAAGAAAATTCCAAATGGGGTCACAAAGAGTTTGACAAGACTGAAATGACTGAACAATAAATATTATTGGCTCTCTCATCCCATTTCCTATTGCTGGCACAAAGATAAGCAGAGATCTATGCCTTTATTCAAGTTTCTTGCTAAAAATGTTAACTAGCACAAGGTTAGACATAGGTCTCTAGGGTATTCTACTTGAGACCTCCTTTGAAATTGAACCCCTAAAGACTGCTTGCTTTTAAGATCTAGCCATTCAAACAGCTCCAAATTTACCCGACTGTACTGAATTCTAGCTCAGATCTCTCCACATTTTCCACAAGAATAGCACAAAAGACTGTTAAGCATTTTGCTAAATTCCATATAAATGATATTGACAGCCCTCTCTTGACCTGGCAGTTTAGTAACCCTCTTAAAAGAGATTAATCTGGCATGGCCTATTCTTGCTGAATCCACATAGGCTCTTTGTGATCACTGCCTCTTTTTTGTCTATTCTTCCAGTCCCACCTCAAGACTCACCTCCTCTGGGAGGCCTCACCTGGCCATCCTAGCCAACAGGGATCTCTTCCTCTTCTGAATGCCTGCAGCACCGACTGTACCACATGTGGGTCGCTCAGCACCCTTGGTCCTGTCTTGTTTATTTTTCTATTCTCTCTCCTAGTATTAATTCACTTATGTTTAATAAGCAATTATTAAATTCCTAGTATGTTCCAGACACTTAATAATTGTGTTAAGGGGTCACATAGGAGTATATAAAGACACAAAAGGAATAGTCCCTGGCCTCAAGAAGCTTACATTCTATTGGGAAGAAGAAACATGTACAGAATTGAGTAAACAAGAAATATATGCAAAGTAACCTTGGGGATAAGGTCAAGAGAACACTGACATTTTGGAGAATTAGGAAAGGCCTTGTGTAAAAGGGGAAGCTACCTGTGACCTTAACCTTGACTGTATCAGTGTTAGATTTTATTTGGATTCATCCTGGCTTTGGGAAGGATGATTTCTCATGGGCTTTTTTGATAATACAATAAATATTAAATGTCTACTGTGTGCCAGGCTCTATGCTAAGTGCTGGGGATACAAATAAGAAAATAAAAGTCCATGCCTGATCTTAAGGAGCTTATGTGGTGCAGCTGATGGGGAATGAGAGTTGACTGGGCTTCTTAGCCCTTTTTCTATGGGGACTTGGGGAAGACTTTTGGGGGGACTTTTTGCTCTGCCCTCCAGTCCTCCTGTCAGAGGGGCAGAGGCAACTGAGGGTCCTGCAGAGGTGTGAGTAAAAGCTGATAAAATCTCCATGATGATCAATTTTCTGGTGATGAGCAATCAGTAAGGATTCATCAATAGGATTGATAAGGAATAGTGTCTGACTTGGATTCAAGAGGACTGGGTTCTAATTCTGACTCTGTCAGTTAACAGCTGTGTGACTAATGACAAGTTACTTAGCTTCTCTGAAACTCTGTTTCCTCATCTGTAAAATGGGAGTGATGATGCTTCTACTAACTTAACACCCTGCTAAGGTTGTTATAAGGATAGCATATTGTTAACTTTAAAGTTCTAGAGAGGTACGAGCTATTATCATAATAATGAACAATAGCAGATTTGAAGGCTGGAACCAGCCTAAATCAATGGCATATTTTATATTTTAATATCTTCTGAATGAAGTCACAGTTTGTTTTCCAGCCTTTTGCTCCAGTCTACTGACTTCTAAAAAAAAAAAATCAATAGTGTCATTTTCGGGGCACCCGTCTTATAATTCTGCTTATGGAAAGAACATTTGGGTAGATTTCTGAAAAAATCATGCTCCCTCTTGAATTCCTAATTAGAATGTAAAACACATTTGTTCAGTGTTTGCAGCAAAATGGAAATATGTAATTGATTCTTTAAAAATGTGACCTCTTTGCTCATTTGAAAGTGCTTTTAGGGCAATATCCTGCATTACCGTCTTTCAACATAATTAGCCCAAGTAATTGCTCAACTTTTTGGCATAGTACATTTGCAGCTAATTCTGGACAACTGACATTTTTGTATAGGGTTTTCCTTATTATGGTGGAAGAAGCTACTTGGCACAGTGGCTACAGGACTGGCCTTTGTTTTAGGAAGACCCAGGTTCAAAAACTTCCTCTCGGGTAACTATGGATAAGACACTTGACTTCTCAGGGCCCTGGACAACTGTAAGGCTAGAGAATGGAGGGGATAGAGTTTGGATCTGGAGACTGAAACCCTGGGTTTGGATTCTGGTCCTGCTAGTTACTGACTGTGTGGCCTTAGAGAACTCACTTACAGAATCTGACTTTTCTTATCTGTATAACGAGAGAGTTGGACTAAGTGAACTCTGAGATCCCACCCAGCTCTGAATCTATGAACCTAGCATCCTCAATTACAGAATATTGGTAGTTCTGCTTCAGTGGAAACTGGAAATTTCCCATTTAGATGAAATCAAAGATCTAGTTCTCTTTCTTTCTCCCATCCCCCATTCACTAGAAGAAGTAGGAAGAGGTGGAAGAGAAGCAGAAGGAGGAAGAGGAGGAGGAAGAGGAAGAAGAAGGAGAAGAAAGAGAAGAGGGAGAAGAAGAAGAAGAAGAAGAAGAAGAAGAAGAAGAAGAAGAAGGAAGAGGAAGGAAAAGGAGAAGGAGGACAGGAGAAGGAAGAGGAAGAGGAGGTGGAGGAGGAGGAAGAGAAAGAGGAAGAAGAGGAGGTAGAGGAAGAGGAGGTAGAGGAAGAGGAGGTAGAGGAAGAGAAGGAAGAGGAAGAGGAGGAGGAAGAGAAGAGGGAGAAGAAGGAGGAGAAGGAGAAGAAGAAGAAGAGGAAGAGGAAGAAGAGGAAGAGGAAGAAGAAAAAGAAAAGAAGAGGAGGAGGAGGAGGAGGAGGAGGAGGAGGAAGAGTACCTGGCTGGATTTGAGACTTGGATTTGATTCTAGTTGTTACTGATTAGCTACTTTCTTCCTTTCTCTGGTTCTCAGTTTCTTCATCTGCAAAATGGGGATGATGTTACTATCAGTCTCATAGAGCTATTGTAAAATCTGTTGAGTTGAAGGCTGCAAAGTGCTTTGAAATCACAAAACACTACATAGACATGGGTTGCTATTACTAGTATTATTGGTGTTACTGTGAGTTATTCAGCGTTAAGAAATAAGGTCTTTGAGGGTCTTCCAGAGTAGGTGACACATACATACATTTGTCTTTCAGGTTTCTTTCCAACAGCAAATGAGTTAGCTGCAGGAGATTAGGATCCTGATCTCCTGATTCCCAGTCTAGTTAGTGAGTGCTTCTGTAATCCACCAACTGTGCCACTGCACTGAAGTCAACCACAAAATACCTGTTCTCCAATTTCTAAAATTCCACCATTAGAACTTCATTTCTTTGGATTAAGGTTGCTGACAGGGAAAAAAGCTGTCATTTATTAAATGTGACTCTGGGAAACCTATATCTGCCTTGTCAGCTGAATTTGTCCATCTACAAGTTCTTAGAAAGCTGTGTTATGGGAAGAGTATAACACTTGGAATTGAAAGATTGGGGTTTGATTTCTTGTTTTGTGGTTGTATGACCTTGGGAAAGTCACTTCAGTTCCCTCATTTGTGAAATGGGAAGGTCAAGGTGGGCCAGTGTGAGGGCTTGCTGAGTTCTTTTCTCAGTTTGAATAGTCTAGAGAATTTGGTCTAGAAAGCCCTCCAGTGTGAGGGCTTGCTGAGTTCTTTTCAGGGTTGCTCATTTACTTTCGGTGACTTACGGGGATGTGTACTCCAAGCATATGAAGACTTCCCCTGGCAAAATGGGCAGATTGGAACAATTTTCTCCACCGGCCATGAAGGCACCCGTAGCAGGTGCTGTGCAGTGCTTAGAGCTTGATCAGACACTGAAGATGCCAAGGTCATCCACCACATCCCAGGCCATCACCAGTCATCCTGACTTCTGTCTTGCCGCTGGACTGTGATGACTCTGGAGGAATGAGTGAGGCTAGCAAGTCTGCCTCTGCCTCGCTTAAATCTAATTCACGCGCAAACCAAGACGTGTTGTTGGTCCTCTTTGAAAATGAAGGACAAACAATAACCTACTCCTGCAGGGTTATGAGGAAAATGCTTGGCAAAGAGCTGCAATTATTGCCATTGCTTGCTTCAAAGATCCATAGACATGAGTCACTATTACTAGTATTATTGGTCTTACTGTGTGTTATTCAGCATTGAGAAATAAGGTCTTTGAGGGTCTTCCAGAGCAGATCACACTCATGCATACATTTGTCTTTCAGCCAGAGTGGGTATCTCCTCCATTACGTCAAAGTACAGTCATATCCATGCCTTAGTAGACAGTTTTCATGAGGTGCTATGGCCCAGTAGTCACTCTTCTGGTGATAGATTTATTAGTATTTAACTAAACTGATCCTTATCCTTGGAAAAACAAGTACATAGGCCACCATTGGGTTTGTTATAAAAATCTTCCCTGTAGGGCCTTTCAGAGCTTGATGTCACAGACATCTCCTCCAGATCATGATGACATAGCAACAAAAGACTTTTGAGGAGAATGGTGGCAGTGATGATGATGATGATGATGATGATGATGGTGATGGTGATGATGATGATGATGAAGATGATGATGGAGACAACCTAGGACATTGGAAAGAGCACTAGATTGGGAGCCAGAAGATGTAGGTTCAAATTAAGGTTTGTCACCTATGTGACTTCAGGCATCAGATTCTCTAGACCTTAGTTTCATTATCTACAAAATAAGGAGATTGTATTAAATGACCTTCCAAGCTCCCTTTCAACTCTAGATTTAGGATCCTATGATTAATGAAAAGAGGCTGTAGTTCCACTACCTCTCTGAATAGAAGTTAGGAAAAGAGAAGGGTTCTCATAAACCTCATACCCATAGAAATAGCCTGGTCTATGGTGAAAACTGTTTCTTAAGAGAACATGGATAGAGTTGCAATCTGACTCAATGGAAGGAACATCAATACCAAGAAACAGCATACCTAAGGCCAGCATGCCATCTCTATGGGTTGTGGAGAGCTTAGGAAGGGTGGTCCATATCATCAGACTAGATGTACCAATTGGGACTGGGGCTGAGTAGCTCTGGGGATATGGGCTGGGCAGGGGTATGACTACTATGGCTATGACCATAGGGACTTAGGGGTCAAAGGATTGGCCTAGGCACTAAGAAAGCCCATGCATTAGGAAAGGGGGCAAGGGGAAAGGGCAACCCTGTGATAATAAAGGCAGAGCATTTTACTCTGACATTAGCTAATCTTGGCCATAGATCATGAGGGATATCAAGAAGTCTCTTTTGCTCGAAAGTATCTCCACCATCTGTCCCTATGCCTTAAAATCCCCTATTAGTGCTTCATTTCTTTAAGTTAATCATTGCCCTTGTCTGATTTCTTTTAAAAATGTTAACCTTCTGGAGAACAGGGAAATATTTAGTTCCTATTATCTTGTTGGGAATATATTGTATATGTAATGGGGGGATTGGCCAATGAAGGGCCCAGTCTTTTAGAGCCTACATAATATATTCCACCTACTGCCAACCCTTATGGAAGCTTGGTGAGTCAGCTTTGGGAAATGCATGATGGAAAAACTCTTTCCCTTCCTGTTTCAGGACAGACACAAGTACTTTATAACTATTTCCTGTCCGTTTACACTAGTGATAACTGAAAGTCTTTCAACTGGTTGCTATGCTGAAACTGAATGTATATATAAAAGGTTAGAATGGAAGAAATTTCTGTCCCTCTCTCTGTCTCTCTTGTTCTCCTTCTTTCTCTCTTCCCTGGCAAGAACTGCCACAAATGAGTTTCCAGGTAGAGGAGCTCCTTCCTTATATTGTTGCCATGTGGCCAGGAACACATGGAGCTGCTGATATCTCTGTGTTTTTTGTGTTTATTTTTCCTTATTCTTAGGTGAATAAGTATCAGAGTCAGAATGAACCAGATTATGACTTTATGTACTCTAAAGAATTTGAAGAGCCATTAAAAGTTCCAGAAATTGGTGTCTATAGAAGAGTCTGCTGGCAGTTGTAGCAGCAGAGCCCAGTAAGGAGTCAGCTCTGGGGAGCATTCTGTTTGGCCAAGTATAGCAGTGGATTGACCTGCCAGCTGAGACACCTTCTCCTTCAAGCAGGGGGAGAACCTTGTCCATCAGTTATATCACTACCAGTAGTAAACCTGCTTAGAAGAAAGTTTTGTAACCACCACCTTAAGTTTCAGTCCACTCTTCTCAGAAACTGAGTGGGTGAGGAAAGTGTTCTTCATGCGGGAGGTTTGTGTACCACTGTTTGTACCATCACTGTTTTTGATATGTTTCTGGTAACATTCCTTTGTAAAAACTAATTTATGCTAATTAGTTAACTGGTATTGGGAAGATGTTAATTGGTTAATTGACATTTGGGGAAATATACTAGATGGGGGTTCATGAGTAACAGCCTTAGAAAGATTCTCTGAGCCCCTCAGGGTATCATTTAGAACCCTGAGGGGAAACGTAGCAGGTCACACTTGGGGGACCTGATTTTATGCTCCCAAATAGAGTTAGGAAAGTGAGATCCAGGGCTTGTGCTACATAAGCCTCAAAGAAAGAATAGAAAGGGAGGTGGAACTTGAAAGTTGCCCAACTGGGTATGGACTAGGCTTGTTCTGCCTGCCCCTGCCTGAATAATCATTCTTTTACTTGAAATTGTCTTCTTACCCCATCTATTTTAGGATTTTTGAAAATGTCAAAAAGAAAAAAAATACCTTAACATTTCAGTTTTCTATCCTGGTTCTATTACTTATTAACTATATGAGCTTCGATAAGTCAATTTCCTCAGTTGTGTCCTCTGAAAAATGAGGCTAATACTCTACCTCTTAGGAATTGTTAAGAGGAAAATGGTGCGTGTTTGTGTGTGTGGGTACCAAAGCATTAGGGCATAATTATTACTCAATAAGGGATTGTAAAACCTCCTTCATGAGAACAATAATCACTCCAGAATCTAACTATTCACACAGGAAAAACCAAGTGGATGAAGAAAGTCTATCATTCAGATCTCAGTAGGCACTTAGATGAACAACCCATAGACCAGCGGTTCTCAACTTGTGGGTCGTGACCCCTTTGGGGGGGTTGAATGACCCTTTTGCAGGGGTTACAGGGGTCACCTAAGACCATTGGAAAACACATATTTCCTATGGTCTTAGAAACTGAGACACTGCTCCTCTATCCGTCTCCAGGCGGGTCAGCCCACATGCAGATATACCCACATAGGAGTATTAAAGGGTCAGGCGCTAGGGAATCAGTATATCTGTCTGGTACAGACCCTGCACATGGACAATGAGGTGGGCTTAGAATTAAATATGAGGAGGAGAATGAGCAGGATTGCATTTAGGAAATTGCAAAGTGCTGTTAATGATTGCAAGTTTCTCCAAAAGAAAGGTCCATGTTTTTAACAATATTTTTTCTGGTGATATGGGATAGCTGTGAGTCATGGAATATCAGTCTCTGAAGAAATAAAGATGAGGATCATCCAAAGGGCAATAGAAAAAGGCATTATGGGTATTAGCAGTGAAGGGAAAAAAATCAAGTAAATATTGTGTCATTTGATCAAATGCTGAATTTGACCAAATAAGTAGGTTATTAAATATCATCACTGAAGAAGTGGGTGGAAGAAGCAGAAGAGGGTTATTATCCTACATGGATAGAAAAGAAGGTGGGCCAATCATGTGAGAGGGGAGGATAACTAACAGATAACCTGTATCCATTGGTATCCATGAAGACTTAGATGGACAGCCCAAAGCCTTTGAGATTGGTTGCTGGCCATGCTTATTGTCTTCCTCTTGGCCCACATTCCTTCTTTTATTATAGGCCAGGAATGTGGAACAGCAGGAGGACAATGACCATGGCCTTTATTAGCTTTTGTGTTTGCTTGTATTCATTTTCATGGCAAGAATCAAAGAATTTCAGGGGACTGAGGAAAACTATGGCATCTCAGACCTAAACAACTCTTTCCATTTTTTTTTTAGAAAATCACTTGTGGGGAGGTGGGGGGTAAGGAGAAGCACAAAAATAAAGGGACGCCCTGAAATTATCCGACGCGGATGCAGACTGGCAATCAGGCATTGACAGTCATGAAAGGGAACTTTCTAAGCCCAAGTCAAGTATAGAGATGTTGATCCTGCTAGCAAGCGGACATAAATTCAAAGAAAGACTAAATGTCTGAATGCTCTCATTAGCTGTCTGGCTCTTTTGTGTTCCAATAGACTTGGCCCCTGAAAGTGAATAGTATGGGAGCTAATATATGGAGAGAAAGCAGCAGAGATTTTCCTAGCTAATCTGGTGATGGAGTGTGTGAGGGGCCTTGTCTTTTTTTTTTTTTTTTTTAAGAATTGAAGCTTAAGTTCTGAAGGGTTAAGCTCAGGCGAGAGGGAGGTGGGGAGTAGCAAAGATGCAATGCCTAATGGGAGAAAGCAGAGATAGGACACAGCGCCTACCTTGGAGAGCAGCATCTTCCTTGAAATAGGTTTAGAGGGAGCAGGTCAGTGATATCACCAGATGGTATCAGCAGTCCTTCAGTGCTGGAGGCATGAAGTACTCCTTTAGATGTGTGCCCTGGCCACATGTGTGCCTTATGTGTATAACCTCCCACATTTATTCTCTGGCCATGTATATTCCTGACACTTGTACTCTCCATACACATATATAAATCCTATGCACAGCCAGTCTTCCTGCTAGTAATATTTTGTATTTGTGGGAGAGTGTGCTCCAGGTTTGTGGGGAGAAACTGTTCAATGCTATTTTTTAAACTATGCTATTTCATTAAAAGCCTTTGCTTTTGGTGCCTTTAGCTGACTAGTAGAAACAAATAAATCAGAGGGAACCTGTAAGCTGTGAGGTGGGGCCAATACAGTAACTTAGCAAATGAAAGAACCATGGAATCACTGAATCCTAGAGTTAAAGGTGACTCTGTCCAGCCCCTCTGTGGAGTATGAATGACTGCTCAACATCTTCAAAAAGTCATCATCCAGAATCTGCTTAAACTCCTCTAGTGACAGGGAGCTCATTAAGACAGCTTGTTCCATTTTTGGAGAATTCCCATCATTTAGAAGTTGGGCTTCATATTGAGCTGATATTGATCGTCTTAAAACTTCCCCCCATTGATCCAAGATCAATGCCCTCTGGGGCTGAGCAGAACAAGTTTGATTTCTCTTCCCCTTGACATCTCTTCAGATATTTGAAGACAGTACTCTCATGTGCTCTTTAACTCTTCTTTCCTCTAGAATAAATCTCTCCAGCTCTTTCAGTTGAACCCCAGACAGACAAATTGGGAGACCCTCCCTATCTTTCTGCTTTTCCCCTGGCTATGTTCCATTTTGTCTGGGACCCACCTAGCAACACTGCAAGGAGGGATAAGAGATGTCACACAGCAGTATGGGATTGATTACACGACCAAATGAAGGCTATGGGCAAGGGCCGAGAGAGGTCAGAAAAGGGAGAGGTCATAGGGGGATGGGCAAGAGAGGTGGCTAAGGAAAGCTTCCTGGAGGCAGCAGAATTGGAAGGAGCTGCCAAGAAAGGAGAGGGGAAGGTTATGTTATATGCAAGGAGATGCTGCTGGTTTAGCCAAGAAAAGGCTACACCCTCGCAAAGAGCCCTGCTGGTACGAGAAAAGGAGAGCCATTGGGATTGTTTAAAGCTTAATCATCAGCATTATCTTCATCCACAATTACAGACATTCCTGAGAGCTTCCTGTGTGTAGAGCCCTGTGCTAGGGCTACAGAGCTACTGTTGCTATGGGAACGAGAAGTTAAATGAAATGACATTATTCTACCTTTAGGAATCCAAGAAAAGGGATGAAAACATGAAGATGAGTCATTAAGGAACAGAGAAAGAGGGAGGCCAGAGCCTAGGAGGTGGGCATAGGACAAAGGATCTTAAGAGATGGGGAGATGTTTGTGAAACGAGGGTTCTTTAAGGTCCCTGTCTGATCTAAATCCTATGCTTCCACCATGATCTTTGGAGACCATTTAGCCCAACCCCTTTGTTTTACAGATGAAGGAACTGAAGGCTAGGGAGAAGTTACTTGCCCAATGTCATGTAGGGAGAGAGTAACTGCACAAGCTGGAAGGACAACAATGGAACATCTATTGCTACTTCTTCACAAAGAGTTTTCTTCACCACAACCCTGTGAGATTAACACGGCACCAGTCTATGTTTAAGGTCCAGCTCGTGTGTCACTTCCAGAAATGATGCCTTCCATGGTCTTTCCCCCTCAGAGGTGGCAGTGCTAATAGAAAGAGAACACTGGCTTTGGGGTCAGAGGATCTAGGCACAAATCTTGGCCTGCTACTTACTGCCTGGTCAGGTATTTCATTTGTGTCCAACTCTTCATGACCCCTTTTGGGGTTTCCTTGGTTGAGATACTGGAGTGGTTTGCCATTTCTTTATTCAGCTCATTTTTACAGGTGAAGAAATTGAGACAAAATAGGGTTTAGTGACTTGCCCAGGGTTATACAGCTATTAAGTATCTGAGGTTGAATTTGAACTAAGGTCCTCCTGACTCTAGGCTTGGCACTCTATCCATTATACCACCTAGCTGCCCTTTAGGCAAATACCTTTCTATACCTCAGTTTCCTCTCCGGTAAAAGGAAAAAATGTTGGAATAGATGCCCTCTAATGAGGGTCCCTTCCAGTTCTAGATCTGATATTATGAAACAAAAGCCTCTGTCCTCAGATTTTCTTGGAGTACTTTGTCTGAATCTCATCCTTCATCATCCTTTTCTGTTTACATGTCTTGTCGTTCTCCACTCCCCTTCTTTCCTTCTCCCTCCTCCTCCATCTTGAAGCAACATGAAGGCAAGAACTAGCTCATTTTTTGTCATATCTTTTTAGCCTCCAATACAGTGCCTTATATGTAGTGGATACTTGATAAATGTTTCACAGAATCTCAGAAGTGGAAGGGGCCTCACAGGTTCCATCTGGTTCAACTTGATCATGAACAAGAATCCTCTCCACAAGTGAAGTTAACAAATAGCCATCTAGTCTTTGAAGACCTCTAATGAGGGGAAAGCCATTCGCTCCTGAAGCAGTACATTTCTTTTGGAAATAGCTCTAATTGTAAGGACGCTTTCCTGCATAGTCCAAACATGCCTTTTTATAACTTCCACCCATTGTTCTTACTTCTGCCTTCTGGACCACCAAACATAACTGCCATGAATTCCAAGAGGAAGCCCTTCAAATGCTTGAAGAAACAGCTACCACGTCCCTGAGTCTTCTCTCCTCCAGGATAAATACCCTCACTTCCTATAACTGATCTTTATGACAAAATTCTCAATGTTCTCTAGCACACTGGTTGCCTTTCTTTAGAGATGCAATTAATCAATGATTTTCCTAAAATATGGCACCTGGGACTAACAGCACTTCAGATGTGGCCAGATCACGGCATTGTAGAGCAGAAATTTCTTTTTTCTAGTCTTATAAACTATGCCTTTTAAAAATATAATTAAGGTCATATTTTTTGGGGGGGCACCATATAACACTGAGCTTTTCGCCCAGTAATCCCTCCCAGATCTTTTCCAGGTAAACAGATATCTAGCTAAGCTTCCCCTTTAACTTGCACTTCTGAAGTAAATTTTTTTAACCTGTTTATCTCTATTAAATTTCATCATTCATCTCTGGTCAAGTTCGAGCTTTATCTTTTTTGATCCTGATAGTCATCCAAAGTTTTAAATACCCTGGATCCCATCTGTCCCTGGATCCAAAACACTGATAAAAAAAAAGGTGTCAAAATACAAATGGCCAAGTGTAGATCGCTAGAGGCTTCACTGAGTATTGAACTGAACTGAGAATGTGGATCTGGAATTGGAGAAAGTCAGAACTGGGTGAGCTCTTAGTCTAATCCATCTGTATCAAGGATGGGGAATCTGAGGCCTAGAGAGAGGATGTGATTTGTCCAAGGCCATCGAGAAAGTTAGGAGTTCTGCTGAGGTTAGAACTCAAATCTCCTGACTCTTGACATAATCCTCTTTCCACAACACGAAGCACAACCATTAAATTGGGGGAAGATGTCCAAAAAAGTACCTAGAAATCCTAGAAGAGTTTTGCTGAAATTGACCACCGGGACCTAAAAGAGGGAAAAGCAAATGGGAGAGAAAAGTTTCAGAGACTGGAGTTGTGAATAGCTGGCAGTGGCATTGCTAGTGAATTATGGAATATCTAGAATTAGCTGGTCTCCTAGCCAACTTGACCTCCCTTTCTCCTAATCTAATACTAATTGTAATGCTAATGG
This sequence comes from Pseudocheirus occidentalis, assembly GCA_028646575.1. NCBI lineage: Eukaryota > Metazoa > Chordata > Mammalia > Diprotodontia > Pseudocheiridae > Pseudocheirus > Pseudocheirus occidentalis. The sequence goes on along the minus strand of CM053595.1, from coordinate 102,467,363 downwards.
GGTCATGGAAGCTGCAGAACTCCAAAGAGTGGTCTTGACCCCAGCAAGATGACCTGTTCTGCTTCTGTTTGCTTTTGGTGGGGATGAGACACCAAGGAAAGGAGAGATTGTCTTGGAATGAGCCAAAGGGAAAATGAGAGAGGAGAATCTGAGGACCACTGTTCTAGGTCAGGCAGATGGAGAACATCAGTTTTTGGGTAAACTAGCATGTTGCTAAGAAATGGAAATGTCAACTTTTCCCTCTCCCTCTCCTCTCCCTTTCTCATTCTTGAGCCTCTTAAGACTTCTTGGCACAAATAAGGAGAGCAGTTTGAATGGGATGGGAGTTATTTAGGCTATTTACATGGAATAAACCAAATAGCTCCTTGGAATGACCAATAATTCAAGCTAATTTAAATGTTTATTGATTAACTTTGTGACCTTGGGCAAATCCCTTTCCCTCAGCCTCAGTTTGCTCCTTTGTAAAATGAGGTGGGATTGGAATGTATGGTCTCTAAGATTTCCCCCCTTCTTTCCTCCCCTAGTTTTAAAACAGTTCTAAAAGCCTCAACTTTTCTAACTGCCTATTATGAGTTCAATATGGGAAGTCAGAAAGAAGAGCCATTCACTCTGATAATTATCTTGCTTCCTTCCCCTAAGCTTCTTGACAAAGCTTAGTGGCCTTTCCATCCAGCATCTCATTTGATGTATCCAGTAAGCTGGTGAGGGGGGCAAGAGTAAAAGTCTGAGTCAGGTGATTCTGGACCAAGGAAAGTCCCTTTTTCCTTAGCTGTAAAATGAGGGTATTCTTGTCCTATTTTTCTCAGAGGGTCATTTACAACTTCAGTCACTATAGAAACATGTAGTTTTAGTCTTTTTTATGTTATGGAAACTTTGGGTGGTCTGGTGAAGCCCATGACCGTCTTCCCAGAATGTTTCTAAATGCATAAAATAAATAGGATTGGAAAGGAAATTTATTCTATTGAAAAACAATTATTACAGTTTTTAAAAGATGTTATAGACTAAGAATCCTTTGTATGGAGGGAGGTAAGGCCAGTCTAAGAGGTTAATTCCTTCTTAATAAGGTAAATAGGATGAAGCTTTTGATCTTGCATTAATAAATCTCCTCATAAGGTGTGGACTCACCTTTCCTGACCACTATTTAACACCAGATTTGACTTATTCCTACACTTGAGCTCTGCCTTTGTACTTGACCTTTTAACGGAAGACTAGAAATTAAGAAAAAGAGACAGGGAGAGAACTGGAGATAAGATGGCCAGGAGGAAGACAGTTGTTAGTAAAAATAATTTATTATTCAGTTATGTCCCAGGCACTGTACTAAGTGATAGGGACAAAAAGAAAGGCAAGAACATGATCCTTGCCCTCAGGGATCTTCCATTCTTTGGAGCCTGATGGACTGAAGTTTCCTCCTCTGCTCCATAGCCCTTCCAGGACTAATATCGTCTCAGTGTTTGGAGGCAGTGGTGGGGTTTTGAGGAGTACCTGGACTAGGGGAGGAGGTATAGGAACAAGCCTCAAGTACATAAAGGAAAAGCTCCTGGATAGGCTGAGCTCCAGAATCAAGCAAGACATGGAGTTGAGCAGTAGCAATGGATAGGGCCACAATGTAGAAGAGCAAACCTGAACTTTGCCCTTCAGCAGAACTGGGCACACAGTAGGTGCTTAATCATTATCATAATAATAGCTAATATTTATATAGTTATGTGCCAAGCACTGTGCTGTTTTACAGTAATCTCATTTGAACCTCACAACAACCCTGGGAGGTTGATGCTGTTATCAACTCCATTTTATAGATGAGGACATTGAAGCAAACATCAGTAAAGTGACTTGCCCAAGTTAGTGTCTGAGGTCATATGTAAACTCAGGATAATTAATGTATGCTTGTTGGCTAACTGGCTATACAGATCCAGGTAAAGTGGGGTCAGTCTTAAATCCTTTTTTCCCTCTTTCTGGGAAGCCTCAACCCTAGGGTAACATTATGTATGTCTAGATGATTATGGGGGGGAGTCTTCAGGAAATTGTGGAGTTCATCACCAGATTGTTGGGTTGTTTGACCTCTAGCAAACTTGAGTGTTGGGGGTGAGGGACCGCAACCACAGAGCAGTCCTATAAATACAGAAGATTCTATAGGGCAGGAGGGAAGGAGGGATAGAGCTAGAACTCACTGGAGAGGGAGGCAGAATTGTTTGTAGTTTAACTGTTTATAATTCAAGTCTTTTGTATTTTCTTGTTGGCTTAAATAAAACCTGCCCAGTGTTTGATGGTTCATTAGCCTAGTGCCTACTGAGAGTTGAGGGTCCTCTTTTCTTTTTACTGGGAAAACACAGGAGCAAAATTCTGATGTTGTCAGGGGCAAGATGTGAGTCAAAGGAAGATTTGTGTGAGAAGCCCTGGAGACTGATTTAAGGACATTTATATGTGAACTATTATTATCTTCAATTTACAAACCAGGTTCAGAGAAATTAAGAGATTTGCACAAAATCCCACAGCTTAGAGGCAGAGGCATAACTCTCACCCAGGTCTCTCCTGAATCCAAATCCAGTGTTCTTTTTACTACTAGCCATCTGCCCCTCAAAATATGGAGAACTTATGAAGGAGATCTAAGGAAATGTGTGAATTTTTTTTTAATCTCTAAGGGAAGACACATTCTCCCATCACTCATTTAATTCTTTTAGAGAAGGGCAGCTAGGCTGACAGGTCTCTGCAAACCTCAGCCTGGGGAGAAATTGGGCCTAATGATGTGTAAAGTACTGAGGCTGCTGCCAGCTTCCTCCAAGGGTTCTTTTTTCCTCATAACGCCCTTAGGTCAATGGTGCAAGGGAAGAGTTTGCTAGCTGGGGGAAGTATGTGATCCACAGGCTCAGTGCCCTCCATCCCCCTGGCTGGCAAACCCCCACCAGGAAAGGTTTTACCATCAGTTTATAAGGCATCTCTGGCTGGGGGGTAGAGACAAGTAGGGAGCAGGTCAAGGAAGTGATAAATTCCATTGAAACATGGAAGTGCCCTGGTGGTGGTAGAGTTGTTACAGCCTCCTGGAACTCTCACCCCCTTTCTTCAGGCCTTGTCACCTCTCCTATCTTGCAGCTAAGCAGGTAAAAGTATTGCTATTCCTTTGGCCCTGAAGAGAAAACTGTGGCATTGAGAAATTATGAGGAATCAGTCCTGGTTGCACCACTAATTCACTATGTGACCTTGGGCAAATCATGTCCCAATTTGGGGTCTCAATTTCCTCATCTGTAGAATCAGATGATCCCTTTCCTCTCTACCATTATATAATCTATCAGATCGTTTAGTTCTGATATTGTATGGTTTAAGTTTCTTGATGACTTTATGGTGAGCTTTGTTCCCTAGGAGCCTGAGTACTGCATGGGTTCAGAGCTTGGGGCAGGGACAGCACTGGGCTTTCCTTGATTGGTGCTTGTAATGATGCCCGAGACTCCCTGTAGGCTCTGTCTGTGCAGCTAGAAAGCAAGGCAGGATCATCTGACTAGGGCTCACTTCCTGGACCCCTGGTCCACTTGTCCTTCTTGTGGCAGCATCTAAAGTTAGGTAACACCAGAATCTAGATGAGTATATTCTGTTCTTTCTAAGGGGATTATGACCAGCTGCTATTGAGGGATGTTCTTGTTCCCAACATGGCCAGATGGCCCCTAGGCAGGCACTGAGAACTAGCTGGAGAGGAGTTGGTGACAGCTGGTATTCCAGATGTTGCCTCTGACTGGTCATCTTCCCGTTATCCCTTCCTGTAGTGTCCCATCGGAAAGAGTACTAAGCTGGGAGTCAGGAGAACCAGCTCTGTCAGGAACTCCAAGTGACCTTGGTAAAATCTTTTTCCGTTTCTGGGCCTTAATTTCCCCACCAATAAAATAAGGGGAGACAAAAATTCTCTTTCAGTACTAAATTGTAGTGATTCTGCTATGTCTCAGGCAAGCTTTGGCCAGGGTTAGAGCTCAGCCCAAGCACTTGCTCTTGACTAAGGTGGGGTTGGCAAATTAAGGCCCTCTGACCAAACCGGATTCACATTTAGCCCACTGACAGTAATGATTTTTTATACTGTAAAATAAAGTTTTATAGTATTTAAAAATGTAAAAGCCATTCTTAGTTCAAGGATACAAAAGCAAGCTGGAGGTTGGATTTGGCCCAAGGAATTATAGATTTCCCAGAAAAAGCTCAGAGAGGTTAAAACTCTAGTCTAAGACCACATAGTACATCCATAACTGGTGACAGGTGACTGGATCATGCTGAGACTCAATTCGACAAACATTTATTAAGCTCCTACTATATGCCAGGCATTGTGCTAAGCTCTGGAAAAGAGGCAAAAAGATAGTCCCTGCCCTCAAGAAACATACAGGAATCACCATAACTGATATTTATGTGCCACTTTAAGGTTCACAAGGCCCTTTATAATATTACCTCATTTGATCCTTACGACAATGCTGTGGGCTGTTATTATTATCCTTAGTAATATTATGATATTATTATCTCCATTTTGCAGATGAGGAAGACAAGGCTCAGAGGTTAAGTGATTAGTACAAAGGGGATTGATCACACAGCTGGTGAACATCAGAAGCGGGGCAATACTCCAAGCCTTCTTAACTCTGGGTCCAGCATTCTCTCTGTAACACTATCCTACCTCTCAGAGCCCCAGCTCTCTACTTCACCACATGTGTCTGCCAAACCTGACCATCATTACCACCATCAGCATTCCCGCTGTCCAGTAGGAGGCACTCCCCCATCATTAACTGAATTTTGAGGCTAACTGAAGAAAAGCCAGATTCTCCACAGGAATTTAAGTTCTACAAAGAGGCAGCAATGGTTTGGTGGAAAGAACCCTGACTTGGGAGTCATGAAAGCCCTGACTTCACTCCACCCTTACTTCACTGTGTGAACTTGAACATGGCCTTTGGGCTTCAGGCTCCATCTCTAGAAAATGTACAAGTTGGATGAGATGGTCTCTAAGGAATCCAACAGTAAATAAAATCAAATGACACTCCTACCATTTTGCCTTGGCCTTTGGACAGGCCAACAGAGTTGGGCCACTCCACTTTTGGGGGCCACTCCCTTGCCTGGGGCCCACACAGCAGCTAGGGACAGGGAGTTGCCTTATGAGGTTGACTGACTTTGACTGGGACTCCCTCTGCCTACATTGGAGTTGACAGGCTTCATTCAAAGCAAGTGAGGCTGAATGAATCCATTTCACATCATTGTCAGGAGTGATTAGAGAATACAATGCTGATGGGCTCTGTTTGGGGAAGGATGATGTTTTCTCTGTCTGGGGTGCTTGGCCCCAAGTCCTGTTGGAGCAGAGAAAGTCCTATCCCTGTTGCTTAGGACAAAGCCTGTCCCTCCCTGGTTTCAGCTGGTGCCAACTTATATAACAGGTTGATACTGGAAGCTGCCAACCTTTCTTCTCTGAGGCTCTGAAAACTTCTGGCTCTCCTCAAGCAAGGGAATGACCTGGGAAAGGGCTGAGGATTGGCTTTCTCGAGCACAAACTATGAAAGTGGCTTGTTCCTCCCCCCACCCCCACCCTTCTCATCCTAATCCGGAAAAAGACCAGGGAATTATTTGTTTCTATTTATTTCCATTCATCCCACCCCAGCTCCATTTATTCTGATTGAACACCTACTGGGTGTTATGTATTGTGTTTGATACCAGTGAAGGAAATTGGCATTCACATGGTACCCACTATGCACCAGGCACTGTGCTAAGTGCTTTTTATAAAAATTATCTCATTTTGGTCCTCACAACAACCCTGTGAGGTAGGTACTATTGTGACCCCCATTTTACAGATGAAGAAGAAACTGAGAGAGAAGTTAAATGATTTGTTCAGTTACACAGCTAGTTAGTATCTGAGGCCGGATTTGAATTCAGGTCTTTATGACTCCAGGCACAGGATTCTATCCACTCTACTACCCACTGCCTATCAGGGAGACAAGAGAAAGAGAAGCAGAGACTATTAGAGCTAGAAGGAACCTCAGACCATAGGATATCAGTTCTGGAAGGGTCCTAAGAATATAGGACATAGAATATTAGAGGTGGAAGGGAGCTCAGAGAACATCTATATCTTATTATTTTATTTTTTAAAATAATTTTTTGAGCTTTCTGTTTCTATATCATTTCCAGACATTACATCCCTCCTCTCTCCCCTCCCCATATACATTAAGTATTACCTCGTAACAAAGAAAAACAGTTAAACAAAACCAATCAGTCTAGAGAGTATGTGTCAGACATCATCCGTAATCTCCACCATGCTACCAAAAAGAGGAAGAATTGTTTCATTCTCTATTTTCCAGGGCCAAGATAGAGGACATCATTTGACAGAGGAAAAACCTGAAACCCAGACATGAGTGGTAACCTTTTGAAGGCCAGGTCTAGTAGTAAGTATGGAGGCCTTTGAACTTGGTAGCCCCATGTTGCCAGCACTGGGGGCCGGTGTCACTGGTAACACTGGTAGCTCAGGTGACAACATTGAGCTACATCTCTGAATTCAGGGACATCTCTACTCCATTGTGTTGCCACAAAACATAACCCTTAGGCCTCAAGAAGCTAATTTTCTTTCTGTTTCCTAAAATATCAGAATACATCTGACGTGGAGTTGTTACCTAGCTACCCTGGATGAATTAAAGTTGCTTGGCTCAGATGGAACTCCATCTTTGGGTCCTGAAAGAACAGGCAGATCTGATTGCTAAGTCACTGTCAGTGATATGTACAAATGGAGATTACCATAAGAGTGGAGAAGAGCAGATGTCCTAGTTTTCAGAAAAAGGAAAACAAAAAAGACTTTGCTAATGATAGGCCAGTGAGCTTGACTTCAATTCCTGTGAAAATTTTTGAAAGGATCCTTACAGAGATGATAGTCAAATACCTAGAAAGGAAAGTGATACTAACAAAGAGTCAGCGAGGCTTCATCAAGAACAACTCATGCTTAATTAACCTATATTTGCTTTTCTGATAAGGTTACCAACTAGTAGATGAGGGGAATGCTAAGGATGTAGTTTACCTAGATTTTAGCAAAGTTTTTGATTAAGTATAGAAAATTGAGAAAATAAAATTAATTCTATTCTGTAATTGATTCCATTTTGTATCACTATTGAAATTTTGTGTCACTACCCAAGACACATTTCCAAACTTGGAAGTTCAGTTTTTCTGTTAATCAATGTTCTATTCTTTTGTCAAGGAAATCTGTTAGTCTTGAAAGATGCAGGTGGATGCCAAGAAGTCTCATCTGTTATCTCTACAACACTGACTGGCCTTCAAGAAAGATTGGTCTGTTATCACTGTAACACTAACTAGTCATGTAGGTGAACACTACCAGTGAACGTTCCATAGAGACAAGATGGAAGGAGGACTGTTGCTAGCTCTACATTCCAAAATCCAGTCCATCATATTGTCCCCCCCACATCTATGATGCTTCTGCCTTTGTAACAATTGTATTGCTTTCCCCATCAATAATGCTGCCTTCTAGTTTTTGGATGCTCTTCCTTTTGCCCATAGAAATAATCTGTCAGTTTTCATCAGGATCTTTTGACTTGCTAGGAAACTAAAGACCCATTTTATCAGCAACTTCTAGCCTTACCAATAAATTGAAAGTGCTTGGAACTTTGTTGCCTCACTTTACCTTAATTTCAATTAACAACAATTGTCAGACTTTCAGCCAGGCATTTAGAGGGAACATTTGCCTTTGAAGGTCAGACTCCTCCTCCTTGGTTTCAAATCTGAACAAAGGTAAGCCTCAACTTTGGTGGGAAAAGACATTGCTGGGAAGTCCCTCTAACGCAGTGGTTCTCAACCTTCCTAATGCGGTAACCCTTTCATACAGTTCCTCATGTTGTGGTGACCCCCAACCATAAAATTATTTTCGTTGCTACTTCATAACTGTAATTTTGCTACTGTTATGAATCATAATGTAAATATCTGATATGTAGGATGTATTTTCATTGTTACAAATTGAACATAACTCACAGGTTGAGAACTGCTGCTCTAATGGAAGAGGTGAGCCTCCACACTGTTGAAGTAGCTAGTTAAAGTTATCCTCCATTCTGGTGGGGAAATAGCTTCACAAGAATAAGATTATCCTGTGCCCTCATGGGGAAGCCCCCTTCAAGGGAATAAAGTAATCCTCTACACTAGTAGGTAAGTATCTATATGGGAAAACGAGATCCAGTAGTATTTGGGTATCTATATGGGAAAATGAGATCCAGTAGTATTTGGCATCTTTGATTATTGTTCAAATTAAAACTTTGAGATTACTTTTAGAAAATTGTGATAAATTAGGAAATTAGAAAAATTTAATTTTTGATTAAAAATTTTTCAGTGGGAGATTTAAAAAAACAACTAGCTGGCAATGCTTCTGTATGTCTATCTTGTTGTATTATCTGTGTTTGTAATTCAAACTAGTTTTTCTTGGGACCTGGTAAACTGAAAAAGAAAGAGTGAAATTTTTTTTCTTTAGAAGGAAATTCTCTCTCTCTGCCTTTCTAAATTCTGGTCAAGTTAAAAGGCACAGAAGAGACAGATAAGAAGGAATATCTGTTCCCAGTTTGCAAAAATTTATGGCATTGTAAACTAATTAGAGACTAAATTTAAGACTGAAATGTAATTTCTCTGCAGTGAATTTCCAAAATGTGGTTTGAATGCTTTTTATAAATGCTGTAATATTTTAGTGAGTTTTGGGGTAACATTCTGCAGAATTTGCTTTAGGAAAAAAACCCAAGAATAAAATCATGGAAGTTATATGGAAACAACATTTAGACCTTTTATCACTCTTTCCCTGGAGAGTGACAGGTTTATTGTTTTAGTGCTGGTGAAGGAGAGGGAAGTTGAATTTGCTATTTAGAAAAAGAAAAAAAGTTGCAGTTTACAATAAATTTATCTGTTAATTAAGAACTGCCTATAATTAACTCTTTCCCTGACTATGAAAAGAAAAAAGCTTGTTTTAATCAGGGAGCAACTTAAAAGTAAATAAAATTCAATTTGGAAGAGTGTTTTGGTGTTATCAGTGTATTCTCTTTTGTGAATAATATAATAGAATTAATTGTTTAGTTAAACTAGAAGCAAAGTAACCAATAGACATTGGATAAAATCATGCATTTGTAAGCTCTTAAGAACTCCAAAAGCAACAGTATTATAATTAACTGGGGTTGTGGTAAAAAATAAAACAATTTTTTGTGCTGAATTACAAATAAAAAAATATTACAAAGATATAAAGATTAGTTCTATAGATAGTCTGGGGGGTGTAGTGCCAGTGCAATACTTCCAGTGCCCATGATCACGATAGAGACTGTCACTATAAGTATTGCATGATGTTCAATCACAAAATATTCCAAACTCTCCAGAGAAAGAAAAAACTGAAGCATTTAATCAGACACCAGAAAACCCAATCTCAAAACCAGTAAGCTGATTCCATCATAATACCAAAGATATTCAGAAGCCATAATAATGCTGAGAGCCACAGCATCCTTCAGCCTTCCCACAAACCAATACGTGATCAATATTTACTCACAAACTTCTCTATCTCCTTGGCTGAGTGTTCTCTCTCCCCCACTGTCTCACTAGCTCTGACTACCAGCTTCCTGTGGGCTCTGCTTACCTTCAGCAAACTCCTCCCAACACAGGCTCTGTGTGACTATATTTAGCCTATTAGGGGATAGAGTTTATCTTCACATCAGGGGAGATTTCGGTGGGCTCTGCTCCACCCTTTAGCAAATTCCCTCCATTGTAGGCTCCATGTGATTACATTCAGCCTATTAGGGGGCAGAGTTTACTTTCAAAGCAGGGGAGGTCTTCAAACTCCCCCCTAGGTCTATTAAGGGGCAGGGAAGATCTTCAAATTCCAATTCCCATTACAGGGTATGATTGGGAAATTTAGACTGGAGAAACTGAGAAAGTAGAAGATGTGTCAGATCAGGATATGAAAGAAGAACAAGAAAGGTCTCTTGTAAAGAAAGGAAGAGAGAAAAATTAGACAAGTAGGATTTGAAAGTGAAAGAGGTTTGGAGTTTTGGAAAGAGATGTTTGAGGGAGGTTTTTGATCTCTTGAGATAAGAAAGATATGAAAAACATTATGTAGTTATTCTTTATACTATGGAGACTAGAGTAATATATTTACAACATGAAATTATTTGAAGAGAATATATCAAAATTCTATCCTTGAAAGACCATTAGAAGAGCATATTTTAGTTGTTAGATGAGAAATTTAAAATCTTCATGGAACCTAAAAGAGAAAAAGAAAAGGAAGTTGAATGATTTTTTTAAAGCTTGACAAACTTTTTATTGCTCACTGTTATTGCAACAACATGAGAGAAATAGTAATAACTTTCTAACCTTAAGTTATGATTAGTGAAATGTGGTATTTGAGGTAAAAATCTCTTGGGATTATAATTTGATGATGTGTTGAGTTTTGAATTCAGGCATAAATGTCTGAATTATCATTAAACCACTAATCCATTATTCAAAGGAAATACTGTGAGTTGCTCAAAGGGAGCATGATCTGAGAACTGCTACAAGGTGGATGGCTGTGTCTTGGAAAAGTTTAGGGGACAAACTTGGCATAGCCAATGATAGAAACCTCTTGACTCAGTTTCCCCACTGTTATTTTCTTTTTGAACACGACTATTTTTCATCTGGTTAATCTTGAGCCTTGCTATGAAACCCTGTGAATAATGTGGAATTTGCTGTATTATTGGCTGTTCCAAATAGCAACTATGACTCTTACTTTAAATTAAACAGAACTAAGGATGCTTTATCCCATTATACCTATATTTAGTTCTTCTGTGCCCTGAGGCTTAGACCTGGAGGACCAGTCTTGATGTTGTTACAACCATGTCTCCACTTCTTCCTTTCATAACAAATCTAACTGTGGCAGGTAAAGTCGTAATTTTAAAAAATATAGTGAATCTTGTTGCTGCAATACTCCAGTATCTCTGCACTACTATAATAGGATGCAAGTATGAAAGAGCTTGCTGTTTTTAATCAGAATTAGGGAGCAATTTCATACCCTAAGCAACTAAGAAAATGAGTTCTTGGGCTACCCCCTTGTTAGTAGTTATGATATGAGGATAGCATCTTCCTAAGGGGGGAATTAAGACAAAGATGCAAAAAATTTCTAATAAGACAAAGATGTAAAAGGGTTTTCTTTTAATTAAAAGGACAAGTAAACTTTGAGAAAACAGCAGGATAAGAATGTTTCCTCTAAGGACTAGACTATATGTACATATAATTGGCTTCCCAAAAATTTTTAAATTAAATAGTGTAGTAAATTTTGAGGAGACAGCAGAGTAGCACTGTTTTCTCTAAAAACTAGAACGTATAAATGTATATAGTTGGCCTCCAAATGTTTCTAAAGGATTTTAAAAATTGGATTAAGGATTTTACATGTAAAATTGCATTGATAATTATGATGGGATGAAATTATTTTCCTATATGAAGTATCTATTTGATAAGAAAAACTTTTTATAAGAATTTATTAGGGCTAAATTTAATAAAAAAAAATAAATGAAATAACCTGATCAGTCAGTTCAAACAGCTAGTCAACCAAAAGAAATAAACCACTGCTCTTTTTAAAACCAAATTGGTCAGATTTGGACTTATAGTTTTGATCTGTGTAGGCATAAGCCCCAAAGAACTATGGACTGAAGAAAGGAGTAAGGAAATTTATTTTGACTGTACCCCAAGACGAAGAAGAACTTGTTTTTCTCCTCAGTTTAATAAAAAAGTTTCCGAGTTAAAAAAAAAGAATTTATTTGGGCCTTACTTGTAAAATGGTCCCTAATAAATTCTTTTCAAATTTTTTCCTTCAGCCTGTCAATAGCAGTTTCCATAGCAGGCATAGAGTTTAGGTAAAGATAGAAATGGCAAGTGGTATCTAACAACTGAAATTCTCTGAAGTTTCTGGTGAATTATGGTTCCTTTAATTTGATGTTTTTATATCTCTATTGTTAATGAGATCAGAACCATAAGGCTTGAGCTAGTTTTCACCACATAAACTAGTTATTTATTGTAAAAGCAAATTTAAGAGGTTGTACTAAATTATTTTGAGTCTTATTACTGGCAGATTTTAGCAAAATTACCTTACCTAGGATAGCAAGTGACTTAGAACAAGAGAAGCCAATCTATTTAGGAAGAGCCCCCTTCAGAGTTGCCCTGAGAACAAGGCCCATCCCACGACTACATGGGACATCTGGGATACAAGATAAAATGTGCTGATTAAATAGACACTGGGAGTGGGTTACTAGGATACAAGGAGACTTGATGTTAATATTGATGATGATTATTGCACTACTTTGGCTTTTCTTCCATGATGTTTATGGTTGTTGAGTTTTCTTGGTTGCCTTGGTGACATGCAAATCTGTTCTCTCAAATTAGTCCTTGGTGAGTCCTCCAAGTAGTTTGAATCTCTACTTGAAATGCAGAAGTTGACTCAGGCCACAAGTGAAGCTGTCTCCTCCCTCTAGATTAAGGTAGGTTCTGTAGCTCAAATGACTTTGCAAAATCACATGGTTTTAGATGTTCTTATTGCAACTCAGGGAAGGGATTATGCTATGATTAATTAATCTTGTTCTTACATTAACCAGTCAGGAGAAATTATGACAAGCTTACATAAGATTCATTTGAGTTATAGCAGAAACACAACTACCTCCTCCAGGTGACTCCTGATGGAACCCCTCCTCTTTGTTCACTTGGCTGCAGTGAAATAGCTTGTTAGCCAACCTAGGTAAATGGGCCCTTACTGCCCTCTGTCTTATTCTCTTTAGACTTTGCCTTTGTTGTTGTATTAAAGCCTGCTCTAAACTTGCATAAGAGCTTATATTAGTGCCTACTACTGATAATGGACATATTAAAAATCTTATAGAACTAGCTTATCTCCCATTGATCAAAGGGAGAAATTGAAAATTGAGAAAATCAAATTGATTCTGTTCTGTAATTGATTTCATTTTGTATCATTACTGACATGTTGTGTAACTATCTAAGTCACATTTCACTTGTCTCTGAGTAAAGTCTGGAAGTTCAGTTTTTCTGCTAATAATTGTTTTATTCTTCTGTCAAGTAAATCTGTTATCCTTAAAGGATGCAGGTGAATGCCATGAAGTCTGGTCTGTTATCTTTGAAATACTGGCTGGCCTTTGCAATGGCAATAGTAATTTGAAGATCTTCCCTGCCCCTTAATGAGCCTAAGGGAATTGAAGACCTTCCTTGCTTTGAAGATAAATCCTGTCACCTAATATGTTGAATGTAATCACATGGAGCCTGTGGTGGGAGGAGTTTGCTGAAGGGTGGAACAGAACCCACAGGAAGCTGGGAGTCAGGGCAACCAGACAACAGGAGGAGAGGATGCATCTGAGGGAGACAGTTAGGCTTTTGAGTTGGTTGTTTGCCATCTGCTGTGATAGCTAGGCTTGTGTTGGTTTGTGGGAAGGCTAAAGGATGCTGTTAATAAGCTGTGGCTTATTAACTTCTTTGCTACTGTGATGAAACTGGCTTACTGGTTTGGGGATTTGGTTTTCTGGTGTCTTACTAATCATTTTGCTTCTGTCTTCTATATGGAGAGTCTGTTATATTTTGCAATCGAGCACTATGCAGGTATATTTATAGTGACCATTGGTACAGTGATTATTGCATTGGCACTACAGGCTTCAGGAAAGTCTGGTCTGTTATCACGGTAACACTAAATAACCATATAGGTGGATACCACCAATGAACTTTCCATAAGGACAAGATGGAAGGGGGGGGCTGTTGCTAGCCCTGCATTCCAAATGTCCAGTCAATCATATTGTCCCCCCACATCTATGATGCTTCTGTCTTTGTAGCAATTGTATTGATTTCCCCATCTATAATACTGCCTTCTAGTTTTTGCATGCTCCTCCTTTTGTCCGTAAAAATAATCTGTTGGATCTCATTCTGGATCTTTTGGATTGCTGGGGAGCTAAAGATCCCTTTTATTGGAAACTGCTAGTCTTATCAATAAACTGAAAGTGCTTAGAACTTTGTTGACTGACTTTACCTTAATTTTAATCATGACAATATTTTTTTAAGCTTAAAACACTCTAAAATAAACATGAGTATTAAGGGGAAAAGTGAGTATTCAGGTTAACTGGGATGATATTTTTGGAAGTTAACATTTTTTTTCACTTAGCTTTTTTTTTAACCTTTAGTGGTACAGTGTTTATGAGGTTCACTTAAACATTCAGTGCCATTCTTGTGGAGAGGATGCACAGAGACAGATGAAACAACAAAACAATCAGATCCAGAACTAGTTGGATGGCTAGACTCAAAGAGTAGTTGTTAATAATTCAGTGTCAGCATGGCAGGAGGCTACAAGTGGGCTACCCTAGGGAGCTGTCCTTGGCCCTGTGCTGTTTAACCTTTTTATCAGTAACTTGGATAAGGTTATCAATGTTATATTCATCAGATTTGTAGATGACATAAATCTGGAGTGGATGACTAATGCAGTAGATTAGATGATAAGAGTTAGGATCCCATGAGATCTTGCCAGGCTAGAGCACTGGGCTAAATCTAACAAGATGAAATGCAATAGGGAGAGATATAAAGTCTTACATTTGGGTCCACAAACTCAACTCCACAAATATGAGAAGGCCTAGATAGTCACCTTCCTGTCTAATTTTAGTATCTTTCCTTGCTGATTTAACTGCTTGTGTTCTAGTTTTCTTTTTTTTTCAGCTTCCAAACAAATTCTTTATTCTTTACATATCTTTTTTTCATTGACTTGTTTATTTACTTTTAGTTTACAAGATTCATTTCCACAGTCTCTTGAGTTTCAAATTTTCTCCCCTCCCTTTTCCATCCTCCCCCACGGCAGCATGCAATCAAGTATAGGATCTGCAAATACTTTCACATTGTACAATAGTCTGGTTGTATAGAAGGGTTGTAACTAGTGGAGTGAACAATGGGAAAAAAGAAAGAAAACCAAACATGAAAAAGAACGATAGCATGTAGATTGTTTCAGCCTCCATTTAAACTCTGGTCTTTCTAGATCTTTCTCTGAATGTAGACATCTCCTTCCATCCTGAGACTTGTAGAGTTGTCTTATACCTGTGCATTGCTGAGAAGAGTCCAGTTTATCAGAGTTAGTCGTCACACATACGATGTGTCTGTGATTGTGTACGCTAGTTTTCTTTTTAAATGAATTTTCTTCTTTTTGAGATTGTTAGTGGTATTAGTCTTTTCTTCCATATATTCCCCTGTCATTTGTTTTCTGACTCCTTCTCCTTTGATACAGATTTACCCCTGGAGTTGGACTTCAAACTTTTTCAGCCTCTTCCCACATTGGAGAATTCACTTTTCACTGGCCTCAGTTCTTCCTCACAATAATTTCTGGTGAGACATGATTAGCCCTACATGGATTCCAGTCCCCTTTCTTTTTAGCCTACAGCACTTCTTCCCCTATCCTAGTTCCCTCCATTCTTTTTTTTTGTAATAAATTTTATTTGTTTTCTTGTTTACATCATTCATTTTCATGAGATTTTTGAATTACAAATTTTCTCTGTCTTTCCCCTACCCCAACCCCAAAACAGTAATCTCACTGTAGAGCCCCTCCCCTGGTCTGCTCTCTAACTTTCTGG
>CM053595.1:102434585-102445298 GCA_028646575.1 Pseudocheirus occidentalis | reverse complement strand
ATAGTTTCTAGGAATTCTTCAAGTGTCTTGGAAGCATTTGGTGTGGGAGTTCTGACTGTGTTGTCTTCCTCCCGTTCCATGCTTTGATCCTTTTTGTCCACAAAAAAGGATTCTAGAGTTTTATTGCTGTTCTTATTTTGCTTCCTTTTCCTCATGTTGGCCAGTCAATTAATTGGTTTTTTTTTTTTTTAGCTTTGTGAAACTGTGCTTCCAGGGGGGAAAGCTCTGTTCCAAATTGCTGGGGTTTTCCCAGCTGCCAGAGCTATTAGGGGGGTATTGCAGCCCCCCCCCAGATTTGGCTTCCTGAAAGCGCTCCCCAGGATGAGGCCGCTCAACGCAAGAGCACTTGGCCCTGATCTATCGACTCAGCCCCCCTGCGTGATCCACAGGCCAGGCCAGTGGGGGCAGCTGCTGGTTACAGGGGTTCCTGCCCTTCCCCCACTGCTTCCTTGCCCTAGGGGTAGATTGGCTGAACTGCTTTTCCTCCCCTAAATTTAGCTTGAAAGCTTCACTCACTTTCACTGACCTCTAATCCTGGCTTAGTAGATGTGAAGATTGCTTGAGGTGCAGTAGATCTTCTCTGAAGTAGACTCACGCTGTGGCTTGGGAGGCTCTGCTCCTCCCAACTGCCCTGGAGCCTGGCTGTATGGCAGTTTCAGGCTGGGCTGGTCTCAGCTCCTGGCCTGCAGGCGTGATGAGCCCCTCCTGCCGAGCTGCCTTTCTCTAATCCCTATTTTTCATGCCTTGGTAGATGTGGAGATGCTGGAGGCATTGTAGATCTTCTCTCTTGTAGACTGGCTGCAGCTTGGCTCCTCCTGACTGCCCTGGGTCCTGGCCCCATTTTGGTTTCAGGCTGGGCTGGCCTTGGCTCGAGTCCTGCCGTGATGATCCCCTGCTGCTGAGCTGCCTTCCACAAGAGATGTGTTTTCTATATTTTTGTGAGTTTGAGAGCCCTAGAATTTGTCCAGAGTCATATTTTATGGGTGTTTAGTGTGACTGTGTGGGAGCTGCAGGACCTTGCTGCTTCTATGCCACCATCTTGGCTCCACTCCCAGAAGTGTTCCCTCCATTCTTTAGTTCTTTTGCTGGGTTGAGTCATCAAATGCCTGGGGGAGGGTAGGCCGTAGGTGTTCCAGGCATAATTTCTGACCCTCCGGGGTCTCTGAATTTAGTGCCTGCTCTAGGCAGAGCATGGTCCTGGTCTTCTCATCTTTCATACATGTCTAGGCAGAGTTGGTCTACTGCTTGTTGCAACAGGATGCTGGGGGTAAGAAGAGGGACAATGTGTTGATAGAGATTGCATTAAGAGGGAAATGCTTGAGTAGGTCCCAGAATACAAACCAGTGGGTCAGTCTGCAAGCCCTGCTGGGCACGGAGATTGGTGGGGGAGAGGGTGCCCTGAGTGAACTCTAGGGATTAGTGTCTGGGGAGGATAGATTAGATTTGTTCCATTTACCCCCAAGGGAAGAACCAGAAGCAGAGATCAGAAGTAGCAAAGAGCCAATTTAGGCTCAATGTTAGGAAAAATTTCCTAATGACTAGAACTGCTTGGAGACGCAGTGGATTCTCCCCTACGAGGGTCTTTAGGCAGACAACAAAATTCCCCTTGTTGAGGCATGCAGCCCTCTTGCATCTTGTATTTAATAAAGCTTTGTTGATTTGAACAAAAAGGAATGAAATGTGGGGTGGCTAGGTGGAGCAGTGAATAGAGCACTGGCCCTGGAGTCAGGAGGACCTGGGTTCAAATCTGACCTCAGACACTTAACAGTAGCTGTGTGAGCTTGGGCAAGTCACTTAACCCCCAATTGCCCTGCCTTCTCCCCTCCAAAAAGCAAAAAAAAAAGAAGAGAAGAAGAAGAAGGAGAAGGAGAAGGAGAAGGAGAAGGAGAAGGAGAAGGAGAAGGAGGAGAAGGAGAAGAAGAAGAAAGAAAGAAGGAAAGAAAGAAAGAAAGAAAGAAAGAAAGAAAGAAAGAAAGAAAGAAAGAAAGAAAGGAAAGAAATGAAATGGTAAGGGAACAAAAGAAAAAGTGATTTATGACCAAGTAGTAGACACAGCTTGGGGCAAGGTGAAGGGAGGTAACGAGAGTGGCAAAATGGAAAGAACTCTGGATTTGGAGTCAGAGGAGCTGGGTTCAAATCATGGCTCTGAAACTTAACTATTCATGTAGCTGGATGCATCACTTGATGTATCTGGAAATCAATTTTCTCATTTGTAAAATGAAGGAATAAGAGTTGAAAGATGGGATTCTTAGATCCCTTACAGATTTAAATCTCTGATCTGTAATCTATTTGGGAGGATGTGAAACCTATAGTTTTTGTTTAGTTGTTTTCAGTTGTGTCTGATTCTCTGGGACCCCATTTCGGGTTTTCTTGGCGAGACATTGAAGTGGTTTGCCATTTCCTTCTCCAGTTCATTTTACAGATGGGGAAGTAGAGGCAAAGAGTGTTATGTGACTTGCTGTGGCCACACAGCTAGTAAGTGTCTGAGGTCATATTTGAAAATGAGTCTTCCCGACTCCAAGCCCTCACTCTATCCACTGTGTCATCTTAGGGACCCTGCAGATTGACAAGCTAATTAATTGTCTGTAATCAGGGCTCTAGTCTAGGACTTTAAAAGCTCATAGGCCACTAGATTGATCAGAGAAAGTCACCTAGGAGACAATGAGTAAGACTTCAAAGTAAGGGCAAAAAAGTGCATCATAGGTGGGAGGAAACAGAGATTCAGGTGATAATGAATCCATCATCCTGGCTTGGGAAGATACCGTGGGTCAAAGGAGGTTAGACATTGAGGAAGACAGGATCAAATAACTAGAGAACCGCTGTTAGCAGAGCAGGTCAGGGATTTAGGGCAGTGAAATGAGCCCCAAGATGACAGTCAGGAGTTGCAGTACTGGGTTGGCCACTAACTTGCTGTAACCTTGGGGAAATCTCTTTAACTCTCTGGGTCTCAGCTTCTCCATCTACAAAATGAGAAAGTGGGACTAGATCAGAGGTCCACTCCCGGGTGTGGCCTGAACCAGACTAATGTGTCATTGGGAAATGTTTATCCAAATAAAATACAACACCATAAAACACGGATAATGTTAACTTGTGTTTTTCCAAGTCAATATGCAGTATTCAGGAATCCATTTCTATTTGACAGAACTGGACTAGGTGACTTTTGACAATTTTTCTCCTCCAGAATTTTATAACTTAAATGTATAAAACTTCAGAGGGGGGATGTTAGGGATAGGTCAGAAAAGGCTTCACAAAGGAGGGAGGAGAATACAAGATATATTTCAAGTTTGGGGACTAGACCCAAGTACTTATGAAAGGATGGGGCACATACTAGATGCCCAATGAACATGTTGATGGTATTGTTGTTGTTTTCATTTTTAAACCTAACTTTTCATTTTCTCCTGGGTAGTGATAGCTAGAGACCAAATCTCAAGAGAATGGGCCTCAAGATCAATCAATGGGTAGGGTCGGAGGGGGAACCTGATAGTATGGAGTTGCTCAAAGTTGGAAGCAACCTTTAAACAATGAATACAGACCTCACCTGGTACTTCTTCATGTAAAGCTATATACTTCTGTTATCTCTGGGTATGTCTTAACTCCATAATAGACCACGAGCTCAGTGATGGCAAAGACTGGGCCTTACATACATTTATATCTTCCCCAGAACCCACCACAATGCATTGCACAAAGAAGTGCTTAACAAATGATTATTAAATGAATAATCACCATGGTGATGGGGAAAAGGTAATAGAAGATTTTATTTTGAATTATGGCTCTGCTTTTTCCCATGTGGCCTTGGGCAAGTGGGATTTAGCCTCTCCAGATCTGCTCCCTCTGCAAAATGGGGCAGTTGGGTTAAATAATCTCTAAGGTCCTTTCCAGATCTAAATCATAGGAATAAATGAATAAAGACTATAAAAATTGTAAGAGACCTCGGCGATTGTCTAACCCAGCTCATCCTACTAACTTTTTATGTGTAAGAAACAGGGTCAGCAAGGGGAAGGGACATCCAAAGTCATATAGAGAGTGCCACATTAGTTTTTATAGGAAATTTTCTCTGACAGAGGCCTCATCTCTCAAATATGCAGAGAATGGAGTCAAATCTATAAGAATATGAGTCATTCCCCAATTGATAGTCAAAGAATCTGAACAATTTTCAGCTGTTTATAGTCACATGAAAAAATGTTCTAAATTACTATTGATTAGAGAAATACAAATTAAAACAACTCTGAGGTACCACCTCACACCCATCAGATTGGCTAACATGACAGAAAAGGAAAATGAAGAATGGTGGAGGGGATGTGGAAAAAAATAGGGACACTGATACACTATTGGTGGAGCTTTGAACTAGTCTGACCATTCATTCTGCAGAACAATGTGGATCTATGCCCAAAGGGCTACAAAACTATGTATACTCTTTGACCCAGCAATATCGCGGTCTATATCTCAAAGGAAAAGGACCTATATGTACAAAAATATTTATAGCAATTCCTTTTGTGGTGACAAAGAACTGGAAATCGATGGGATGCCCATCAATCGGGGAATGTCTGAACAAGTTGTGGTATGTGATTGTGATGGAATACTATTGTGCTATAAGTAACAGCAGTCAGGTTAGTTTCATAAAAACCTGAGAAGATGAACTGATGCAAAGAACAGTGAGCAGAACCTGGAGAACATTATATAACGAACAGCAATGTTCCAGGATGATCAACTGTGACTGACTTAGTTCTTCTGATCAACGCAATGACCTAAGACAATTCTGAAGGACTTAAGATGAAGAATGTTATCCACCTCCAGACAAAGAACGAATGGAATCTGAATGCAGATGGAAACATACTTTAAACAAAAAAACTTTCTTCATTTTTCTCGTTGCTGCTTTTTGTTACTTTATTTTTGTTATTGTTCGGTCTGCATTTTCTTTTGCTACATGACAAATATGGAAATAAGTTTTGCATGACTTCACATATATACTCTATATCAAATCTCTTGCCTTCTTAAAGAAGGGTGAGGGGAGGGAAAGAATTTGGAACTCAAAATTTAAAAACGTGAATGTTAAAACAGTTTTATAATGGGAAAATAAAGTTTTGAGAGAGAGTTTTAAAGAGAGATAAAAAGTTTTTAAGAGAGATAGGAAAAAAGAAAGTGGCAGACTAACAAGTTGGATTGGAGCCCCAGGTCAGAGGGGTGAGGGCCAGGCAGATGGAAACCCTGAATGGGTTTTGCCCACATCGTGTTACCAAAGCTGACACACACAAGCAAACAAATTGCAGAAAAGACTAGAGAGCAACAGTAATAGGCTTTTGTTCACAGATTAGTGTGCAGCGGATGATCAGTGAGAAAAGTGAGGTACTTTTCTGGGTTGAAATTTTTTGGTTTTTCTCCCTTGTCCCCTATTTCAGAAGATAAGAGTAGCTTGTTGTTTCTGGGAATCCTATGGGGGAAGGAGGTGGGACAAGCAGCTGACCTAAACACCAGACTGGATTATTTGAAGATTTGGACAAAAACAGGGAAAGCTTTTTTAAAGAGTTATTTTTATCATAATTTCAACAATAAGAACTGAATTGAGACTTTAAGAGTCAATTTCTTTGGCATTCAGGGCTCTTCCCAATCAGGGTACAACCTATATTTCTGCTCATTAGGCTTACACAATCTCTGTCTGGGCCTTGCAGGAGTTGTGGCAGGAGATCTAGGCAGCTGTTATTAAATTCTTTTCATTCCGTCTTCATGAAACAGGTGGGGAAAGAGATAAGGGCCTGAGGCTGTTTCAAGAGTGGAGCACGTGGGTCACAGCCTGAACTGCAAGGAGGAATGGGAGTAATCTGAGGCTCCTTAAGAGCCAGCACCACATCTTAGAACTGGAAGAGAGCTCAGAGATAACTGAGTCCATTTTACAGATTAGGAAACTAAAGCCAAAGAGATTTTCTAATAGGATTATGGCCAGGCTGGGACTAGGAGATGCTTGTCTCCTGACTTCTAGACTAGGGTTCATTCCACTTCATCACACTCTCTCTCCAACACAAAGTCCGGTTATTACTGAGATTATGTTCAGGGTCACAGGATAGCAGAGCTGGAAAGAAATCTAGAACACAGAATGTTAGAGGAAGAGAGTCTTTGAACAAAGAATGCCAGAGCTATACAGGCCTTCAGGACTATACATACAGGACTAAAGGATCAAAGCCGGGTAGGACCTTAAGAATAGTGACTCAATCAACAAATATTTATTAAGCACTTATTATGTACCAGACACGAATGTTCTGAAGAGAGCTGAGAGCATACGGTATCTGTTGGCTCTCTCAAAGGATGCTGCATCCCAACTGCTCCCTCTTCAATACTCTGGCTTGCATTTTTTTCCTCATGCTCCTGGGGACTGTGGGTTGGAAGTGGCTTTGTTCCTTCCCCCCATAGCTACTTGAGGACATCACTGTCCAGCTTCTCCTTTGAGGTTCACTCTGTCCAGATACTTGTTGAGATATGACTTCCAGGGTTTTTACTTTTTACTTACTTGAGGAATTCATGACTTGATTCATAGTCTCATACTTGGTGAATTCAGTACGTTTGGCTATCCCCTTGAACACTCTAACCTTCTGAATTCTTGACTTCTAATTCAGTTCCCATGACCTGTATCATTACCTTAGATCTCCCATAACTGTGCCACCTCCTTCAGATGTAAAACTCTGAAATTCCTTTCTGATTAAAATCTCCTCTCCTTTCTTCTCTTCTCCAGACTCACTCTCACTAAATCAATTTTCATCTTCACTGTGACCTGTAGTACTTCTCTCCCTACACAGCTACATGGTACAGGTGCTAAGCTTGGAGTCAGAAAGTCCTGAGTTCAAATCTGATCTCTGACAGTTACTAGCTGCATGATTCTAGGAAGTCCCTTAATCTGTCTGGCTCTGTTTCCTCAGTTGTAAAACGTAGATTCGAATAATATCTACCTCTCAGGGTTGTTATAAGGATCAAATGAGATAATATTTATGGGACTCCTGGTGCACAGTAGGCACTTAATAAATGTTTACTTCCTTCCCCTCTTCTCATCTTCAATCTTCCAGTCCCTGGTGGTTCTTCCCCTGCAGCCTAAAAACATCCCCACTTCTCCCCATCCTTGAAGAGCCTCCACTTGGCCCCGGACGTTTCATTAAGAATTTCCCAACCTAAAAAAGTTGTCTCCTTTCAGTGTCTCCACTTTCTCAACACCCACTCACTTAATCCTACCACTCTAATCAAAGTTTTATTTGGGGCAACCAGAGAACCAACTGGCTTTTCTCAAAGCCTCATTGTCTTTGACCTATCTGCAGCTTTTAACACTGTTAACCAATCCCTCTTTCAGCATATTATTTCTTGGATTCCAAGACATTGCTTCAACCTGGTTCTACCTTTCTGAATATTCCTTTGGCAGTGTCTTTGTTAGAGTATATCTTATGCCCTGGAGACTTGGGTATTTCCTAAGGTATGAACTCTTTCTTTGTATGCTTGTCTCTCTTTTCTCGGTTTTTATCTTTCTCTACACACTTACACATTGCACACATGATTCCAATCCACACAACCCCAATCCTCTCTCCATCCCACATAGGAAAAAAAAATGCTTTCTGGATATTCCATTGCCATCTTAAATTCCACATCCAAAAATAAAGAGAAACTTTTGATCTTTTCCCCTAAACCTGCCTGTTCTCCAAACATCCCTACTTTTGCCCAGCGTACTATAATCGTCTTGTCTCCATACATTTGCACAAAATGTCTCCCACCTCTGGAAAGCACTCAATGATTATTTCTGCCCCTCTGCTCACGTGCCACCTCCTCTATGACACTGTCCCCAATCCTATGCCCACTCCTACCCCCACGTTCTTCTGAATGCTCTCTTCCTCTTTTCTCTCTGTATATCCCCCCAGTAGGATGTTTCTTAAGGGATAGGGACTCATGTTTTTGTCCTTACGTTCCCTAACATCTGATGCAGTGCTCTGAACATACTTAAGAACGTAATTAAAATGTTTGTTGAATGGTTGAATGTTTGACTAGGAAGGCAATTTAGACAAAGAATACGGAATGACAACCTGGAAGAAACCTTACTTAGAACATAAAACAGAATAACAGAAACCCTTAGAATCCTCATATTAATCTGTTGTCCCTTCCATGCTTTTATTCTGTATTTTATATTTGTGAATGTGTCTTACCTTTCCAAGTAGATGAGACAGATTGGTGGCAGGCCTAGAGTCAGGAGAACTTGAGCTCAAATCCAGCTTTACACTTACTGTGTGACCTAGGGCAAGTCCCTCAACCTTTGCCTCAGTTCAAGTCACTTAACCTTTCTTTGCCTGTTTGCTCATCTGTAAAAACATGGATGATAATAGCACCTCCCTCCTAGGGTTGTTGTAAGGATCAAATGAGATAATGAAGTGCTGGCACATAGTAGGTGTTACATAAAAGTTGTTGTCCGGCTTTTAGCAGATGTGCTTTATAGAATTGTGGAAACTTAAACCTTAGGGACCATCAAGTCTAATTTCTTATTTTATAGATGAGGAAGCAGAGAAGTGGGGGTGGCCTGCCCAATTAGTGGCAGCACAATGACTAAATTAGATGAGTAGTATTTATAAAGCTCTTAGCACAGCACAGTAGGTACTTAATAAATGCTTATTCTCTCCCTTCCTCTGGGTCTAGGGCTCTTTCTTCCACACCCAATGGCTTCAATATGTAATGTCTATCTGATCACATACAATGCTGATGCAATTGTCTTTTTTTTCCCTGGAGCTAAGGCTACTCCCCAAAGAAACTTGGGGAAATCCTGCTGGCAGCTCCAGGAATGATTCCTGGAGCCTGAGGGGATCTCAGGGGTCATTCTATTCTGCAGCTTCTAAAGGAAAGCCACAACATCCCCCACTATACAGTATATATAAATAATTTCTCTGGCACCATAATCATTAGAGCCAACAATATTTAAATGTGATTCGGGTCACATTCAGAACATTTGCTCTTATATACAAATTTTTAAATTAAATGTAATCTTAGTGTGCTGTTATTACATACATACAAAAGAAAAACTATACAACACATATTTATTTTAAACCAGTACATTTAAGTTGAATAGTACCATTTCCAATGAGTCACGTTTTTATCACCCCTTCCAGAAAATCCTTCTCCATCATTTCAATTATTTTGTCTGGCTTGGCTGGAAAGCATTTTGTTCTTCTCCACTTTAACGTCCTTATTAGGGAAGGACTTAGCACAATGCTTGGCACATAATAGGGGTTTAATAAATGCTTGTTAATTGTTGAATGAATAAATGTATATTTACAACTCCTCTCCCACTGAAGAGAAACAAATATGATGGTGCACATAATACCTCAAAGATTGTTTTTTAATGTACATATTTTCCTCTTGATTAAAAATAAATAAAACTTGCTTTTTACTTTTGCGGGGCCTTTGATTTTTTCTTATGGGTGAGCCCTTTAAAGGAAAAAAGAGGTTCCTTTTGTCCACCTTACCTTCCGATTTGCCTGAGGGAAGGCACAGAGCATCCTGCCCATCTTCATCCTTCCCCTTACTGGTGTGGATCCAAGCACTCATCAGCCTTCCTTTTGGAAGTGTCTTCATGTCTCTGTGTGTGAGCAGGGGTGGGTTATCTTGAAGGGCCAGAGCTCTAAGGGTATCAGCTAAAGGCCTTATAGGTATCACAATTAGGGACCTCAGAGGCCATCTAACCTAAAGCCACATCCCCAATAAGTCGTCACTCAGCCTGTGCTTGAATATTTCCTGTGATGAAGAACTCATTACCTCAATAAGGAAGTCCACTTTTAGACATTACATTTTAATTGCTACCAAGTTGTTTTGTTTTTTTTTTAACTTAACTTGGAGCTTAAAACTGCCCTTGGAAAAAAGAAAAGAAAATCAACCTGTTTTTTTCTTCTTATCAGTCTAACAAGCCCCATAATCACTCTTCTAGAAGGCTATCAGATCCTGTCTTCAGGCTAAATATTCCTAGTTTTAACTAGTTTCTAGTCCCTTCATCATTCTATTTACCCTCCTTTGGAGATAGTCCAACTTGTCATAATCCTTAATTGGGTTCCTAAAAGGAAGCCAGGTGGCAAGTCTTTTTTGGTTTTTGGTCACATCAACTCTGGAAGTATTATTCTAAGGCTGGACAGGTTTTTTATCTGTCCCACCTCCCCCATCCTAGAACTGGAATGCCGGCAAATTTGGCCAGCCCTTCCTAGAGATTACAAAGAACTCCCCCATGAATCTTATCTTTTTCTCAAACTCACATTCCAAAGACTTGAATTTTTTTTTTTTTTTTGCGCTTCTATTGAATTGTTTCTGGACCTAGCTGGTCCTTGTTATCTCCCTAAAGCCCAGTAATGGGGGTCATCAAGCATATCACACACAGGCTCTACTGAGGTCTGGGGCTGGGGTGATTAGTCCCCAAGCCTGGCATTTGAGGCTTCCCAAGTCTGACCTCCACCTGTCTTTCCAACCTCACCTCGTGCTCCTCCCTGGCATCCAGGCTGGTCAGTGCACAAGTGAAGGTAAGAGATGGGTTTGAATCCTGCCTTTGTCATTTGTGCCATTTTGAATTCTGAACCCAGTTTCAGATTTAAGCTCTGCCAGTTTATACTAGTGTAAACATGGACAAATGACTTCTCTGGACCTATTTGCTCATCCTCAAATGTGTGTGTGTGTGTGTGTGTGTGTGTGTGTGTGTGTTACACTTGATGGCTTCTGAGG
>CM053595.1:102376027-102434085 GCA_028646575.1 Pseudocheirus occidentalis | reverse complement strand
TGTATGTAATATTGTGAATTGTTGATACTGTGAACATTGTACTGAATCTAGATTTGTAACGGAATAAACAGAGTGTTCACTAATACTGTGTAATCCGAATCTTAAAAGCTGTTCACAGTAGCATTCTCTCAGGAATCTACTGTAGATTGGCTTTACAACCATCTAGTCCAAACCCCTTATTTTACAGATGGAGAATCTGCGGGCCAGAGAAGTCAAGTGACTTACCCAAGGCCACACAGGGTAGCAAAGCCACTATTCTGTGGATCAATTATTTGACTATTAATAGCAACAACTCACATTTATATGGCCCCCAACAGTTTACAAATCACTTTTCCTCCCAACAATCCTGAGGTAAGTAGTAAAAATATCATTTCCAGTTTTATAGCTAAGAAAACTTGTAGCTCAGATAAATTATAATATTTCATCCAGCATTCCAGCTAAGATCCTGAATTTAAACCTTAATCTAAGTATTAATTGGACTTGATATTGGATACACCAAAATAATCATCACAATGCTCTCCTAATGAAGTCAGAAGTCAATAAGTATTTATTAAGTGCCTACTTTGTGCTAGGCACTGTATTATGTTCTATAGAAAGGCAAACCACCAGCCCTTGATCTCCAAGACCTTACATTCTAGAGTGTGTGTGTGTGTGTGTGTGTGAGTGGTGTGTATTATATACAGACATGTTAAATCAGAGATAATCAACAGAAGGAAGGCACTAACAAGGCAGCAAAGTCAATATATAAAAAGACAACCTGATGAAGAGTACTGTTCCCCGATATGGCCTGATTTGAATCCTGCATGTGAATGAAAGATAGATCCAAGAACAGTTTAACAAGCTATCAACAGTTACTGAACAAGTTATGGTATTTGAATGTGATAGAATACTATTATGCTGTAAAAAATAATTAAGGAAATGGTTTCCAAAAAAACTGGAAAATTTTATATGAACTGATGCAAAGTAAGGAGAGCAGAATTAGGAGAACAATTTACATGGTAACAAATTATAGAGATAATCAACTGTAAAAGACTTTGTAACTCTAATCAACACAATGACCACCACAGTTCCAAAAGATTCTTCATATAGAGAGCTGATAGACTTGAAGTACAGATTGAAGGATTTTTTAAAAATATTTTTTCTTTCTTTCTTTTTTTTTTTTTGGAACATGGTTAACATTCCTATAGATCATCTTCCAAACCCCATTCCACACCTCCTACCACCCAGTTTCTCATTACCATCCCCTTCAACCCTCCCACCCCAAAGCTTCAACCTACCTCTACCCAGTCCTTCAACTGTGTCCTCTGGAATGCATGTTCCCTTTATCTTAAATCTTTTCCTCTCCCACTCTTTCCATCTGCTAGCTCTTACTGAAACCTGGCTTCCCCCTATGACATAGCCTCCTTGGCCACCCTCTCCAATACTGACTGTACCTTCACTCAATCTCCTCAGCTCGTTGTTCAAGGTGGGATAGTTTTAATACTCCTTGCTCCCCACTGATACTTCCAGGTTTTCCCCTTTCCTCCATCACTAGTAACTTCTCTTCCTTTGAAGTTTATGATATTCATATCTACCACCCCACCAAAATCCTGATAGCTGTTGTCTACAGACCACCAGGTCACTCCCCATCCTTCCTCAATGAGTTTGATACTTGGCTTACAATTTTACTCTTCTTCCCAACTCCTGTCTTCATACTAGGAGACTTTAACCTACATATTGATTCACCCTTAAATTCCCTAACCACTCAGTCCCTCAAAACCTTCTCAATTCTTATGAGCTACCCCTCCACCCAGCTCCAACCACACACAAAGATGGTCACACCCTTGATCATGCCATTGCTCACAAAGGTGCCACTTCTACATTCAAGAATTCTGAACTCCCCTTATCTGAACATAATCTATTGGCTTTTCACCTCTCATTCTACCTTCCTCTATATAACCCTACTCTTCATCTGCACTGTAACTTTCCAATACCTTGACCCCTCAATTTCTATCTCAAACCATTTCCCCTACACTAGCCAATCTCTCCTCTTTTTTCCCATCTTGACCCCTTCCTTAGTAAACCAATTCAACTCTACACTCTCCTCATCTCTTGAATCCCTAGCCCCCTTATCATATCACCAATTAAACCCAGCCAAGCCTCAGTCTTGATCACTCCAACCATGTGTTGCCTTCATACCTACACATGGGTTGCTAAATGAAGGGGAAGAAAATCAAATAACCATTGAGTCCACTGCAAATTTATGTTATACAACCTCAACTAGGTCCTCACTGCTGCTAGGCAATCCTTCTGTACCTCCCCTATCAACTCACTATCTCCCTCTCCACAGCAGCTCTTCCAAACCTTTTTCTTCCCTCTTCAAACCTCCTATGGCTCCCTCTGCTCCCACCCTCTGTGCCAAGAACCTTGCTTCATATTTTACAGAAAAATCAAGGCCATTCTCCATGAACTCCCTCTTCTCTCTTCCTCATCTCCTATCACTCAGGTGCTTTCTGCCACTTCTCTCTTTAACCCATGTTTCACATGATTAAGTGGCTTTACTCCTTACCAAGGCTAACCTATTCCATTTCATCTTCTTCAACAGATTGCCCCCTGTCATTCCCAATCTTCCAATTACTTTCAATCTCTCCCTCTCCACTGGCTCATTTCCTACTGCCTGTAAACATCCTGAAAAAACCCTTACTTGGTCCTTTCATCCCCACTATCATTCTATTTCTCTTCTGCCCTTTGTTGCTGAATTCTTCAAAAATGTCATCTAAACAGGGGCCTTCACTTTCTCTCCTTTCACTGTAACCTTTTACAATATGACCTCTAACCCTATAATTCCACCAAAACTGCTCTCTCCAAAGTTACCAGTAATCTCTAAGCGGCCACATCCAATGGTCTTTTTCCAGTCCTCCCCCTAGATCTCTCCACAGCCTTGCTGATCGCCCTCTCCTCCTTGATGCTCTTTTCTCTCTGGGTTTCCATAACACTACTCTCTCTCCTGGTTCTCTTCCTCCTCTGTCTTCTTTGTTGGATCCTCCTCTAGATCCGGGCTTCTTAAACTTTTTCCACTCCCAACCCCTATCAGTGCCTCTTAAACTGGGGGTGTCAATTTGAAGAGGTACTGCTCATGTCCCCTAACTGCGGGTGTCCCCCAGGGCTCTGCCCTCTCCTCTCCTCCCTCTATGCTACTTCACTTGGGAGCCTCATCAGCTACCCTAGACTTAATTGCCATCTCTATGCTGATGATTCTCAGATCTACCTATCCCACTATCATCTGTCTGCTGACCTCTAATCTCCCATCCAATATCCCATCTCCAACTGTCTTTCAGACATCTTGAACTGGATGTCCAGTAGATATCATAAGCTTCAGGCTAGGATGATTGGCACTTAGAGAGGTACCTCTGGGTACAGTCTACAGGGAGAGAAAGATCACTTCAAATGAGGTAAAGCTCAAGAAAAGAGAAAGCTCCTCTCTGCTGATCCTCCCTCTCTCCCCGCCCCCACTGCCCAATAATTCCTCTTTTCTCCTATGCCAGGGAACTTTTCTCTCTCTTATAGTTTGTTCTCCAAATCTGCTCCAACTTTCCTGGGAAGGGTATAGGGGAATAGGAACATGGATTAGTGTGAAAGTGTCTGAGACAGAGGGCCTGGGAATGGGATCTGACTCTTCCTGAGAGATGGATGGCTTTCATAAGCCTAGAAATCCTCATGGAAAGAGGACCCTACAAGGTAGCTTCTTAGAACAGTCAGTCAAAGACCAAGGAAGTGTGAAGCCACTTGAGCAAGGGTGAGGTAGGGGAGAGAAACAACCCCTCAGGCCCATGTTAATCAATCATCTATTAAACACTTACAGAGTACTGACATAAAGACAAGACCACCCTACTTGCCTTCAAGGAACTCACATTCTAGTGGGGAAGACTAAAAGCAAATAATTATGTACACATAAGATATATAAAGAGTAGACAGAAAAACTCAGAGGGTTGTTGTTTGTCCTTTGTTTTAGAAGAGGACTATGACATCAGGGAGGTGATACCCTGATAAGCAAGGGAATTGGATTTAAGTGAGGCAGGGCTGTGAAAAGTCACCAGCCTCACTATCTCTTCCAGAACTATCTGGGTCCAGTGGCAAGATGTAAATCAGGATAACTGGAGATGAGATGGCCCTGGATTCTGTGGGAAAATTTGGACTTTTTAAACTAAAGTCTTTAACAGGTCTCAGTTTGACTGAGGCAATGCCCATTCAGTTCATCACTACGAGGCTAGGTAAGAAATGAGGCAGAGATTGTCCTCTCTTGTTTCTGTTTTGGACAGAAACCTCTCAATCTCAGAGGGAAGGCACTGGTGGAAGAGGGGTAGAGACAACACCTGGAAAGGCTTCTTCTTTTTTCTTTGTGAGCAACCTGGGTTTCATCTTGCCCAGGGTCATATAGCTAGTAAATGTCTAAGGTCAAATTTTTTTTTTTTTGCTTTTTGGAGGGCAGTTGGGGTTCAGTGACTTGCCCAAGGTCACACGGCTAGTTTTTGTGTTAAGTGTCTGAGGCCGGATTTGAACTTAGGTCCTCCTGACTCCAGGGCCGGTGCTCTATTCACTGCGCCACCTAGCCGCCCCTAAGGTCAAATTTGAACTCAGGTCCTCCTGACTCTAGGGCCAGTGCACCATTCTTTGCAGAAGGTGGAATTTGAGCTGAAATATGAAGGAAACCAAGGAAGACATTCCCCAGAGGTGAGGAGGGAAAGCATTGTGTCATGGGGCACTGGCATGGTCAGTGCAAAAATAACATGGAAGAGAGTTTACATTTGATCCTAGAGGTAATAGAGAGCCACTGGGAAGTAGTGAGTAAGGGGCAAGGGAGGTGTGGCATGGTTAGACTTAGAAATGGGAGGCAATGCCCTCCTATAAACACCTCTGCCTCCTTTATCCGGGAGAGCTATTCCTCCAAGATAGTGGCTACTCAAACTTTCCAGTCAATAGAGTGGGTAAGCTTGGGGCCAGAGCACCTGAAAGGACTAATGGAGTCTCCCTCCCTGCTCAGCTGCTTATCCTGAGTCATGAGATCAGAGACCACTATTCTGGAGGGTCCAATAGCCTCAAGGAAGGACAGATTTCAACAAACTGGCTGAAAGACTGCAGGACTAGGAAGCAAGTCACTTAAGTTTTACTCCTCAATCAATCATTCATTCAATCAAATCAATCAGTCAATATTAAGCACTCAGTATATGCCAGGAATTGTGTGCTAAGTGCTAGAGACAAAAAGACAAGAAAGAAACAGTCACTGATCTCAACAAGCTTACTTTCTATTGTTAGTAAATGTTATTTTCATATAAGCACGTACAAAATTGATAGAAAGTAAATATATAGGGACAGCTAGGTGGTACAGTGGATAGAGCACCAGTCCTGGAATAAGGAGGACCTGAGTTCAAATTTGGCCTCAGATACTTACTACTTGTGTGACCCTGGGCAAGTCACTTAACCCCAATTGCCTCCAAAAACAGAACAAACAAAAACAAAAAAGTAAATACATAAATAAAAGATAATTTGAAGGGAGAAGGTGATAGAAAAGACTTCATGGGGAGAAGGTGATGAGTAAGCTAAACTCTGAGGGAAATGGAAGGTTCTAAAACATAATGATGACAAGGAAGTGTATTAAAGGCCTTTATAAGCTGACAGAGACAAAAGATGCATTAATGTGAGCTATATCGAGAGAGCCAATCAGGCTGGACTACAGCATATGTGATGGGGTTTAGAAAGGGAATTGTCTGTAACCTATCTGAACGATGAGTTGGAGCCAGGTTGGGACAGACAGAGCAGTTTGTTTTGCTGTTAGTTGCTCTGACCCTAATTTTGAGCTGCCTCGGTCTCTGTAAAGGAGGAGACTGAACAAAGCGATCTCTAAGTGGCTATGATCCTGCCGCCCATAAAAGCCTCCAGCTTGCATCGACAGCCCTTCACAGCCAGGGCCCTTTCTACTGTCCCAGTCTTCTTCCGTTTTACTCCCGTCACAGACTCCCCTGCTTGACCACCGTGCTCTTGCTTCTCCTCCACCCTTACACTGACTGCCCCTGCAATGCCGGCCCTCCTCCTCTTCCATCTCTGGCTTTCACACCCTCACCTTCTACAGGCGGCCTTTCCCAGGCTCCCCATGGCTGCTGGTGCCTCCCCTTCTGGAATTAGCTCTCTTCTGATCTCTATGTGTCTCATATTGACCAAGTGACTTCTTTCTTTTTCCCTCATTAGACTATGAGCTTCTTCGGGGTAAGGGACTATGTTTTTTACCTTTAGTACCCAGCACGGTGCCTGGCACATGATAAATATTTAATGAATGACTGCTGAGGGAGCTAAAATGTCTCCCAACTTTCAACAGTCTGTGAATCTACTAGGTTTAAGCTCCATTTGACTCTATCTCAATTCATTTTCAACTTTGGCAAGAGTTAAGTGAGCCTTCCTCCATGAATTTGGGCAAGTCATTTCCCCTGTCTTCAGTTTCCTCCTCTATAAAATGGAAGTATGGACCTAGATAATTCTAAGGTCCTTTAATCATGTCTAACATTTATATAATGTTTATTGCGTGCCAGGCACTTTACAATTTACCTCATTTGATCCTCACAACAACTCAGAGAGGCAGGAGCTATTATTATGCCCATTTTACAGATAAGGAAACTGAGGCAAACAGAGGTTAAGTGACTTGCTCAGGATCCCACAGCTAGGAAGTATCTGAGGCAGGATTTGAACTCAGCTCTCCCCAACTCAAAGCATGGCACTTTATCCGCGGCATCACTAGCTATCCCAACTCTTAAGTGATATTTTAAAGGTTTTGTGGAATTGGTTTCAAACCTTCCTTGCTCCTTTCATCACATTACAAGAGAAGAGAATAAACTAGGGGAATAGTCACTGAGAGTTTCCTAGAGGTGGGACTTTCAGTCCTGAAGGGATAGGTATGATTGGGATAGAGAGAAGAGAATAGGTAATAACCTCCTCCTGCATTTGGCAAGGCTTAGAGTTACCCGATCGGATCCAAAAACACTAGTGTCCTAAGCCAGGGAGATGAGTGGACGGTGTTCACTGAGGAAGAGGGGAAACCTGTCTTCTTGCCTCTCTGTTCTAAGAGGCAAGACCACAAGGAGTAATTCCTTCCAGACACCTCCCAAAATGATCAGCAAAATTCCCTTCCACCTGAGTGAGTGAGGGTAACACTCATGAAAAAGCACTCTACATTTAGATTTCTTACATAGCATTTGCGAAGAAAGAAAGTCTAACTTCGGCATTGCGCTCCCCAGGTACAAAGTGGCATTTTCCCCAAGGACTAAATGATAGACTTGATTGCTACTGACGGAGAGGAGGTGGAAAAGGGAAATGGTTGGAAATCTTGCAAAAGAACGAGCTTTTCAGATGTCAATCCTGGGGTGATGGAATATTCTCAAGCTATGGGCAAAACAAACCAAATGGGGAAACTGGTTCTTGAACTTGTTTTTCTTGATTTTGCTGACTTAGAGAACTGGAAAATGAAGTGTTTATTATCAGTAGTAGTCCTATCAGTGTTTCTGTATGCCTGAGAACTGCATCTTTGTTAATTAAGCAAAGTAGGGCATGGTAGAAGAACTGCATGGCCTAGGAGAAGGGCACCAGACTTGGTGTTGTGTCTGGAAGACCTGGATTCAAATCTTACCTCAGGCACTTAGTAGCTGTATGGCAATAGCGAGTCACTTAACGTCTCTGTCACTGATTGTACCTCAGGTTCCTCATCTGTAAAATGAAGGGGTTGTATTCAGTGACCTCTAAGGTCCCTTCCGGCTCTAACCTATGACTAAATTAGGAGTTGGAGATCTGGATTCTAATCTTGGTCCCACAGCTAACTCACTGCATGACTTTGGGTGGGTTATATTGTCTCTTTCCAGTCCTTCTCATTTTATGAATGAGTATACTGAGTCCCAGAATTAAGGGACTTATCTGTGGTCCCACAGGTAACACATAGGGTTCAAACCTACCTCTTTGCAAATGTTGGCTGGCTGGGCAGGGCCATGGAACAGAAGAGAATGGGGCAGAAGGTGAGGGAGCTGTCATGGGATTGAGAGGAGAGTAACCAAAACCCCGTATCTGAATCCTTAACGTTACTTGGGGTCCGGGACTCTGGCTTTCAGGTCATCATTTGGGGGAGATATAGTGGTTCCCCATAATGTTGACATTAAACATGCCCTCAGATATACTTGAATTTTCATAATAAGTCTGTTGGGTTATAAGGAGGTCATTTTCTCCCTGCTATGTAAAGTAGAACAGATAGCCTTGAATTAGTATTAAAATGGGTTCTTAACCCTTTTTTTTTCTCATGGACCCCTTTGGCTGTCTGGTGAAGGCTATGCATTTATATATATATATATAAGGCTATATACATGGTGAAGGCTAGGATTACAAAGAAACTCTATTATACTGAAATACATTTATGAAAATGTGTTTTTTTAAGTTCACGGGCTCTTTGGTCTAAGAGTAATAAATAGATGAATGAATGTACAGATGGATAAATAAATTATAACATTTCTATAGCACCTACTATGTGCCTGGCCCTGTGCTAAGCACTTTACAAATATTATCTCATTTGACCCTCATAACATCACTGGGAAGTAAATGCTATTATTATCCTCATTTTACAGATGGGAAACCTAGTCAAATACAGGTTAAGTGACTGGCCCAGGGTCACACAGCTAACTAACATCTGAGACAGAATTTGAACTCAGGTCTTTCTGACTGAGCCTGGAGGTCTACCTGTCTCAAATCTCTCAAGCTATTGAGGGAGCTCTAGTCAGAGCATGTGCAGTTAGGTGGTGCGATAGATAGAAATGCTGGCCTTAGAGTCTGGGAGACTCATCTTCTGGAGTTTAAATCCAGCCTCAGACACTTATTAGCTGTGTGACCCTGGGTAAGTCACTTAACTGCTTCAGTTTCCTCATCTGTAAAAATGAGCTGTAGAAGGAAACGGTGAACCACTCCAGTATCTCTGCCAAGAAAACCCCAGATGAGTTCATGAAGAGTCAGACGTGATGGAAAAAAAGACTCATCAAGTCCCAGTGTAACTGATGTAGTTGGTGACTGCATTCTTCTTCTCCCTGGCCTTTAATCTTTTTCTGAATTTGTGAGCTCCAGATCTGTCTATCCTCCTGCTTCCTCATTTTTCAGAATTTTAGAGTGGGTAGAGATTTCAGGGGCCATCTAGTCCAACTTGTACCTGAAGAAGAATCCCTCCCATCTTCATGACTTGTCTTCCATCCTTTGCTTTAAGACCTCCAATGAGGAGGACCCACAGCCTCCTAAAATGCCCCTTTCCACTCTCACTTAGCACTCAGTTCAACATGACAATACTCCCATTATCCGTTTGGTGTTTTGAAAATGGTGTTCTCATCTCACCCACTATGGAAGTGCAATGGTGCTGACTGGCATGGAAACCCTAATGTACTGTCTTTCCAGCCTGGGCCTATTTACTCCTATCGAGGCAGTCTGCAGACAGGGCAGGACTGGGGTGAGGGGACCACATTGGTGCCAGAGAGTAAAGACTACAGATCATCTCTATCCTTCAGCTCAGAACTCCCAAACTCAAATCATCCACCAGCCTCAGCCTCCCCAGAGGTGGGGAATTACAGCTGGCCAACGCCATACCTGGCCATACTACTGTTCCTGGAAAGGGTATGTTATGGACTGCGCTATGTATCAAAGTTTCGCCATCC
Source organism: Pseudocheirus occidentalis (assembly GCA_028646575.1). NCBI lineage: Eukaryota > Metazoa > Chordata > Mammalia > Diprotodontia > Pseudocheiridae > Pseudocheirus > Pseudocheirus occidentalis. The sequence continues at coordinate 102,424,387 of CM053595.1, read as the reverse complement.
CTGTGATTTCCTAGACACTGTGTTCCCTAGCTACCTCTCCCATATATGTGTCATCCTCCAGTATTATATAGGGATATATGAGCCCCTGGGAGGAAAGAAGGGGGAAGTGGACTCATGAACTTGGATAGGGAATAAAATTATCTTTATTTTTATTAATTACTGACTGAAATTAAGCATTTTCTCTAATGATTTTTTTAAAAACCATATTATTCTGAGGGGTCCATAGGTTTTTACCAGATTGTTCAAGAGATCTATGACAGAAAAGAGATTAAAGATCTCTGCCCTGTTGGAATGTAAGCTCTTTGGGAGAAACAACTGCCTCATATGTATATTTGTATCCCCAGCATTTACAGTCTAGCACATAGTAAGGGCTTAATAATTATTTTCATTCATTTTATTTATTCTCCTGTCTGGTCCTTACTTTCCTTCTCTATAATATGAAAGGGTTGACCTGCCATGTGAACCTTTGATTCTGTGTTGTATATTTTTAAGATCCTTTACAATTATGGCATTCTTAATTCTAAAATTTTTCTAGGGCTAAAATCTGTAATCTACACTTGATACCATGGTTTTTCTCTCAACTCAAATGTATATAAATGGACTGTCTACAAAATAAACTTTTTAACATACAAATAATTTGCTCTATAACCCTGGGCAAATATTTTTCCTACTCTGGTCCTGTTTCTTCCATAAAATTAGAAAGTTGGACTAGATGATCTCTAAAGTGTTTTCCAGCCCTAACTTCTATAACCTAGAGCTAGTAATTATCCTTGCTGGACCTCAGTTTCTTCCTCTGTAAAAGGGGGGAATCAAACTATATGACCTCTACTGTCCCTTCCAGCTCTAAATCCTATACAAATAAAAGTGTTGGAAGTTTACCAAAAAAGAAAGAAATATAACCAGTCTGGATCATTGGCGCCATCTGCCTTCAAATTTTATAAGCCTTTATTACAGCTTTATGACTGAGCAAGGTCATTTTGCATCTGGTCATTACTCTTCATTCTGAATTGAGAAAATAAAATATGGACCTCTCAGAAAAACTGCCCCTTTCCCTCCCCCACCCCGGTAGTAGTCATTTACACTAGGTGCTGTTTTTGAAGTCTTTGAAGTAAACATCCATTTCTATTAGCAAGAGTAGGTGAACATATGCTGATGCTGATGATATCATCACATATTAGAATTCAGCCACATCCAACATTTCAACAAACACTCAGATGAACAGCTTCCTAAAGTCGATATGGCATGTTTGATTAGATTACAATGACTGGAAATTTTTATGTGCATTTTCTCAGCCAAAGATGTCACCTTTTTACAGGAAGAAAAAAGAGAAGAAAACACAAATTCCCAATAAAGAGGGAAGAGTACTTGCCTTGTTAAACAATAGCACAGCACATATTTCAGTGGACAAAACAGGAGGTGTATATAAAAAGGTAAAAGTGAGCAGGAAAACCTCATCACATGTACATAAGGCTGTCTCCTGGGCTTTTAACTACAGCCAAATGCTGAAGAGGAGGGCAGGACCCTTCCTCCTACATCTGTCAGCTCAGCAGTGGCCCAATTGCCTGCTGTAATAGCAAAAATAGGATGATTCCACTCAACAAATGTCTATTATGCACCTATTATGTACAAAATCCTGTTCTCAGATTTGTGGAAGATCTAAGAGGAATCAATCTGTGATAAAGTATTTATTAAACATTTTGTCGTTATTATTCAGTCATTTCAGTTGTGTCTGAGTCCTTGTGACCCCATGTGGGCTTTTTTGGGCAGAGATACTGGAGTGGTTTGCCATTTCCTTCTCATTTGCTCATTTTACAGATGAAGAAATTGAGGCAGGGTTGAGTGACTTGCCCAGGGCCATACAGCTAGTAAGTGTCTGAAACCTACCTGCACTTTATTAAACACTTACTACATGCCAATCACTGGGTAGGGGGTAGAAACAGGAAAATTGAGATGGTCTTTGCTCTCAAGGAGGTCACACTCTATTTGAGAGAGATAACATATAAAAGAAAGTTCATTTTAGGGTGAATGGAAAAGTTTATACGTCTTAAAGTTAATATGGGGAATGATGACAGAGGGTCACAGGTTGCATCAGGAGGTTAGATGACAGGGCATCTGGAGGGCACAGAGACAGGGTAGATCCATGATAAAGTCTAGTGGTCTTCTGTCTCACTAGACAGAATAGAATTGTTGACTCCCATCTCATCCAAATAGTCCAGACAGGGTCTGAGCAGCCTATGGACAAGGGAGAGGGGCGAAGGTAAGAGGGAGGGAAGTAATGCCCTACTCTACTAGAGAGTCCAAAATTATAAGATCCTAAGGCAAGCAAGAGATAACTGGATTTAGAATCAGAAGACCTGAGTTTAAATTCTAGTCCTGTTATTTACTATTTTGTAATGTTGGGAAAATTACTTAATCTCTGTGTCTCACTTTCCCCATCTGTAAATTGAAGAAATTAGACTCATTTCCCTCTAAGGTCCCTTCCAACTCTTAAACTCTATGACCTAAGAGATAAGGACTCAATTATCTCATGTATAGGCATTCAGGAGCTTTCGAGAAGCAGTGAAATTTCTTCCCCCAAACCCTATCCCTCATTCACTAACCCAAAGTTAAACATTCACAGAGTTCCTCCAACTATGCAGCTCCCTAAACCCAGTTCAACTCCACTAACATTTATTAATAATTGATTATTATTACTGCCATTATTATTATTTGGACACAGCTCAGTGCTGAGGATAGAAAGATGAAATAAAATCATTCTTGCTTGTAAAGAGTTTACAATATAATGGGGATAGACATAAACCAATAATTAAGACCACACGTTCTTTTCTTGTAGAAGGAAGGGGTTGGACTAGCTCTCCAATGTTTCTTCCAGCTCTGACAGCCTATGACCTAAATAATACAAAGCAGAATGCAGTAAATGCAAAGGAGCCATCTGTGCAAAATGTGATAAGAAATTTGAACAGAGAAAAATCACTTCCAGCTGTTGGGGTCAGGGAAAGCTTCATGAGAAAGTGGCATCTAAGCCAGATCTTAAAGAAATGATAAGATTTTAACAGGTAGAGATTGGAGGCAGAGGGGGTGATAAGGGCAGGGTAAGAGTCTATTCCAGGTGTGGCAGATAGAGTGACTAAAGGCACAGAAACTAGAGAGGGCAGGATGAGAACGGAGGGTAGTAAGTTAGGGGAGGAGAAGGTTGGAATTCTGACAGGGATTCATCTTAATGTGGTAGTTTTTACAAATCAAGTTGCTTTTAATTGACCATTAGGAAAGAGCACACAGTCCTATATGAAAATTTCTTGGCCATATTCCACAAAGGCTGTGGTGCTTTGGCCCTGCTTGATTCTTTGGAGCAGAAGAGAGCATGTTGATATAACCCCCTTATACTCTGCATTTTTGTTAGTAATAAATATAGCAAGATGAAATGTATAAGATTCACCCTTGAAGAAGTAAGGGAAACCCAATCCAAAGGGGGAAAATGGTGGCAGTGAGATATTCTTAGAGGCTACCAGTGAGTTGGATCATTCATGAGACATGGGGATTTGTGACAGGCAGTAACTTCTCTGTCCCCAGATCTGGTCCTGTAGTGTGGTGTCACATGATAGCTGTGGTTTCTGAATCATAACAGATATAAACATAATAACTTATTACAAGAGCTATTAATATCCACATGGCTTGTTTATGGATATTAGGAGGTAAGGTGAAATACAATTCAAGTGTGTTCGTTGAAGTAAAACAAGGGAGGCTGCTGGTTACCCAAGGCTGTATGAAATGGAGGATACCTTGCTGGGATCATCACTGTTCTATCCAACCCTCAGTTTGCGGGTTTGTTAAAATTGTATCTTCTTCTGCCCCCCCCTTGACCACCACCTCCTTCTAGAGAGTATAGTAAGTTTATAAGTAGCCAGTACAAAGGGGCAATAGTAGGAAGTAAGATTGCCAAGGAGAACTTGGAAATCAAACCATTCCAAAGATCAAAGGAGCATAATTTACAAATCCTATCATATATTAACCAGAAGTCACATCCTGGTAATAGGTGCCGAATCAGGGGAAGCCATCTAGGCGCTGCTGTCAGGGCCTTTTGGTCCTATTGCATGTAAATCCCAGACAAATTCCAGACCTCCACAATAAAGACCAGGAGATCCCCAAATGGTGCTGATAATTTTGAGATGATATGGGCACATTAACTTTAAAGTGCTACTGACAACTTTGAAATGATTTGAGTCTGTCAATGATCTAACCCCAAGGTGGCACAGGTAAGAGTCTGTTCCCACCAAAAACCCTATAAAAATGAGACCTCAAACTCCTGTTCCCCCCACTCCTCCCAACCACGCTCTCATCTCCATCCTGTCCATGCTTCTGAATGCTCCCAGCTCTAACCCATGGTTATAGGAGTGATACTCTGGGCCTCTCATCCAGCCTCTCCTCTTCATCACATTGTCTGCCCTCCTTCAGCATCCCATTCCCTGCCTCAGTAACCTTTCTGCCACTTGCTTCTGTACTTTCTATGCTGTTTATCCTCACATCCCCTGTGGTTGTTAAAGTGAGATTGCCACCCTGTTTCCTACTGCCATCCTGGTCTTTTTCAGTGAACACCTGAAAAACTGGGCATTCCTGCCCCCATTTCATAATTTCACAATTTAATTATCAATTTAGCAGGCTTAGAAACTAGATTTTATTCATTCACCTAAGGGTGACTGGTCTTGGAGAACTGATCTGTAAATCAACAAATAATATATGTGAGGGTAGCTAGATGGCACAGTGAATAGAGCACCAACTCTGGAGTAAGGAGGACCTGAGTTCAAATCCAGCCTCAGACACTTAACACTTATTAGACATGTGACCTTGGGCAAGTCACTTAACTCCAAGTGCCCTGTGTTCTCCTCTCCAAAAAAGCAAAATAATAATAATAATAATAATAACAATAATAATAATAACAATAATAATAACATCTGTAACCAATGAAAGGAGCTACTTTTCTTATTAAGCAGTTAGTTGGTTCAGCGGATAGAGTACTAAGTCTGAGGTCAGGAAGACCTGAGTTAAAATCCTGCCTTAGATACTTACTAGCTGTGTGACCCTGGGCAAGTCACTGAACTCGTCTTTCTTAGTTTCCTCAACTGTTAAATGAGGATAACAACAGCACTTGTTTCTCAAGATCAAATGAGATCATGTTTATAAAGCTTTTAGCCCAGTGCCTAGCACATCATAGGTGCTTAATAAATGCTTGTTCCCTTCCCCCTGCTCTTCCTGCAGTGCCAGTATCTATTATCCTTCTTGGCACCAAGGGATCTGAAGAAACAAATCAGTCACCAGAAGCTCTCTTGGTAAGCATGAATCATGAAAAAGGCCTGTAATAGGCCAGGCCTGACTCAGGTCAGTCTGGTAGGTCAGATTTGAAACTGGGAAAAAAATGAAATACTCATAGATCATTTAATCTTTAACAAAAGGTTTTACTTAACCACTGCAAGGGAAGGATATTCAGCAATGCCACAGCATTGAATCAGCTAGGCAGTTTCCATGCCCCTTTGTTGTCACTGTTGCTCTGGCCATCAGAAGCCTAGGGAGGAAAAGATGACTCCTAGAGCCTAGACTTTCAGGCATACAGACCACCCAAAAGTTACATCAAATGGCCAGAGCCTTAGTACCCTGAATCAAATAAGCTCATGACACATGAGAACCAGACGAAGGCATGGTTAGGCTAAAGAAGACTTGGGGCAGGGGAGGGGGCGTGAAGCATTATAACTGTCAAAGGCAAGTAGGATTGGACTTATTCTGCCTAGAACACAAATTAGGGCAGAACAGGAACAATGGGTGGCCAACAGAAGCAAAAAGCTTCATAACAATTAGAGCTGTTGAAAGTGAAACAATTTGCATCAGAGATGATGTGTTTCCCGTCCTTTGAGGTCTTCAAGCAGAGGCTAGTCAAGTATGTTATAGTGAGGATTCCTTTATGTATGGGTTGCACTAGATAGCCAATAGTTAATAAACATTTGTTAAGCACTTACTATGTGCTAGGCACTCAGCTAAGTGCTGGGGATGCAAATACAAAAAAAGACAGCCCTTGCCCTCAGAGAGATTACAATCTAAAGGAAGAAGACAACACACAAAAAGAAGCTGAAAATGAGGGAGGGGAAAAGGTACCTGACTGAGGACATAGTAAAGAAGTCAGAGAAGTCCCAAAATAATACAACCAGTTGGAAAATGAAGAAGTGCCTTCCTTAAATGGGTGCTTTGGAATCTATGGCTCTGCCTTCCAATCAGAGGGGTGGTGATGAGTAGTGATGGGATGTAAGTATCAAAGCTGATCAGTCTTGAAGGATGATGAGGTGTGGCTGCTGAAGTCCTTTCTGATTCTCTCTTTTGGGCTGTTTAGCAGTATTTTTCTTTCACCTGAAAGCTCTGGATTTGGACTAAGATGTTCCTTGGAATTTTTCATTTGGGAGTTTCTTTCAGGATGTGGCTGGTGAATTCTTTCCATTTTCACTTTCCATTCTGGTTCTAAGTGAGCAGTTTTCTCTTAAGATTTCTTGTTTTGTCCTGGTGTTCAGATGGTCCAATGAGTCTTAAATATTTTTCTCCTTGATCTGTTTTCCAGGTCAGTAGTTTTTGCTATGAGACACATGACTTTTTATCTATTTTTTCAGCCTTTGGACTTTGTTTTAATATTTGTTGCCTCATGAAATCATTGGCTTCTTTTTGGTCCATTCAGATTTTCAGAGAATAAGATTCTATACCTCTTGTACAGAGCTGTTAATTCCTCCTCTAATTTTTTCTTATATAGCTCTCATTTCTTTTCCATTTTTTCTTCAAGCACTTTCACTCCATTTACAGAGACATTTCAAAACTTTTAAAAAAACAACTCTTGCTTTATCTCTTCCCAGAATTCTGGTTGAGTTTGTGCCCAAACTATGTTTTTCTCTGAGGCTTGTTTGTAGATATTTGGGAGTGATGCACTCTTAACATGTTTGTGCAGACGTTCTCAACCTTCCTAATGCTGTGATCCTTTAATACAGTTCTTCATGTTTTGGTGACCCTCAATCATAAAATTATTTTTGTTCCTACTTCATAACTGTAATTTTGCTACTGTTATGAATCATAATGTAAATATCTGATATGCAGGATGTATTTCCATTGTTACAAACTGAACATAACCCATAACATTAAAAAGTTGAGAACCACTGTGTTTGTCCCTTAAGTGTCCCTGACACCATAATCTCTCATTATGATTCTTTTTTATCTTCCCATTCTTCCAGCCTACTTTCTAACTTCAGACTTGATAGTGCCACATTTCTAGAGAAAAGGTCTAAACTAGTTTTGTTAGGCTTTCTCAGATTATTGAGGTTCTGAAAGCTTTCAGTGATCCCAAAGTGGTCTGATCCATGGCAAAGTCTGCTTGCTGCTCCACTGGTCTGATCTCTGCAAATTCCTGACATGGATTTCAAGAGTACAATTCTGCTGGACTCTATTCCTATCAGTCAACTAGAAAGTTCTGTCAGTTCACAGTAGCAGAGTTGTAAATTTAACTTTGTTATGAGATTCATGCCTTGGTTATTCCTCTTCAGGCTAGGATAGATGCTGGAAGCCTTGGTCTGAGTCTCACCACTGCTCTTGCTGGTTTGTGAACGTCCTTTCTCCATACATTGTTCACAGCTTCCCCAGCCAGGAATGCCACTCACCTGTGCAAGTACCCTTCCCAGTTTGCCCTGGATCTGTGACTCAAACAGAGTAATGGGAGACAAAGCTGTCAATTTATACTTATCCCCATCACAGTACCCCAGTGGGGGTATGGTGGTGCCCCATATGGGTCTGGGACTTCTTTTTAACCCTGATCCACACCCTCTCCTTGGGTGCTGGAGTTCTCCTGACCTGACCTGACCTGATCTCAGTGTCTACAGACCACCCTGTCTCCTTATGTCAAGTTGAGCTGAACAAATGATTCACTGTGACTTTTTCTAGATTTCCCATCAGGATTTTCTTTTTACCTAAATCTTGTTTTCTCTAACTCTATTTTCTAGCTGTTACTGAAACTTATAGCTCCCCTCTGATGACACAGCCTCCCTATTCTAGTACTGGCTGTATCTTCTTCACTCATTCCTCAGCCTACTCAATTCCCATGACTTACTGCTCCACCCCACCTCAGCCACATACAGAGATAGTCAGTCATACCCTTGATTTTGCCATGACCCACAAATGTACCACCTCTGTGTTCAAGAATTCCAAAATTCCTTTATCTGGCCACAATCTATTGGTTTTCCACCTCTCTCTCTGCCTTCCCTTTCCAAACCCCACTCTTAACCCCTCAATTCTTTCCCGGGCCATCTCCTCTGCCCTGGCCACTCTCTCTTCTTTTTTCTATCTTGACCTCTTGGTGAACCAATTAAACTCTACACTATACTTTTCACTTGAGTCCCTAGCCCCTTATTATTCTTCCAATTGCACCCTGCCAAACCTCAGATCATTCCCACTATTCACCACTTTCAATCATACATACATACTGTGGAAGGAAGGTGAAGAAAATCACAGAACTGTTTGAGTCCACTTCAAATGTTTATGTTACACACCTCAACTGGGCCCTCACTGCTGCTAGGCAGTCCTTCCATACATACCTCCCTTATCCACTCACTATCCTATTCTCCACAGCACCCTTTCCAAATGTTCTCATTCTTCCTCAAACCTCCCATAGTTCTACCTCCCCAATTGAGGCCATCCACAAGCTCCCTTTTCTCCATCTCCTATCACTCAGATGCCTTTTGCCACTCTTTCCTCTCACTCCTGTCTCACATGAAGAGGTGGCCTTTACTCCCTTACCAAAGCTAACCCTTCTACTTGTTCAAGTGGTCCCATTCCGTCCCCTCTCCTCCAACAGGACTGCCCCTTTTTTCATCCTCACTCTATCCTTCATCTTCTTTCTCTACTGGCTCTTTTCCTACTGCCTATATATAAACATGCCTGTCTCCCCATCCTCAAAAACCCCTCACCCCGTACTTCCTTCACAGATAACCATCTTTCTCTATCTCTTTAGCCCTTTGTGACTAAACTCCTTGTAAAGGCCATCTATAATAGGTGCCTCTACTTTCTCCCCTCTTTTTTTAACCCCTTATTACCCAAATATAAGGGTGGAGAGAGGCATGGTTAAACAGAAGTTTGTTTGAAAAAAAGATCTGGGGTTTTCAGTGGGCTACAAGCTCAGCGGGCAAAAAGCTAATGCAGTCTATACAACATTAAGAAAAGTATAATATCCAGGATTAAAGAGATGGTAATTTTTTTTTTTTGCAAGGGGAAAGGCAGGGCAATTGGGGTTAAGTGACTTGCCCAAGGTCACATGGCTAGTCTTAAGTGTTAAGTGTCTGAGACTGGATTTAAACTCAGGTCCTCCTGCTGTGCTCTATTCACTGCACCACCTAGCCACCCCAAGACTGTAATTCTTTCACCTACATCACCCAACTGCTAGAGCCTCCTAAGGTTACCTTCTACCTTTTCTACATGAAACCAGCATCTGTATTTATATACCTCCCCCACTACAACATAAGGTCCTTCAGGGCAGAGACTGTTTTTGTCTTCCTTTTAATCCCCAGAGACTAGCATAGTTTTTGGCACATAATAATCAACAACTGTGTAATGATGCCTCCCACCATCTTATATTTGTGAAAGTGATTTTTTTTAACCAAAGTGGAAAACTTTACATTTATCTCTATTTAATTTCATCTACTTATATTTAGCCCAATGCTCTGGTCTGTCTTTGGATCCTGACTCTTTCATCCACTGCAATCAATTCCCGAACATTTACTAAAGCATCTACTATGAGCCAGACATTGCAGTTCCAACTTTTGGTGAATTTATATGCACACGTAGATGTAAAAGTTTAAACAGTTAAAGAGGGAGGTAGGCAGGCATCAATAAAGGTTTCATTTGGAAGGTAGTACTAGGGTCAAGTTTTAAAGTAGGTAAAGGATTCTTTGAGGCAGAAGTGAGGAGAGACTGGATTCTAGGTGCCTCGACTGGAGAGAGCAGATGTACCATCCTGCATGGAGAACCTCGAAGACTCCAGTTAGACTGGATCTTAAGAGTGTAGTGAGGGGATTACTATACAGTGAGAAAGCTTCCTTGTGGAAAGCTTCCAGAGCCAAAGGAGTTTATATTTTATCCTACTTGTTAGTTATTCCTGCCAGCTTTATGTCATCTGTTAATGTGATAAGCATGTCATCTTTATCCAAATCTTTGTTAACTTAAACAGCACAGAGCCAAGCACAAATCCCTCAGGGATTTCACTCCTGACCTCTGCCAACCTGACACTGAACCATTCACAGCCACACTTGGATTCAATCAATCCCAAATCCAACTAACTGTACCGTCCTCTCTAATCCATATATCCATTTCCTCCAAAAATAACATGAGTTACTTGATCAAATAAGCTTTAGCTTGTTTTTCTTCCCCCCCCCCCCATCTCGGTAAACCACATCTATAGCATCAGTTCAATAACCATGTCAAAACAAGGAAATAAGGCGAGTCTGGCTTGGCATTTCTTGCTTGCCCTTTGTAAACACCCATTCCTTTAACAATGGCTTAAAATAAATGACAGTGTTTGAACGAAGTCTGGAGTTGTAGGACTTAAAGTCTCTGCACTTAGTACTTGTATGATTTCGCCTCTCTGAGCCTCACTTTCCTTATAAGTAAAAGGAGAAGGCTGGAATGGATGATCTCTAAATTCTGCCTTTGTTCTAAAAAAAAACAATCACAGCATGGACTCCATCTGTCCGAGAATTCCTTTCACAAGGAGGTTCTTTAAGCGTTTTCAAATTCCGATGTTCGATACAAAGACTCAGGGCCCCGTAACTCCGCGAGTTGTTGGAATGTCCACGACTCCCCAGCCAAGGACCCTTAGGCCTCAGACCCACACACAGGCCTCAGGTAGGGGTTACCCTAAGATAGGGGATGACATCATTGAAAGCCTCAGTCCTGGGGGAGTGGGGGAGGTAGCTAGTGCCAAGGAGACGGGAAACCGAACGGTATACTCCCCTCCCCACTCTCGACACTTCCGGTGGACCCTCTAGGAGTCAGGAGGCTTACGTGCTCAACCTCACGCCTCCTCTCGGTCGTCTTCTGCCGTCTCTACCTCTAGCCTCGGGCATTAACCCACGTGACACCATGCGTGCGCGGGGAGGTTACCATAGTGACGGCTGCCGGGGTCGTCGAGTAAAGCGGGAATGTGGCGCTTTGCCCGTCATAGAGGAGTCGACCTGGCTTTGTTTCTGTCTTCTCATTTTTTCTCTGCTTCCGTTTACACCCTACCCCACCCCCGCCTCATCTGCCCAAATATGTATTCCCAACATATCCACTTGTTCTCCTGAGAAACTTCCCCCCCCCCCACACACTCCGCACATGTGCCGCGCCAGACTCGTGACTCCCGTTCCATCCACCTCAGGTGGAACGTTACCATGGCAACGCGAGTCTGGAGACTACACCAGCGCCCCGTAGTGGGAGTCTGGCCTATTTCAGCCCCCACGGATTTGGCGGGGTCGGAGTTGGGGGAAGGGCGGGGAAGACTAGCCCGCTTGGCTAATCACCGGAATCTCGGAGAAAGGCCGAAGTGCCTCAGGCACGGGGAAAGGAGTTTAGGATGGAACACCAGGTGGCAACCCTTGGGGTGAGGACGCGTCCATGGTTGGGCAGCCGCTGGAGCTGTCGGGGTTGGAGGGTCTTCCCGGCTTCCGGAGGTGGGGCGAGCGCGGAGGTCCGGCTTCCGCGGCTCTGTACCAGGGCCAGGGAGGGCATGCTCGGCTTAGTCCTGAGAAGGCCGGCAGGGGGCAGCAGAGCCCCAGGCTGACGACCTGCCTTGTCCTGAGAACCTAAGAGGGCAGGGAGGAGGCGCCTTCAGAGGTGGGCGGAGTGGGAGGGTGGAGGCCGCCGTGGCCCCCAGAACTGGGCCTGTGCGCAGCGTCCTTCAGGGGCCCATCGAAGGAGAAGAGCCTGGATTCAAATCCTGACCCCGATACTTTATAGAGTGACCTTAGACAACTCTAGAGCCCTGTTTTCTCATCTGTAAAATGAGGGTTTGGGTTAGGAGATCTCTGTCAGGTGTTTCCCAGCCCCAAATCCTATTAGCCTCTAAGTCGTGACAACCTGGGGTGAAGGGGGGATCGTTCTGCACCTCAGTTTTACTCATTTGCTCAGTAAGGGTGTACTCTCTACCTCGATGTTTGTGAAGACAGAACTTTGTAAAATATTAAATACTGTAGAAATGTGATTTCTTATTAGTTCATATACAGAGGAGGAAACAAACCCAGACAAATTAGGGATCTCTAACCCTTTGTGGCGTCTTTTTTTAACACCTACTAGCTAGATGGAGCAGTAGATACAGTGGACCTGGGACTGCAGTCAGGAAGATTTATCTTCCTGAGTTCAGATCTGGCCTCAGACTCTAGCTATGTGACCTTGGGCAAGTCCTGTAACCCTGTCTGCCTCAGTTTCTTCATCTGTAAAATGATCTGGAGAAGTAAATGGCAAACCACTCCAGTATCTTGCTAAGAATATCCCAAATGGGGTTATGAAGAATCATGACTGAATGTGTGCCACACACTTGTACCAAGTGCTAGGGATACAAAGGCAGAGGACAGTCTCATTTCTCAAAAGAGCTCACAAGTAATGCAGACATGTACTTAGAAAAAAATATATATAGGAAAAATTGGGACTTTAGGGAAGTCAGTAGACAAATAAGGAAGGAGAGAATTCCAGGGATGGTGGACAGCCAATGAAAATTCAGAATCTGGCAGAGTGCAGATTGAAGCATGTTCTATTTTTTTCTCTTTCTTGCTTTTTTTCTTGGAACATAGCTAATGCAGCCATTTGTTTTTCATATCTATATATTTTTGTAATAGTTTTTTTTCTTTTCTTGCTTTCTCAATGAGTGAGGGAGGGAATAGGAAGGAAGAGAATTTGTAATTGAAAATAAAATTGAATTGAAAACCTAAAAAAGAAATAAAATGAACAAAAGGAAATTCAGAAGGGAACACAAGCAGGATAGCTTTGAAAGTAGCATCTTAATTTTATATATATATGTGTATGTATGTGTGTGTGTCTGTGTGTATATATATTAAAGAACAGGCTAAGTAATAGAGATTTGCAGTTTCACATATAAGTTTTATTTTCTTATATGGATATGTCCTCTTTAGGGTGTTAATATAGAATAAAATGAAATTTTAGAAAAAAAATGCACAGAATCCAGAGATTCTGAATACAGAATACAAAAGTATCCACAGAGCAACAACAATAAGGTTGGTGTTACTGGATTGCAAGAGCAGTAAGGTAAGACTGGAAAGGTAGGAGGGGGCCACTTGATAAAGGGCTTTCATCTCCAAACAGGAATTTATATTTTTTTTTCCTGGAGGTGATAAGGAGCCCCTGGAGTATATTAAATAGAGGGAGTGATATGATCAGACCTTCAATTTATGGAAATTCACTGTGACAGTTGAGTTTAGGATATACAAGCATGGGGAGAGAATTGAGACAGGTAGAGCAAAGTGATTTTTCTCTTTCCTTTACATAAGGAGTTAGTACCAGAACTACTTGAGCATCAAGTTCTAATTCACTTAGCAAGGGATGACAACTGAAAAGCCCAGTGAAGGAACAAATATTAATAAACATCAGTTATATACCAGACGCTGTGTCAGGTACTAGAGGTAAAAAGACAAATGAAACCATTTCTGAATTTACACTCCATTAGAGAAAACAGCATATACATATATAGACTCATTTACATAATGTGGGGTGATTGGTTTTTTTGGGTGGATGGGAGGATGGAGGTTGGTATTCAAAACTGACATGTTCAGAAAAAGCTCACAAAAGAATGGCATTTGAAGTTCTAAGAGGCAAGGATGAGAGAATGCATTCCAGGCATGAGGGACAGCCCATATAAATAAAGACTCAAGGCAGAAGATGGACTGAGAAAAATGGCAAGAAAATGTTTTTGACTGAATCATAAAGTTTGTGAAGGAGAGTGATATATAATCTAGAAAGGTAGATTGGAGCCAGACTGTGAAGGGCTTTAAATTCCAAAGGAGTTTGTATTTGATATGAGAAGTAACAGGGAACAACTGGAGTTTATTGGGCAGAGTGACATGGTCAGACCTAAACTTTAGGAATATCACTTTGTAGAAGATGAACTAGAGGGGAGGGGAACCTGGTGGCAGCTAAACTAGGTAAATTTAATAGTCCAGGACAGAAGTGAGTAGGGCTTGAACTGGAGTTATATGATTTAAAAAGAAATGGACAGATGTGAGTGAGGTTGTGGAGGTAGAATCAACAAGTCTTGACAACAGATTGAGTGTGTGGTATGTGGGATAAGGGAGACTGAGGAGTCAGGAATGAATGATTCCACGGTTGTGATATCCAAGGATAGTGATACCCCCTTTAACAGAAATAGCCCACTTTTTTGCAAATGAAACTGGAAAATCTCATACTCATCCTGTCAATAGGAATCCCTGAGCTCTGAAGGGCATAGAGAAAAAGTTTGAGAGGTAGCTAGAAATGACTTGGATATATACTATATAAAATTATCTCTGGCACACTATTAGTATTATTTTTTTTTACACATGCTTGAGTAATTGGGAAGATGTTGGTAGCCTCAACAGTAATGGTAAAGTTGGGAAGCGAGCAGAAGTATGTGTCGGGGGGGGGGGGGGAGAAGATAATGAACTCTGTTTTCAACATGTTGAGTTTGAGACGTCTTTAGGGCATCCAAAAGGAGATTGGTAGTGCAGGATAAGCACAGGAGAGAGATTAAGGCTGAATATATGGATCTGGGAATTATCTGCATAGAGGTAATTAAACCCACAGCTGATAATGAGATCACCAAGCAAAATACTATAGAAAGAAGAGAAGAGGAGCCAGGATAATGCTGGGTGACACAGCTAGATGAAGTTCCAGCAAAGTGAACAGATGGGTAGGAGGAGAAGCAGGAGGGAACAGGATTGCCTAGAGAAAAGAGTACCTGGGAGAAGAATGTGATTGACAGTAGCAAAAGTTGGGTGGAGATTTAAAAAAGGATGAAGTTTAAGAAAATACCATTAGATCTGGCACTTATGAAATCATTGGTATCTTTAGAGAGAGCAGTTTCAAACTGCAGCCAGACTGCAGAGCATTTAGAAGAGAGTGAGGAACCAATCCAGGTGAATTTCTCAAGGAGTTTTTACCTTGAAAGAGAGGAGAGATATAGGGTGGTAACTAGCAAGGACAGATCAAGTTGAGGGTTTAAGGATGGGAGAGAAATAGGTGTGTTTATAAGATAGCTGAGGAGTTTAGAAGAAACAATCAGGTGGAAGAGGAGGGAGCATCAGAGGTACAGTCAAGTTTGCCCTGGCAAGGAAGAAGGCCACCTCTTCATGCAAGATGAGTTAAATAGGAGATGGGAGTAATGTGAGATAAGAAAGGAAGAGGGAGTTCTGTGAAGGGCCTTTGAGGATGATAAGAGAGCCTCAGCTGCTGTGGGAGTTGTAAGGAGGGATGGAAAGGTTTGAGAAAACCACTGTGGTGAGAGTCATCATGAATTGATTAGGGAGGTGTAAAAGGATGTTTTATCTTGCTTCAGTGAGGGCCATTTGAGATGATGTAACGTAAATTTGTAGTGTACCCTGTCAGTAATGGCAAATTATTTTCCCTACCTTCATTCAGCAGAATGAGGATTGAAGTAAAGGAGGTCAATAATGGAAATAACCCCAAATGGAATTTGGTAAACCATGATTTACCAGTAGGGCAAGTGGGCAAGTGATTCAGGAATAGAGGATAGTATGGAGTTGAACTGATTGACCAGTAGGTCAGAATAGGGAAGAGGAGAATGTAGCCAATTCCCAAAAGAAACTGAAAGGTGGAAGCATTGAACATCAAGGAGAAGATAACGAACAGGGTTAGGAGGCATAAAATGTCCAAGCTAGAAGGGACCTGCAGAATCCTGTGGTCCTCTCTGTGCAGTATAATGACAAAAGATTGCCATAAACAATATGATCAGATATTTCAAGAGTTTATAAACGTGGAAGGAGGACATTTGTGGAGGATAGCAAGATCAAGGGTGTGACCATCTCTGTATGTAAGTGAGGGAGCATAGAGTCATGGGAAATGAGTAGATTGAGGAACTGGAAAGTTATGGTATTTGAGAGAGCATCAATATGGCTTCTTTGTAATAACAGCATTTTACATTTATAAGGTGCTTTTCTCACAGTGAACTTCAAAGTAGTTCCAAGATTATTGTCCCAATTTCCTACATGAAGAAATTGACTCATAACTAACTTAAGTAACCTGCCTAGGGCCACACGGTGTCAGAGCTGGGTCTTAAACCAAGGCTTGCTGAATCTCAGATTCAATTAATTGTGTTTGAGGAATTTGAGAGGAGAAAACACTTCTACTACACATTCACATAACTTTATTAGAAAAAATGAAGTCTTCAGTAAAAAAATCATCCCACCCCACCTTTCCAGACTTGTCTAAGATAGTGTTCTGTTAGCTCTGCTTTGTTTAGATAGAAGTGCCTTGTTTGCTAAACACTTGCTAACTCCTGGAAGTCAGGCTAGGGGGCTTTGCTACTTTCCTTCAGCTTTGACTAGCAACATATATTTATAGAAGCTTCCCTGTCTGTTGTGTTTGCAGAAGACCTACTTTGACTCATGATGGTAAGTACCCCCTTCTTGCCTCTCATCATATGTTAAAACCGAACAAAACTGAAGTGGAGTAATAAGGTTTATTTTCATTTACTCTGAGTGGTCAGCCATCCTGTGACCTAGTTAAGCAGAAGCACAAATTGAGTTAGGAAGGACTTTCAGAATCATCTAGTCCTCTCTATACAGCATTCAGAACACGGATGTCATTGAAATAGAGTCTAATAGGTGAAAGAGCCTTAAACCTGGCAAAGACGTCACGTCTCCCCAGAGAAGGCTGGGCAGCAGAATTATTTTTATAGACTTCCTGCTGAGACTGGAGCCTCATGTCATGCTGACGACAGACTATATATGCTCATCTCCCAAAGGATGAGCTGGCTTCTTGATGCAATTTCCTTTTCTATTATTAGTTTGTCGTTTGACAGTATAATCCTAAGGTATCAGCATTCTGAAAGTTTAGGTTTCTCTTAAAGGCACACAAGAATGATTTGAATGGACCCCTGATCAGTATGAGAGATGGGGGAGGGGGCAGGGTGGAGAGTGATGTTCTGCAGTTTCAGGCTCCTTTTCTATCTCTTTTCTCCTAAAGCATTGTTGCTATTCCTTCAAAATGTTCTAGTTTTCATTGATATCTTTGTTCACTCAGTTATTTATTAAGAACTTACTGTATTGTAGGAACTGTATTAAGTGTTAGGAATACAAGAAAAAGCCAAAAAAACAAGATCTCTGCCTTAAAGGCACTCACATTCTAATGAAGCAAACAACATACAAAAAATTATGCTATTTTTATTTATATAATATATATAATTGTACTATTTTTGTTTATATATAATGTATATATACATACATATATGCTTACCTGTATATACACATATGATAAACAGAAGGCAATATCATAAGGAAGATACTAGTATTTCTTATGTGACATTCATTTCTGAATTTCTCTCTTCACCTATCCAGCAATCCATCCCTTGTAATAAAAAAAGAAAGAAAAAAAGTTTAGCAAAACGAATCAATTGACAACATATGCAGTATTCCACACCCATAATCTCCCACAACTTCAGTGCAAGGAGGGAGATGAATTTTTTCAACTCTTCTCTGGAACCAAACATGGTCATTATTATTACATCATGTTCAGGTGAGAGTTTTTGTTGTTTATATTTATTTTGTCAGTCAGCAAGCATTAATTACCTACTGTTTGACAAGAACTGAACTAGGTGCTGGGGATTCAGAAACATAAATGAAATAGTCCCTACATTCAAAGAACTTTCTGTAGGAAAAACAACATGTACCCTATAAACCTATATGATATAAGTATACACAGAATACAGGGAAAATAAGTACACAGTAATTTTGGGAAAGAAAAAGTAGCAGCTGAGAGGATCAGGAAAAAAAATCTCATGTCGGAGGAAATGGCACTTAAACTGAACTCAGGAAAACTAGGGATCCAAGAGATATTGATGAGGAGGAGAAGATTCCAAGTTTGAGAGACGGTCTATGCAAAAGCACAGAGACAGGAAATGAAAGAGTAGGTGTGAGGAAGAGCAAGAAGGCCAATTTGGCCAGACTCTAGAAACACGGAGGAAACAAGCTGAAAAGGTGGTTTGGAGTCATATTGTGAAGGGATTTGAATGCTAAACAATGATATATGTCATCTCCAAAGTAAAAGTTGCTATTCGAGTTTATTGAGCAGGAAAATGATGTGGGCAGACCTCTCTGTTTTAAGAATATCATTTGGCAGCCATGTGAGGAACATTCAGCAAGTTGTATTTCTGGTTCTACTTATTTCACTGTATTAGTTTATATAAATCTTCACACAATTCTCTGAATTCTTCATCTTCATCTTTTTTTTTTTTTTTTTTTTGCTTTTTGGAGGGCAGTTGGGGGTTAAGTGACTTGCCCAAGGTCACACGGCTAGTTTTTTGTGTTAAGTGTCTGAGGCCGGATTTGAACTCAGGTACTCCTGACTCCAGGGCCGGTGCTCTATTCACTGCGCCACCTAGCCGCCCCATCTTCATCTTTTCTTACAATATAATACTATTGCCTTATATCTATGTACCATGATTTCTTTAACTGTTGCTGTTTCTAAAGAAACAAGGAAGCTTCTGTCCCAGAGAGGAGAGGTTGCCTTTCTTTGCTTCCCCTTTTCATTTCACAACAGTTTTAACATAAACTCAAAGAATTTTTTCTCTCTGCTTCTATAAATTGAAATTGCACTTTTGTTTTAATTTTTATTAATTTCTTGTTTTTACATCACCAATATTTTCTAATATATATCTGTGTGTATATCCCTCTCATTCCCAGAGAACTATCTCATAACAATTAAAAAGAACAAAGAAAACAGTTCATCAAAACTAATGAATCAACCAAGGCTAACATTATATATAATATCACACACCCATAGTCTCTCCCTTTCTCCTGAGAAGAAGGAAGGGAAATGACCTCATATTTCTTCTTTGGGACCAAGCTTCATCATTATTTCCCAGCATTTGATTTTAGTTTTTGTTGTTTTTTCTATTTATATTGTTGTAGGTATATGTATTGTTTTCCTGGCTTAGTTCATATAAGTCTTCTCAAATTTTTCTTTATTCATCATAATCGTATTTCTTTTTTAAATAGTTTTTATTCATCTATTTTGTCTTTACATTGCCTATATTTCACAATGTTTCCCTCCCCTAAGAGCTATCCCTTATAATAAAGAATTTTAAAAAGAGATTAAACAGCTCAGCAAAACTAACCAACATATCAAAAGTCTGACACCATGTGTGGTATTCTCCACCCTTCATTCCCCTGCCTTTGCAAAGAAGCAAGAAAAAATTACTTCATATTTTTTTTCTTTATTAAGCTAGGTCATTATAGTTTTGCCACATTCAGTTTCAGTTTTCTTATTTTTTCTTTTTCAGTTATATCATTGTAGTCATTATGAATTTTGTTCCTAGTTCTGCTTATTTCACTTTGCTCCAGATAACATATGTCCAACCATGGATTTCTGTATTCATCATTTCATAAAATTTAATGGTGTTCAATTACATTAGCTTATCACAGTTTGTTTAACCATTCCCAAATTGATGAGCATCTACTTTATTTCCATTTCTTTGCTACTATAAAAAGTGTTTCTATAAATATTTTGGTGTATGAGGGACACAGGTGACAGTTTTTTAATTGCTGACTTCTTTGTGGCTTTTGCCTAGTAGTGGAATCTTTGAATCAAAGGATATAAAATCTTAGTCACTTTCTTAGTATAATTCCAAACTGTTTTCCAGAATATTGTGCCAATTCATAGTTTCTCCAGCAATATATTAATATGCCCCCCTTTTTTCTCAATCCCTACAACCTTGACTATTCACGTCTTTGGTCATCTTTGTCAGTTTGCCTAGTATGAGGTAAAAAAAAAAACTCACAATTGTTTTGATTTTCATTTCCCTTCTTATTTTTGGAGGAAGTTTTCATAAGGCTGTTAGTTGGCAATTCTTTTGAGAATTTTGACTACTTATACATTGGGGAATGAAAATCATAGAAAAGGTCTTACAACCTAGAATTTCGGAGATAAAAGGAACATTAGAACATACAGTGTAGGAAAATCAGTGTGCTACAAATTCCATATGATTCATCCTTAGAACATAAAGGGCAGACCTAGAAAATAATCTTAGAACATATAATGGCTAAGGTGGAAGGGACCATCAAGATAATTTAGTCTAACCCCTTCACTTTAAAGATGAGGAAATAGCCCTCATTTTAGGGACAGGAAGTTATTTTTCATGAAGTCACACAGCAAGTTAGAGGTAAAACTTGGACTAGAACTAGGTTTTTTTACTACTAGATCATTGATTTTTCATAAAAACATTTTTTTATTCCACTTATCAAGCATTCATTTTTTTTTCTCTCTTTGACCTCCCTCCACCTACTGAAAAGGAAGAAGGAAGGAAAGAAAGAAAAGAAAACTTGCAACATATAGGCAAAGACAAATAAGACATATTCCTACATTAGTTGAATTAAAAAACATATTATTCTGCATATTGGTCCAACATCTCTCTGTTAGGTATCATTCTTCTTAATCAGTCCCCTCAAATCATCTGATCACTTAGTTGATCAGAGTTCTTAATTCTAAATTAAATTGTGTTTCTGGTTTTGCTCATTTGACTCTGTATCAGTTCAGACAAGGTTTCTCAGGTTTCTCTGAAACCATACCTTTTATAATATCTTATGGTATAATAGTATTACATTCATATGCCACATTTTGTTTAGCTATTCCCCAACTGATCAGCAGCTTTGTAGTTTCCAGTTTTTTGCTACCACAAAAGAGCTGCTATAAATATTTTTTATACATATGAGTCCTTTCCCTTTTTTGTCTCATAAGATATAGGCCTAGCAGTGGTATACCTTGGTCAAAAGCATACAATGTTTACTTTTTGTGCATAATTCCAAATTGCTTTCCAGAATGGTTAGACCCACTCATAGCTCTACCAACAATGAATCAATATGTTTATTTTCCTTCAGCCCCTCCAACATTTGTCATTTTCTTTTTTGTCATCTCTGCCAATGTAAAGGGTTAGAGAACCTCTGAATTGCTTTAATTTTCATTTCTCTATTAGTAATTTGGAACATTTTTCATATGCTATAGATAGCCTAGATTTCTTCTGTTGAGAACTGTCTATTCACATCCTTTGTCATTTGGAGAATGGTTTTGTTCTGACAAATTTGAATTGTGTGTGTAATAGGACTTTTATCAAAGAAACACTGCAAAAATTTTTCCTAGTCAATCAGATTCCTTTTAATATTAGCTATATTGAATTTTGTGTGTATATGCAAAATCTTTTTACGTTAATATAATTAAAATCATATAGGAAAATACTGTGAGGAAATTGTAATTATTTTTCTTGATCCACCTTGTGTTTAGAATACTGTCTGCTACTCCGGAGCAAGGGAGACTACACAGTTGAACAGACAGAGGCAACGGGCAACTAAGAATGTTTTGGATGCTAGGATGGACCCCCAATGGTCAATATAAACTTTTGGTTGTGTGCTAGATTTGTGAGATAGTGTAATGTGGTTCAAAGAATACCGAATGAGGAGAATGAGTTTGAGTTCTGACTTTGCCAATAACTTGCTACGTAACCTCAGGCAAAGTCACTTTCCTTCTCTTTGACTCATTTTCCCTGTTTGTAAAATGATGAGGTTGGTGAGCTAGCTCCCTTTAGGCTTTTTTATACTATGATTTTAATCTTATAGGCAAGTATAAGTGTAAGTGATCTCATGGCTTTTTGGAATGTTTCCTGCAATAGATTTGAAGCTGTCAGCTTTTACTGCCACAAGCTATAACATTCTGGATTAGTGCTCAGATCTTGATAAATATCTTTACATAGCCAATCCCACTGAATAACTACTGAAGTGCAAGTCTATTGATTGTATCAGAAGACACTGAAAATGAGATAAATAATCTCTTTCTTTTGTGACATCTATTCCCCACCCTTTTCTTCCCTGTGAGCGGTAGAATGACAGAGGCAGAAGGGACCTTAGAGGTTATCAAGCTTAATACACTGTCCAGGTCAGAGATCCCTTTTTAGAACATCTGTGATGAGTGTCTAGTAGCTACTTGATAAATACTTGTTGGGGGAACAGTACAGTAGTCATGATGCCATGGCTCATGCTCTTCTTGTTCCTGGGAGATAGCAAGAATCCTCTCCCCCTCCGCTGAGTTAAGGTTCCAAGTCATGCAGCAATGTGTGGGGTCGACAGTAGTGTTGAATTCAGTTAAACCTGCCAATGACACACTCACACGTGAGGACAAAGCAGTAAGAAAAAAGAGGTTTGAAAGATTTTCCTCAGTGATCCATATGTTGATAGAATCCAGGCAGATGTCTGAGTAGTGTCTCCCCTTCATGATGGAATATCTCTCAACTTTAAACTTTAAATAACTTTAATAAATTTTATTTATTTAAATTTAATAAATTTAATAAATTTAAACTTTAAATAACTTTCTACTTATTTCTTTAAAAAATAAAATTAAAGGTATAAAATACCATCTTGGCACTTTGCTACCATCACTTGGTGTATATATTGTGTCCCAAATAAAAGTCCAGATTTTTCTTCCTTAGTCTTTGATATGAACAAAGAACTTTTGAGTCTATGAAGTATCAGCTTTAAGGGAATGGTTTTGATTAAGATTGTTAAAGAAAATTTCATGCAAATCATCTCATCCTACTTGGAATACCCTCTCCTGGCTCCGGAATACCCTCTCCTGAAACTCTGCTTGCCTCTTACCACTTTAAACTGAAACTCAGATGACAATCTAAGTGATAATACCTCATATCTATAC
The DNA here is from genome assembly GCA_028646575.1 of Pseudocheirus occidentalis. Classification (NCBI taxonomy): domain Eukaryota; kingdom Metazoa; phylum Chordata; class Mammalia; order Diprotodontia; family Pseudocheiridae; genus Pseudocheirus; species Pseudocheirus occidentalis. Next base: position 102,401,428 of record CM053595.1, on the reverse strand, counting down.
AATCACTTTAAATTGCAAGACTACTTCTCTCCCACAGGAAACTCTCCCTTTAACGTTTATTGGCTATGCTATGTAATCCTATTCAGACCTGTCACATTTCTTATGTTGTTTTATATTGTTATTTAGTTCTTTTGTCCTTTGATTTAACTTCTTGTATGTATATGTGCCTTCTCTCTACAGCTTGGTTGTGAACCCTTTGGAGGGCAGGAACCATGCCTTATTTCACCTCCATTTTCATCCCCAGAACCAAGCACAGGGTCTTATATTTCATGTTGATCACATTTTGAGAGAGTTTGACATACTAATGAAAATTAAATTTGTGATTTGACTAGCCTCAAGATATTTCCAATTCTTTATTGCCTATAAGTGCACTTAGGACATTTTCTTTTGAACCTACCTTTGCTGGGGCTACAGCAAAGGATTTCCTTTGAAATTTAGGCTTGAATTGATTCTCTGTCTTCTGTTGTTTGTCTTTGTCTGTCTGTCTTTATCTCTCCCTTTTAAGAAAAATGACCTTGAGATCCTCATCACAAGGAGTGGTTCTTTTCTCCCTTAAGACCAGATGAATTCCACACTTCATTTGGATTAGGACAGAAATACAAATAAAGACTTGCATGCTAAGAATGTTCCACCCAGTACTAAGTAGAGATGGAGATGCAGCTATTCCTCTTCCCTCTTAGGCATGTACTCCCAATGGCCTATGACATACCAACAACCATAATCCTCCACCCTTCCCAGCCGTCATCCTGAAGGCCTTCACTGGGCCCAGGAACAAAGCACAGCTTCATGGGTTTGATTAGTAGTTAAGTGCCCTAGAAGAGCTAGAGGGGTTGTATTCCACACTCCCATTTCTTCTTTTATTTCTAGTACTTTTGGTAAGAGTGGCAAAGAGTGGTAGGAAGAGAATAAGTTAAATAGCTACATTTGATTTGGTTTCTGTTATTCTTCGCCTGCCCTTGTTACTCTTTACACAATTCTTATCAGTGTGGTTTTAGTGGACTGGGAGTCAGGAGAGGTAAGTAGTATCATCTTTGCCTGAACTAGGCACGTGATGTGGAGCAACTTATTTCCTTTCACTGGACACCAGTTTCTCTTCACAGTGATGGAACTGAACAAGATTATTCTCTCAGTCATTTCCGCCTCTTGTTAGCACACTGAGATTTGTAGCTATGCCCAACGAGGAACAGTTGAAGAAGCAGAGTATATTGTTTGGAGAAGACAAGACTTAGGGGAAACACAGATTCAAAGGGCTGACAGGGAGGAGAAATTGGAAGTCTTCAAGCTTGTTCCAAGTGACACTGTGTGTACAGAGGACTCTAGATCAAGTCTGCATTGGAAAAGACAATTTGAGCCCCCTTCGAGCACTGACATACAGCCGGCTGTATTTTAATAAAATAATTTAAAATGTGCTTAAGCCATGCATATCTGCCCTCAGACACTTACTAGCTATGTGACCATGGGCAAGTCGCTGAAACTCTGCTTGCCTCAGTTTCCTCATCTGTAAAATGGGGATAATAATAGCACTTATCTCCCAGAGTTGTAAAAATCAAATCAGATATTTGTAAAGTGCTTAGCAGAGAGTCTGGCACATAGTAAATGCTATGTAAATGTTGTTGTTGTTGTTGTTGTTGTTATTCATCTAATGAATCCTTTCCCCAATAATCCTAATTGTGATGTTTTCCAAGTTTGAATTTTCTTATATTGTTTTCTTAAAGTAAGTCATACCTGTATTATAGTAATAGTAGTGTTTACCTGATTCTTTTTATACACCCAGCTTTTGTTTATTGGTTCTTATTAAGATAAGATCACATACTAGCTTATGTTTCCTCTTGAATATAACATTTAAGCTTCTTATTTTGTTTGTCCTTGGAAAATTCATGGTATATTAAAAAGAATATTGAACTGGAAGTTAGAAGACATGAGCTCTTTTTCCAGCCCTATCACTTCTAAAGTAACCTTAAGCAAGCTGTTTTACCCTAAATTAGTTTTTTCATTGGTAAAATGAGAGGGATGAACTAGAGGAGTTCTAAGGTTCCTTCCAGCTCTAAAAATACTTAATTGCCTTACCTGCATTGTGCACACGTCTATTCTCTCTAGAGTTCTAGACTGTAACCTTTAATTTTTGTCATCTTGAAAGAGAGTGGGATGAAACTTGGCCAGAACCCCCAGGGAAAAAGGCTGTTTGAGCTGTGGCTCATCTCCAAGAATGGTGGCTGGCTGGATACACATCTGCATTTATAAACTATTAACAGCTCTGTGCCCACTACTGAAGCAGGAAAGGAACTATCATTTGCTCTAAGTCCTTTAATAATTGCTTTCTGCTAACAGCTCATGTGAGGAAAACTTCTCATATATCCTTCTTGGAGATCTAAGATGTCATCTGCTGTATATCATTTGTAAATAATTTACATGCTTCTGTGTGCTGAGTAAGAATTAAGTGCTAGAGTGGATGCATCAAAGAAAAGCAAAGATTGAGTGTGTTGAGACTAAAGGGTGCCAAGCCCCAAATGAAAAAAAAGATGAAAGACAAGGTGGGACCCAGGGATCATGGGACTCCTCAGTTGGAATGAAGATTATGCTTATGGCTCATAGACTAAGAGTTACATTTTGAAATTTGAAACCCAAAGCAGAAGGGGATTTTGTCTTCAGCGTCCATTATATCATATGGGGTTAGCAGCAGGAAAGAACCAAGATTGAAATAAATTGAAATACACAGTTCTTGCTTTATATAAGTGGACTGTTCTGTAGACCTAAACATAAAGCACTATTTACATAATGCAAATTTGCTTGTAGATGGGGAAGGGAGGGAGGGAGGGAAGGAGTCACATATAGTTCAAGGATACGTGGAGGCTGGTGAGGCTAGAGACAGAGAAGGCAGAGCAGAAGGAGGAACACTTAGGGATGGGACCAGGTACATGAGGGCCTAGCCAAACCAAGAGGAAGAGCATATGACTGCCAGACACATCAGAGGTGGACAAGCACACAGAGAAGAAAGGATGGGCAACACTTGTGTGCTAGGGACAGACATAGAGTATAGAAGACAGACAGGGGAGAGGGGCAAGTGGGGGCAGCCAGAGCAAGGTCTCCTTTGCAGGGGAAATATCAAACCAAGGCCCCAGTCCACCAGCCTAAGTGATGGTGGTCTCAGCATATCTGTTCTGCTTTTACCTGGAGGGTTTTTTTAAAAGGTTTTTTTGGGGGGGAGGCTGTTCAAGAAGAAGGAAAGGAATGGAGATAGCACAGTACTGTACAATAAAATTAGCTTACGTGGTTTTTTGGAATGCAGATTTCTTTCAGAATTTTTTACTTACATAAAGTGAATTTATGAAAATAAGAACTGTCAGTATATTGTTCCTAGCCATTTAAAGAAGAACCTGAACCAGGAATGGGTTGGACTCAGGTGACTGGACAGAGAGATTCAGTACCAAGGAACCTGTTAAGTAAAAACTCATTTTTTAAGCAAGACATAGGTAGATTTTTACCTGTAATTTGTACCTATAGTTACCTACCTTGTGTATTTTTGCTATTCTGTTTTAACATATAGTAACGTGAAGCTGAGAAGTATAACAAATGTGTTTAACAACAGGATCTGATCTAAAAAGATGAGAGTTTGGAATGATAGATTTTTGTTAGAATCTAATAAGAGAGGGGCAGCTAGGTGGCACAGTGAATAAAGCACTGGCCCTGGAGTCAGGAGGACCTGAGTTCAAATCTGGCCTCAGATGCTTGACACACTTATAGCTGTGTGACTTTGGGCAAGTTACTTAACCCCAATTGCCCTCCAAAAAGCGAAAAAAAAAAAAAAGACTCTAATAAGATAAAGTTTAATAGGGAAAAATATATAGTCCCACTTTGGGGTTGAAAAAATTAACTGCAGAGCTATAAATGAGATATGGTGAGACAGACGTTAATGAGAAGAGGGAAAAAAAAAAGACAAGGGAATTTCGTGGCCTATGAGTCCAGCGTTCCTGTATGTAGTGTGTAGTATAGCAGCCAAGATAGCTATAATAGATGGTTAGTGTTCAGAATGAGAAAACCGATAGTTCCTCCACTTGGCTCAGTCAAATCCCATGAGACCTGGAATACTATAATTATTTCTGAGTACCGCATTTCGGGGATGACCTTGACAAGGGAGAACTTGTCCAGAGGATAATGACCAAAAAAGGAAGGGACTCGCAACTATGTGATATGAAGGCTGCTGGAAAGTCCTAGGAAGCGGATCTCTTGAGCTTGGAGTTTTGGCCCAATCAGGTATCTGCACTGTTTGACACTGATATAGTGAACTCCCTGGGAGTAGGGAGCCACCAGGTTGCCTAAGGAGAGCCACTGGCCCAGACTGAAAGTAGAACAGGTCCAGAGTAGCATTTGACCTGTAAGTAGGTGGTACAATAGATAGATATTCTACTAAGACACTGGCTATAATGTTTTACAAGGTAGAAACTATGACTTATAAAGGAAAAATGCCACCTCAGAACCCCTCACTCTTCTTAGAGAGACTCCACCTATACTCCTAGACTTGGATAACCCTCAGAACAGCGCCAGAGTACACCAGTCTTGTCAAAACAGCAGCCTCTCCCAGAAACCCGCCTTAGTGACTGAGGCCACCTGGAGCAAGGGCCTGGCTGGAAGGATGGGCAGATTCTTGAACAAGACAGATTGAGAAAAATAAAGATCAAAAGTGCATAGTACATCACCCTTCACTCCTCACATTACCTGTCGCCTTCATGGATCCCTGCCAAGAACAAGGGATTGGTAAGCCACTTTCCTTTTACAGGTTTTTGGTAACTGTACATCACCAGAGAGTATTACTTTTGTTCTTAGCTTTTGGATTTACCAGAGGAGGATGCCAGATCATCCTTGCATGGCGCAATCATCAACATCTAAAAGCATGTTTAAAGTTCCTGTTTGCAAGTGGACCAGTATGAAATACTGTGCAAAGCAACTCTGATCCAGTCACGAGAGTCTCCTCTATGGTGCTGACCACACCCAGGTTGCATCATGCATTTTCTCCAAGAAGCTCTGGGCCTTTTTCAGTCTTTTTAGTTGTACCTTCATTAGGCAAAACTCCAATGTGTGCACACATACATATATACACATGTGTGTATGTACATATTTATACACACACACCTATAGTGAGCTGAGAGCTCAGCTCACTAATAAAGAAAGTGGAGTCAGAATTAATTTGTGAAGCTTTTTTTCCTCTAAAGGAGATGCTCGGCATGATGTTGCCACTCAGTGCAATGTTGTCAGTAATGATCCTAAGGTATAGAAAAAGCACTTGGGAGTCAGAAGCGTTGAGTGAAACTTCTGATTCTACCACCTAGAAAACTATCATCTCCTTTCCTTAGCACAAGTATTCTCTGGGGCTCTGTGCTGGGTCCTCTTCTCTCTATATTCTCTCCCCTTTTAACTGCATGAGCTCCTGTGGATTCAAATATTATATTTATGCACACAATTCCCAAATCTACACATCTGGCCCAGATATCTCTCCTGCATTCTAGTCATGCATTGTCGATTGTCTCATACTTAAGGCTCCATTAGTAGCTCAAGCTCAGTGTATCCAGAACGAAATTTATTTCTTTCCCCAATCCCAACTTTTCTAAACTTTTGCATTTCTTTGAAGGGAGCTATTATTCTTCTAGTCACCCAGGTTAATAAGCTCATAGTCATCCTTGAATTTTCCCTCTCCCTCACCCCACCCAATAACTAATACAATGTCAAATCTTGTCAATTCTACCACCACAGCATTTCTCATGTCTATCCCCTTCTCTCCATTTAGACAGCCACCACCCTAACTCTGGCTTGGACTCTTGTTAACAGCCTCCTAATTATCTCCCTGCTTCCTGTCTCTCCCTTCTCCAATTCTTCTTCCATGTAGCTTACAAACTGTGTTTCCAAAGCAGAAGTCTAACCATATCACACCCATGCTCAAAACCCTTCAGTGTGTCACCACAGTCTGTAGATTTAAAACACAAACTTCTTAGCACAGCCTTTCAGGCCCTCGACAATCTCTATCCACCTTGCCTTTCCAGACTTATTTTGTGCTATTCCTCTTCACAAACTCTGTGTTCTAACCAAACTGGACAAACTACCTGTTACTCCAAATTTGACACACCATCTTCCACCTCTGTACATTCAGACAAGCCATCCCCCATGGCTGGAATGCCCTCTGTCTTCATCTCTACGTGTCAAAGGAATTGTCTTTCTCCAACACTAAGATTTGATGAATCTTCTGATCCACCTAGTTGTGGATGCTCTCTCCTCCCTTGTATTAATATGTGTTACATGCCATAGCCTCCCTCTCAACTCCCCATAGAACGTAAGCGACTTGAGGGCAGGGATTATTTCATTTTTGTCTTTGTATGCCCAGTGTTATGCTCTCAAATGTCTGTCAAACTGATTTACATTAGATGACCTTGGTTAAATTATTTCCCCTTTCTGGGAGGCAGTGTGGTACACTAGAAAGAACACTGATTTGGAATCAGAAGACCTGGTTTCAAATCCTGCCTGGGTCCCTTACTATCTTTGTGACACTGAGCAAATCACTTAACCTGTCTGTGTTCATCTGTTTCCTTATCTTTAAAATGATGGACTAGTTGATCTCCAAGGTCCTTTCTAGTTCTAAATCTATGCAAAAGAGATTATTACACGGTTTGAACCTCACAACAACTTTGTGGGGCAAGTCCTACAAGTGTATTGATTATCCCCATTTCACTGATGAGGGAAAGGAGACTGAGAGAACCCAAGTGACTTGCCCATGTTCACTCAGCTATTAAGGGTCATTGGTGAGATTTGAACTCAGCATTCTGGTCCAACTCTTTGTGAGCCTTTTTGGGAGTTTTCTTGGCAGATATACTGGAGTGGTTTGTCGTTTCCTTCTCCAGCTCATTTTACAGATAAGGAAATTGAGGCAAACAGGGTGAAGTGATTCACCCAGGATCACACAACTAGTAAATATCAGAGATGGAATTTGAACTCAGGTCTTCCTGACTCCAGGCCCAGCATTCTATCCCTCATGCCATCTAGCTTCCCTCTGTAAAATGAGGGGCTTGGACTAGATGGCCTTTGAGATTCCTTCTAACTCTCACATTTTATGGTTCCGTGATATTTTGATACTTTGACAAAATTTTCATTTCCTTATGTGGACACTCCACTGATGTAGAGGAAAATCCCTTCATGTTTCATCAGTCATTGCTACCACAAATAACCCTTGTGACCAACTGTCTGGTGAGGCACTTTTCCAGATTTTCCTAACTAAATTGGTCCTTGGGTCCGTGATCAAGCCCTTCCAGCCTGGTCAAATCCACAGAGTTTGTGCTCTGTTAGGATGCCCTCCAGGGCCAAAGGTCACTTCCATTCCATGCTGAGGCATTGGAGGAGAATGTCTGTGGTAATAGAAACACTAATAGTAGTAAAATAGTTCACTTTCCTCTAGTGCTTCAAAGTTTATAAAGCACTTTCCTCAAAACAACCATACGAGGTAACTGGTACAAATGCCATTAAGCCTGTTTTACAATTGAGCAAACTGAGGCTCAGAAAGTATAAATTAACTGGAATCACACAAATAAGTGTCAGAGCCAAGATTTGAATCCAGGTTCTCTGACCCCAAGTCTTTCTATTATAATGAAAATTCAACAGTGAATATATATTAAAAATTCATTCCGTGAATATATATTGAATACTCACTACTCTGATAGATATTGGGGATATAAGCAAGAATTAAAGACAGTTCTTTTAAGGAACTTTCACTCTTATGGTCTAACAACATGTATGCAAGTAACTAATACATGGTAGAGTGTGAAGAATTCGGTGAAAATTGTCATGATGGATAGAATGTGGCAGTCAAAGTAAGGAAGACCTAGTTGTAAATCCCACCAATGACCCGTGATAGCTGAGTGAACATGAGCAAGTCACTTAGACCTTCTAAACCTCCTTTCCCTCATCAGGAAAATGGAGAGAACCTGTAGGACTTACCTTGTAGGATTGTTGTGAAGTTCAAACAAGATGATAAATAGAAGTTGTTAAGCTAGTTTATAGGAAATTGTTTTCAGAGTGGAGCTTAAGGTTTTGTAGGAGAGGTGGCATTTGAAATGGACCTTGAAAAATTGTCTTCCCCACAGCTTAGAGGAGTCATGGCTGCCATGAATTTTACAATCCAGTAGAAAGATACAGCACATACACAGATAACTTCAAAGCCCAGGAATACAGTAGGAGGACTCCCAGTAGTATGCGAGAGCTTCGTTAAATTCAGTTTACACCGAATGCTACACACTCTCTCTGCTTTGGGGATTGAAGAAGACTAGAATTCAGTGCCTCTTTGCTGATTTTGCTGTTCTCTAAGTCACTTAAGTTCAAAATTGTATAAACAGAATTTCTGTAGAGTTAGAGAAAGGTTCCTTAGAGTCATTCATCTTCTCCAGCCTTCTCATGTTACTGACAAAGAAACTGAGGTGCAAAGAGAGTTCCCAGGAGCACAGAACGTTAGTGCAGTGTGAAGGATGGAAGTTAAGTCTCTGAGCTCCCAACTCAAGATCCTTCCACCTTCCTTCCTTTACTTAGGATTCTACAAATTAGAAAATCACATAGACGGTAAATGTGATACCAGGGAGATAGAGAAATCCTGTACTTGTCTTGGGGTTCTGAAATTTGTTCAGAACTGTCAGATCAGGGTGGTAGCTCTTTACCATTTCCTTAGTAACAACTATAAACAATATCCATTTCTGTAGGTATTCCCTCATCATCTCGGAGAAATGTATTCTGTGACTATTCTTAGAGAAGATACTTGGAGACTGAGGAGCCTAGAGCATAACCAAATCAAAATGAAGCAGAAGCCATCCCAAGGGCTGAGCACAGTTACATTTGGCTTTTTAGTTTGGTCATTGTTGGCAAGAAGAAGGTTCCATGGTGAGACTGGTAATTCAGGAATACCACTGAGAATACAGTACTGTGGTTCTAAAGGCCTCATGTAAATGCTGAGTAAACGGGCATCCTCGTACCACATAACAGGGTGAGACAGGCCACCCACTCTTGCCCCAAGCTCACTGAGCCAGCAGAGCAGTTTACCTACCTGGGTCACAGAGCACCTGTACCCAGAGCAACACCTAAGTCAGGGTTTGGCATGTAGTAGGCAATTGATAAAAATCTGTATTGAGGCACAACTGTCTTAAAAAACATATTTTATTGATGTTCTTTCTCTTTACTTCATAGTCATTCCTGGCAGTAAAAAAAAAAAAAAAAGCCCATCTTTCCTCCTCGAGGAAGAATCCCAATTTTAACAAAGAAGAGCAAGCAAAAATATTAGATGTAGTGACCACATCTGACAAAGGGTATGCAACATGCTGCCTTATAGTCCTCCACCTCTCTGCCTGGAGGAAGGATGCTTTATTGACTGTTCTTCAGGACCTCTTTTGCTTTGTTTTTGAAAATATATTTTATAGATACGTTCATCTTTACATCATAGTCATTTCAGGAGAAAAGCCTTCTCCCTTTCCATATTGAACCCTCTTTTGTGACCAAAAAAGAAAAGAGCAAGCACAGACCTCCAATGTGGTGACTGTGTGTGATAACACGTGCACTGTCATGCTCCAGGAGGCCCCTGCCTTCCTGCACAGAAGAGAGAGGTCTACTTCAGCATCTTTTCCAGGATCTTCTTTGGTTCTTCAGTTTGCTCTTTGCTCTGTGAGAGCGCCATGAGATAGCTTAGTATAGACTTGCTCTGTGAGAGCACCTTTAAATGGCCTAGCACCCCATGTGGCGATCTTGAACTTTCAATAAACTTTACTTTTTCCTGGGCTGAGAAGACTTGAGTGGAATTCTTTCCGCAGGACCCGGTATGTTGGTATTTTGGGGTCTCAGGCAGCCTTAACCCTCTTTGGGCTCCTCTTCATTTTTATGGTTTCCTAATGTAGAGATCTTTTCATTTAGATTTTTTTGTAGGCATTGTATATATTATTCTTTTGGTTTTGGTTATTTTACTCTGTATCAGTTTGCACTCTTGCACTTCAATACATTCATATAGGTTATCCCTGGTTTCTGCAATTCACTCCACAAACCCCATCCATTGAAATCCTTCTTTTCCTCTTAAGGTTCATTTGGGTGCCACATCCTTTTTGAAGCCTTCCATAATCTACTGTCCCTTATTTATTAAAGGATCTCCCCCTCTAGAACTTTTCTTGAAGTACTATATATCTCTCCACTGGCCTTAGAGACAGACAGCTAGGTGGTGTAGTGGATAGAGTGTTGGGCTTAAAGTCAGGAAGACTTGAGTTCAGATTCTGCAGTCAGATACTTAACTGTGTGATATTGAGCTAGTCATACTTAGCCTTTCATACTGTTTTCCTGTAAGTAAAATATGGGGATTAAGAGATTGCTGAACTTTTTGAATTCAAATAGTAAATGCTATATTCAAAGTCCTGTCCTAGACCCTGGAGGTGTTACAGGATGGTCCTGAGATTGAGCTCAGTAACTGCTCCTACTGTCACTAAGAACCTGTCTTCTTAAGTTGGTGGTGAGCACAGCTATGATACCTCTGTACCTGGGAGGAGGAGGAGGATAGGATTTGAGAGTTGGAAGGGACCTTAAAGCAAAAAGCACAGAATCTTAGAGCTGAAAGAGGCCTGCCTTTTCAGCTTAGAATCTTTACACACACACGCACATGCACATGCACGCACGCACGCACGCACACACACACAGAGCCTATATTTCCTCTAGAAATTCTCATCCCTCGAGGTTCATATCAAACACCTGTTGGTCTATCATATCTTCTCTTCCCCGTACCAACCACTAAAGCTACATATGATCTGCTCCCTCTTTTGCACTCCCAAAGCACTTTAAGAGGCAATTGCCTGTAGTGAAAAGAGCATAGAGTTCAGTCAAAAGATTTGGGTTCAAATGCAATTCTACCACTTAGAGTAGGTTACATAAAACATTTATTAAGTATTTGATGTATACCAAGCATATATATGTATACTAAACCTTTGGAAATACAAACAGAAGAAAACAAATGGCCCTTGCCCTCAAGGAGCTTGAATTATAATGGGGAGAGACAATATATAAAAGGGAGCTAAAAAGCCTGAACGGTGGATGGTCTTTTACCCGTGTAAAAGTCAGGAGCAGTGCTGGGCGAGAAGTAAACGTGCCTGGGTGCCCGGCCAAGCACTTCTTAGATGGAGGCGCAAGGGTAAAGATTTCCAGTGTGAGGAGGCCAGGGGGGCAAGGATGAAAAGTCAGGGGAGTCAGAGGCTCAGTGGTGTTAGACTTATGGATTGTGTGACCTGGAACAAGTCATTTACCCCTTCTCACCTTCAGTTTCCACACTTATAAAATGAACAGTGCATACTAAACAATGTTGAACATCCCTCCTATCCCTAAATCCTGTGAACCCACCTCTCTCAAAGGGCTGAAGTTAAGGCTAAATGAAATGACCTGTGTAAAGTGCTTTGTGATCTTAAAGCCCTATAGAAATATAAAGTATGATATCTCTTATAGCACTTACATTTGGGCTCGTATTATAATTATTTATGTGCAGTCATCCCCTTGTTAGATTATAAGCTGCTTCAGGGCAAAAACTATGATATTAATTCTTTGTTCTTTCTTTAGGACTTAGAATAGAGCTTGTCCTATAATAAGTAATTGGTCATTTGTGGAAATGAAATGATAAATCTACCAGAGCAGATATTGTCACAGGGCAGAGAGTAAGATTATACATCTGATATGATTAAGGACAGTGTAAGCAAGGAACAAAGGCATTTGTGGATGGCCTCCATACATTTATCTGATCTTTAGTTATGCACCCAGGCCAGATCTAGGAGGGCAGCCAAGTAGGCGGGTGGGCAACGCCAAGTAGGTGGGTGGGCAGCGCCAAGTAGGCGGGTGGGCAGTACCCAGACTAGCCCAAACAAGCTAGCTCAAACTAGCCCATAGATGAAAGGCCAGAGGAGGGCAGGTAGGTGGTGCTGAGCCTGGAATCAGGAAGACATCTTCCCGAGTTCAAATCTGGCCTCAGACACTTACCAACTTATTTAATTTACTAACTTACTCCCAATTACTTAACCTTGTTTGTTTCAGTTTCCTCATCTGTAAAATGAGTTGGAGAATGACATTTCATCCTCAAACCACTCCAGTATCTTTGCCAAGAAGACCCCAAATCTTGTTGAAAAGAGTTGAACAAGACTGAAAAATGAATGAACAACAACAGGAGGCCAGATGATTTTCTCCAGCTCTGCACAGTGAAAAGATAAGAATTTTCTGGTCCATAGGAGCAGCGGGATTAATGAACTTCAGATCTTATAGTATTTAGAGCTCTCTGCCTGGTAACTTTCTGATTCCAAAACAAGCACTAATTCAGTATAACAGTGACAAGAAATTCATCACTCCAAGATAATCCCTTTTGTAAGGGGAAATTGGAGACCAACATCTTTCTGACTGAGCCCTCCAAGGGTAGGGTAGGGTGTGGTATGCTGGGGTGGGGTAGGGTGGGGTAGGATGGGAGGGTGAGGGATTAGTTTAGGCATCTGCAGTAGTAGAAAGAATACTGGATTTGGCATCAGAGTACGGGGTTCAAGTACTGACTCTACTACTACCAAGCCTTTTGACCATGGGCAAGTCACTTCTCTGGGCCTGAGTTTTGCACTTTATAAAATGAGAGGTTGGAATAAATGCTGTCTAAGAAACTTTAAGAATTCTGGCATGGGTTTCTGTGAAATATGATGCAGCTAAAGTGCAACTTCTAACATTTCCTATAGATCTGATTGTAACCCTGAGACAGAACCAGCAAAGTAAGCACTATCATGACTTGTGATTTTAACCCAACATGTTTCATATTCTTGTATAGTTTAGATTAGTCTATTTCCTATTCTCTTAAAGTTTTTATTTGTCCTTCCCCACCTAAGTATTCTCTTTTGTTCTTAGAGTCTCTTCTCCCTTCCCCACAGAAAACACACTAACAAGATGTTATGACAAAGCATTCCAATCTCTTTTTTTTCAGAGCCCATGAGTCAGTTTTTGTGTGCTCACAGTAAAACTATTGCTGGAAAGCAATCACACACCTGGAAGGGATCATTGGTCCCACTCAGAGTCAGTTCTCAAAGGGAGAAATTGCTGACACAAGGAATTCTGCTTTTGTACTCTCACGATGAGAAGAAATCATCTCTAGGTAGATTTTTTTTTTTTTTTAGAAAATTGACTATTTTCATCAATTTTCCTCAAATAGGAACCCAAAGTTTCAGGTGGCTTGAGCTACTCCCTGACTCTCTGTTTCCTTTTCCTATTGTTATGTATTCTTGGTATTGAGTACTCTAACTCTCACCTGGGTTTCTGTAAAAAAAAAAAGTTGATTTTAATTTAGTTCATAAATCAGAATTATAAAGCTAGAGATGGAATGAACCTCAGAGACCACTGAATCCAACCTCCTCATTTTTATAGATGAGGAAACTGAGGTTATTGGCCACATAGAATCAGAGGCAGGATTTGAACCCAGTTCTCCTAACTCTAGAGCCTGTTCTTGTTCCAATTCAGCAGACATTTGCTGAGTAACTTTCAGTGTACAAGGTCACATAAAGCTGGGATTACTTGGAGGCCAAGTAACTAGGACCCTCTTCTAAAGGGAAGTCATTCTCCCTGACCATTATGCCACACTATCCCCACTCTCCCCAGCTCTCAAGTCCACTTTTAGAAGAAAGAATCCTATAACAGTAGTACTCTTACTCAAATGGGCCTGTGCTCTCACTGATTTGGGAGTGCCCTCCAACAATGCAGATTGAAACTTATCCATGCCTGTGTATCTTGGGCAACACTCTTGGCCATGTCCTGTCATAAATTCTCAAAGGCCTTCCTCACTTTTCTTGACTTCATGAGAATACAAGCAGATATACTCTGGCTGTCTACCTGTCCTGCATAACCAGACCATTGTCTTTTCTTGATGGCATGTTTTACTTCTGTTCTTTGAAGTTCATGATTTGTTGGTTATATGTTTCAGCCTAATCATACCCACTATGCATCTTTCCATTGACCACTATATGATATTCATTTTCTGTCAGAGACATGCTTCACTGCCATACAACAACACAGGAACTGTGTTAGTATTTAAAAGATGGGTCTTCTGTCAGTTGGGGAATGGCTAAACATAATGGTGGTATATGAATGCAATGGAATATCAGTGCTGTAAGAAATGATGAATCTGATGAATATAGAGAAGTGTAGAAAGACACATGAATCAATGCAAAGTAAAATAGAGACAGGGAAAATATACACACTATCAACTACAATAAGACAAATCAGGACTGAATGCAAAATTATAATGACAAAATTTGGCCTTGAAGAAGATTTACGAGAAGATACCTTCTGTCACTTCTTTGCAGAGATAGGAGACCGTGGATAGGAAACACCACATACAATCTCAGACTTTTTTTGGTATATTAGTTAGTTTTGCTGAGTTTTTTTTTTCTTCCCCCTTTTAAGGAAAATTCTTTATTCTAAGGGATGTTCTCTGTGACAAGATCAAGGAAAAAAAACACAGCATAAAATCTATGTTATTTAAGAACAAATGATAGCAATGAAAACTTTATTTTTCAAAAGGTGTACCTTTGCTTTCATGAGAACTTGCAGTCCTTAAAATAACTGCAATTTCCCAAAGGTTATACAGCCCATTCTCTTCTTCTCAAGCTCTAGACCCAGTTCATTGTCCTTCTATATGTCCTAGATATACAAGCTCTATAAACTACCTATCTAAATACATTTTGTAATTTGGGTAAAATATTTTTCATCTACTTTATCCTTCTCTTGTGGATGGTGAGACCAAATTCCTTTGAGTGGTTACAGATCTTTTCCAGCAGACTGAAATTTTGGAGGACTCTCTCTTTCCCTTAGATGGTGGGCTGGCTCTCCTCCATCACCATGATGAATACCATTAATGAGCATACATCCCTGTTATGTGCCCCACCTGAAGTTTATGATTACAGGGTCATCGAACACATTGTTTCTATTGTTATATCATTCAGGGAATCTTGAATGTTATTGTAACGATAAGAGACACAGTTTAAAAAAAAAGACTTTAAGGAAATGTTTCATTCTATTGGATTAAATGCCTTTTCATAATTAACAAACAGTAATCACAGGGTGATCTTATATTCTCTTTATCTTTTAGTCATTCTGAAATAGAAAGATGTGGTCTATTGTTCAATATCACTTAGGGAAGCCTGCATGTACCATAATAATACCCTGATTGAGAATGACTCACATAAAGATTTTGTATACATGGGAGAGCAGGCATCTAGGTCTGTAATTACTGAAATTCTCTCAATGACCTTTTTTTCCCCCTTTTGGTGGTTGTTGTTGTTTTGTCGATTAGTCACTCTGACTCTTTGTGACCCCATTTGGGGTTTTCTTGGCGAAGATACTGTAGTGGTTTTCCATTTCCTTCTCCAGCTCATTTTACAAATATGGAAACTGAGGCAAACAGATAAGTGACTTGCCTGGGTCACACAGCTAGTAAGTATCTGAGGTCATATTTGAACTCAGATCTTCTTGACTTCAGGCCCAGTTCTCTATCCGCTGTGCCACCTGCTGCTCTTTTTCTTTTGATATTAAGGTATTGATAAAACAATTAATGAGATTTTTCCAACGTCTTTCCTGTCTTCTCCTACCTCAGACACTTTATATATATATATATATATATATATATATATATCAGTATCTGAATACTCAGGCAATTGCATCATCCTATCTGACTTTTCTTCATCTTTGTTCTCTTTAGGGTCACTTCTCCATCTCCTATAAGCACATCTGGGACTAGGATGTTAGGGTCCAAATTTGGTAGTACCACTGTCCTTTATAGAGAAAATAGTTTGTTATAGTAATTTTTGCAAATCTTTTCCTTTTTTTTTTTGTCCTCCCTGTTTGCCCTTCCATTTTTATCCTTAAATGCTCTTGGGATAGCTTTGCTTAGTTGGATGTCTTGCCAAGATCTCTTTAAATTGGTTTTGCCCTCCACTGCTTTTGTTTGCTTTATGAGATAATATTTCTGATAATCATCCATCATCCTTTTTCATATGATTTTACAAATATTTCTATTCTAACCTAGTATTTCTGACAGCCATCACTCTAATTGTCAAGTAAGTCAAATGTTTACTGACTAAGGCACTTTCTGGGATCTTTTGGCCCCTCTTTGTGACAATACATTTACATTGATTAAACTGCTATATAACATTATTATAATCAATGTGGAAGTAATTCCACATTTTCATTGCCAATTACTTGTTTAAGTAGTTCAGAAATGAGTTTAATCAATCAGCAAGTATCTATTTATAGCCTACTGTGTGCCAGGCACTGTGCTAGGTTCTGGGGAAAGAAAGAAAAAGAAAGGAAGGAAGAAAGAAAGAAAGAAAGAAAGAAAGAAAGAAAGAAAGAAAGAAAGAAAGAAAGAAAGAAAGAAAGGAAGGAAGGAAGGAAGGAAGGGAGGAAGGAAGAGAGGGAGGGAAATAAAGGGAGGAAGAGAGGGAGGGATGAAGGGAGGAAGGAAAGAAGGAAGGAAAGAAGGAAGGAAGGAAAGAAGGAAGGAAGGAAGGAAGGAAGGAAGGAAGGAAGGAAGGAAGGAAGGAAGATGGATAGTACATTTATGAAAAGCTTACTATGTCACAGGCACTGTGCTATATGGTAGGGATACAATCAGAAGCATAAAGAATAGTCCTTGCTCTCTGAAGAAGCTTGCATTCTAATGTAACAGGGAGAGGGGAGTGTGGAACAGGAAAGGTATCCCAATAGGGTAAGATGTAAAGTCTGAAGAGGCAGGGGGCAAGCTGGGTTAGAAGTGAGTGTGGTAGGCCTGGGCTTTTCTGCAAATGGAGATTCTGGCCAGGAACTCACCAGTGTGGGGAGGAGGCCAAAGGAATACATGTCTAGCATGAGAAAGAAGCTAGGGCAGAACTGAAAAGTAGTCTGGAGAGTCAGAAGTCTAGCTGGGATATAAAGACAAAAAATGAAACCATTTCAGCCCTTAAGAGCATATACAAAATATATGTAAATCGATATGTGTGTGTATTCACATAAAATGAGTATAGTCATCTTAGTATGTAAGTACATCTTGGGGATTTGTTGGTGGGATGGCAGAAGACCATCCATAATATGCCTGAAATCCCTGTACTCTCAGACCAACCTTCTATACCTTCTGCTACCATCAAAGATGATGAAATTATCCTAAAGAATTATACAGGGAAACTAAGGCCTGCTAAGATACTGCAAAGTTAAATCATGTTTGCTGTACTTTGCTTAATAAGGCAGTAAAGTCTTATTTCATTAATATAGCAGTTCTCAAACTTTTTGGTCTCAAGAGCCCTTTATACTATTAAAATTTTTTGAGGATCCCAAAGAGTTTTTATTTATGTGGGTTTATATTTATTGGTATTTACCAATTAGAAATGAAAAGTCTTAGTATTTTTACTTCACAGATACTCTAAAAAGAAGATTCTTTTACCACACTTTTAGAACCACTCACTGCTTTAATAGATTTCAATCTCCTGAACAAGGGACCATGCTATTTTTTTTTTAATCTTCATGTCACTCTCCCTTCCTGGATCTAGCAGAGAAAAAAAGTTTAACAATCATTTGTTTAATTGACTTCAGAGTAGAAATATTGTAAACAAAGGTTTGGACAAGAAGTTTTTTGAGTTAAGCCTCAGATAACTGGAAAATTCAGTTAACCAAAACTGCCCAGCCTCTAAGCATTCTTGAGTCTTCCATTAACTTGCAGTGAGAACTTGAACAAGTCATTTTGTATAACTAAGCTTCCTCTTTAAAATGAAAAGGTTGGAGTAGCTGGTCTTTAAGTTCCGTTTCAGCTCTGACTATCTCTAATTTCTTACTTTATTGTTGCCTAAAGAAACAATTACTAAGTAAGTGAGCACTGACAAATTCAAAAGTTTATCATAGTACCATTGAAGGAGAGCTATAAGGTACCCCAGAAAGCCATCTAGATCAATGCCTTTATTTTGCAGATGAGGAAATTGAGGCACAAGGTAGTTAAGTGATTTGCCAAAGGCCCCACAGGTAAAAGTATCAGAGTAGGGATTTGAACTCAGATCTTCTGACTCCAAAATCAGTTGTCTTTTCAGTGTACCAGGATGTCTGACCCTCTAGGTTTAAGAGCAGAGGGAGGAGGAAGGAGATCCTCTGGCCTTACTACTGTTCTTCTCAGTTTCATATAACCAAAGCAGCATTGACTTTGACTTCGGGAGGCCTGAGCTTTACTCCAGAAGCTGCCAATCATTCATATTATGGCCTTGGGCAAGCTACTTCTCTGGACCTCATTTTTCCTCATCAGTACAATGAGGGTTTGGTCTAAGTGGCGTCTGAAGGCCCTTGTGAGTCAGGAGGCTGCTACAGGCTGCTGCTGGGTGAGGATGAAGCAATACTTAATTATAAGCCTCCATAGCCTAACTGAACACAGGAAAGCCCAAGAGACCTGAGGAATAAGGGTCAACAAGATAGGAACTGCCTGAGGAACAAAATGCAGGGGGTGCCACAAGGGGCATTTTGAAAAACTAATTCTAAAAAAATAAATGTACATACGTTTTAATGACTGAAAATTCTGTTCTCAAAGGCCCGTAGGGATTTATGTTGCACTAAGCCAAGTTGCATATTTCACAATAAAGATGAAAAGCTTTATTAGGGCACACAAACACCACAGTCCAACTTTGCCCTGAAGTCAAAGAAGTGAATGGGGAGGGACTTCTGTGCATTTTGACTGCAAATTGGAAATATGTAAAACATATGCAAAATAAAGTGCCCTGTCATTTTTAAGCCATCTACTTGAGCACTTTTTATAATGGGGCTGCAGTACTAAAATTGAAATTCCTGACCCCAAAGAAGTAATGGATTGCAGAAAAGACTAATGACAGCTAAAGGGTTTTTAAGGCCAGCCATCCTTTGATCTCATTCTGACCATGCACTTCCCCTCTTTGGGACTCTTTTATTGTCGGGGTTTTTTCCCCTTTGCAAAATGAGGGGTTTGAACTAAAGACCCCTTCTAATACTAATATTTTATGTTTTAAGGTCCCTCTCAGCTCTTCTTAATTATGAACCAATTTTATCCTGATTTTAGAAACCAAAGAAGTTTGATTAGAACAGGATCAAATTCTTAGAAGGAACTGAGAAGAAATTTTCTTGCCCAATTTTCCCCTACTTCCTAGCTAATCTCATTGCCAAATAGTTATTCATAAAACCAAATGGAAAATGCAGACAAACTAATTTCTCTGATAAGGGTTTCTGACCCTCCTATTTCTTCCCAGTGAGCAACTTAATCCTTTAATTTTCTTTCCTCCCAGTAACCAAGAGTATAAGCTCTAAGTCAAACTCACTTCGACAGAATCTCAGGTCAGGTTCTTATATACATTTCCGCTAGCTTCCCAGATGTTCACGATTTGTATACTCCTGTTAAACAAAAATAAAAGCTCAGATCTGGTTGGTACCTTGCAGGTCATCTAGTCCAACCCAAAACCAAGTACAGAAATCTCCATCTCCCAACAGGTAAACCAAGTTTTGCTTCTCTACTTATAATTATGGGAAATTTTCCTCCTCCCAAGGTAAATTGGTCTATTATTCAACAGTATTGAGTGCTAGCAAGTTTTTCCTTATATTGAGTCAAAAATCTACCTTCCTGAAACTTCCTCCCATTAGTCGTAGCTCTACATTTCATGGGTAAGAAAAATAATTCTAATCCACCTTCTATGTATCTGACAATCCTTAAACTATTTGAAGATGTGATTTTATCAGGACCATATTAGGCGGCCTATGAGCTCCCTTCAGACTTCCACATTACCATCTGATCTCTGGCCTTCCTAACCCTAAGGTTTCCTACCTTTCCAATTTTATTATACATTACTCCCCTTCACACACCCTGATCCACTAGACTGGCCTTTTTGCTGTTCCTCCCACACCATCCCTGTCTAGCTGCCTTTGCACTGGCTACCCCTCATCCATGGGATGCTCTCCCCCCACCCCATCTCTACCTCTTAGAATCCCTAGATACCTTCAAAGTTTAACTGAAATGCTCTTTCCTACTTGAGATCTTTCTTAATCCACCTAATTACAAGTACCTTCCCCCAGGATAAGAGCCTTGTATTTATTTTGTTAGGGCAACTAGGTTCACAGTGGATAGAGCTTTGGTCCTGGAATCAGGAAGACTCATCTTCCTGGGTTCAAATCTGGCCTCAGATACTTACTAGATATATGACCCTGGGCAAGTCACTTACCCTGTTTGCCTCAGTTTCCTCACCTGTAAAATGAACTGGAGAAGAAAATGGCAAACTACTCCAGTATCTTTGCCAAGAAAACCCCAAATGGGGTCACAAATAGTCAAACATAACTGAACAGCAAAATGTATTTTGTATACTATACTATACTAATAAACCTATTTTGCATACACATTTCCCTCTGTAGAACGTAAGCTGCTTGAAGATAGGAATTGTTCCATTTATATATTTATCTTTCTAACACAGTGCCTCCCGTGTGGTCAGTACTTTTAGTAAATATTTGGTGACTGAGCAAAGAATGAAAGCAGAGACATGGAGGTGAGGCAACAAGGCCAGCTGAATTGGGTTTAGCTCAGGAAGTACCAGAAATTCAGGCAGCCTAGGTAGCTGTACAGTTAGGCGTAAGAGGACATTGAATGCCAAGATGGCAGTCGTGCCCTTTTTTCTTGGATCTGTTATGTTTTAATAAGGAAACAAAGTGCTAGAAGCAGCCAAAGTCTTTAGAATTGCAAATTTGGTCTCTACAGGATGAATCAGTAGGGGAGAGATTGAGAGCCTATTCCACTGGAGATACCCAGTACCCCATGATTTTGGGGTATGTTTTTAGGTTGGTGACAGCTACATAGATAAACAGCACATGTACAGGGTACATTTTTTGAGTGAAAATTAAGTCACACTGAAAGAGTAGCACTGGGGCATTGAGTTCAAACTGATTTCATTCTTTGCACCTATGTAGCCAGTGATTTTAATGGAAAAAAGTTTCCAGGAGAAAACTGCTTGGTTTCTGAACAGTAGATACTGGTCTAAAGCAAATTCATAAAAACAAGCAGAATGGCATATAATGGAGCCCCAGACCAGCCTTAAAAATGTCTCTAAGCCTCAGTTTCTTCTTAATAAGGTAGAGATAATCCTATTTTCAGCCCCTACCTTTGCCAGTGTTGTTGTGAAGAAAACACTTGATAAACTCTTGGGTGCCCCCAAATCACCTGCAGAAGCTCTGAGTTCAAAGAGACCCCAGTGGTCTCTGGTCTAATCCACACCTATACCAAACCTCCTCCTGCTATACAACATGCCAGGTAAATGGTCATCTAACCTCTGCAGGAAGACATCCATCAAGAGGGAACCCACCATGTCCAAGGCAACCTGTTCCACTTGGAGTGACTTCTCATTACCAGGAGGCTTTTCTTTACATTGTCTAAACTTGCTTTGTTGTGCCATGCCCCCATTACTCTGAGTTCTGGCCCCTGGGGACAAGCAGAACAAGCCTCCCACATGACAGCCCTTCAGAACTTTGGAGACTGTTCTCCTGTTCCTCCCATCCTTCAAACCTTCTTTTCTCCAGGCTATACTTCCCCAGCTCCTTCAGAAGCTGTTCTTATATAACCTGCAGGCCCTTTACCACCCTGGTTGTTCTTCTGGGCCCAGTGATAATTATCCCCATTTCACAGAACCTAAAGCCCAGAAGAGAGAAGTGCCTTGCCCAAGGTTACAGAGGTAGTAAGCAGCAGAACTGGGACTTGTCCCATACCTCTTTTGACACATAGAGTTTCATTTATAATTTCTTGAAATAGAGCACTGGAAAACCAAAATCACTCTGGCTCTCAATGATTGACCAATAATTGGTTCCAGTCCAGTCCTTACTTGATCATTATTTGGGTTTTGATGGCTCAGAGTAAGTATAAATAGCAATTGTTTCTGTTCTGGACAGAAACTCTTAAGTTTCTTTCCCTCTCAGTTTGACTTTTTTTTTTAAGTAGGCAAACTAGGCTTTTGCCTACTTTTGCCTCATTTCTTACCTAACCTCAAACCACTGAATGGGTGTTGCCTCTGACAAACTGAGACCTGAAAAAGACCTGAGCTTAAAAAGGCCAAGGTCTCCCACTGCATTTGCAGCCATCTCCAATTGTCTTGATCTGTGTCTTGCTGCTGGACTCAGATGACCCTGGAGGAGAAAGTAAGACTGATGACTTTGCACAGTTCTCTTCACTTAAATGTAATTCATTTGCAAGTCAAGACATCAATCTCCTGATGTCACTGGTCTTCTTCAAGAAGGAAGGACAAACAACAACATACTTTAGACTCCAAGTATAGTGCCCTATCTATTCTACTACACTGTGTCTCATTAAAGGGGAGGTGAAAATTTCATTTCTTAAAATGGGGTGCCTCCTTTCAAGATGCAAATAATTGGGGGTGAGGGTACTATTAGAGTTTCTGATACCCCTAGAGGGCAGCCATGAGTTTTGGTTTTGTTGTTGTTGTTATTTTTGGTGGGGAGTGTTACCTGTGAATTCTTTCATTGATATTTCATTTTCTGTATTCAGAAATTCTGGGTAATTCTCTCATACTATTTCCTACACTATGGTGTTAAAGTTTGTTTCTTACTGTGTACTGGGAGACCTATGATGCTTAGGATGTCTCTGCACATTCAAGATCAGAATGCTTTATGTTCATAGTGATATATTTTTATTAAAGTTATTGGTTTTTTGTTTTGTTTTTTTTGCTTCTCTTCTAGTTTGTCTTACACTTGTGTACATTTGCATTTCTAATCTGTTGTTTTCTCTTTTTGTTTCTTTGATGAGACTTTCCATTGCATGTTCCAGTCTTTGTATTCCACTCATTATTTTTGCTGTATAGGCCATAAATTATTCTCTCATGATTCTCATTTCTCTTTTGAACCACTAAGAAACAGCATGTTGGGGTTCCATGTTCTCCCCACATTCTACTTGGTCCTCTTTCTCATCAAGGGTTGGATCATTTTCCTTCGTTACGCAATATTTATACATAGATACCTAAACTGGTTACCTAGATCTGGAGACTATTTCCTTCTGTTGGCATTTTCCCTGTTGCTTTATCTGATTATGTTTAAAGTCTTTGAGTTTTATTCTTCCTGAGATCTTTGGTAATTTCAGTCTCCCTCCACACCTCCCATCTCTGGGGTTTCCACAGCCCTGGAAAACTGTTCACTTTCTGTCTCAGTCCACTATGATGGTGGTGTCCTTGGGAGCTGAATCTCAGTGTCTCAGCCTTCTCTCACACTTGGTAATGTACAGTACACCACCTATGTCTCTGCTCCATGTGACTTTTGGGTGGTCATACCTGAACTCAGCTAAGTGCTGTGCTCTCTCCCTCAAATGTAGTGGAATGCTTCATGGCGCGCGCACACACACACATATACACACACACACACACACACACACACACACACACGGCATCTTATCCAAACCCCTCTGTTCCTTAGTTCCCTAACCTGGTGTTGGCAGTTGGAAGCTATACTGCACTGATGCCACAGGATTGTCTGTCCCAGAGTTTTGCAGTACTGGTGCTATGTGGCTTGTGAGACTTTTGCTCCTATCTGTAGCCCCACTGGTTGTCTATGGAAGGCCAGGAAATCTTCAGCAGCCTGGAAGTGGGGCCTACACTACCCTGGAAAGAGGACTGGAGCATGCTGTGGGGTTCCGTTGTAAGCCCTTGGCTCTGCTAGTGCAGCTCCCTGCCGGTAGTGTTGGAGGGAGGGGAGAGATGCTAACTAGGCTCAGGGTCAGAGAGCATCAGCTCACGGGTTCGGTTTTTGTCTTTGTTTTGTTTTGGTGGGGTTAACCTTCTTTTGAATTCTGGGTGTCCTAGAGCATCAAAACAATTGAAGCTGCTTTGTCTTGGGCACATAATTTCTCTTCTGAAAAGGTTTGAGAAGTCAGGGTCAGAGAAAACATGTGGCCCTTCATCTTGCTCTCATGACTCACATGAAGTCCCTCACCTGTAGAGTAGCAACAAATGACCTTCCTGACCCAGTCCAGTATAGAAGTCTCCTAGATCATTCTCCCATTGGGGCAGGCCAAAGAGAAGATGCCACATATAGAAGGACCAGCCCCAAGAGGATCTTTGAACATAATGTTGATTGTAGAATGTCAGAGTTAGAAAGGACCTTAGAGACTGTTTAGTCCAGCTCCCTCATTCTATTCAAACAAACAAAAACTTTTTAAGGCCTAGAGACGGGAAGTGCCATGTCCAAAATCATAGTACTGGCACTTTTACCCCCACCCCAACTTAACAATCCATTTTATGCCACAAATGATTTAGCAATAAGGTATTTCCAAGATCATATATTTAGAACTAGGAAGGAACCCTAGAAGATGTCTAATCCAATCCCTCATCTTATAGATAAGGAAACTGAGGTCCACAGAGGTTAAGTGATATCACCCAGGTAGTAAGTAACTGAGCTGGGACTTGAGCCCAGCTTGTCTCCCAGTTCAGTGCTATTTTCATTGCTTGCAAGATGATAGAATACCATCCCTAAGAGCCTAAGGAAGAATATGGAAAGATAAGTAAAAGAAAGACAGAGGCCAAGTGAGACACATTTTGTGGTGAGAGAAGGGAGACCTGCTCTCTTAAGCCTTGTTCTCTGTTCCTACTCTTTGTTCCAGAATTCACCTTAGTGGAACCTTAGCAGAGTGATCATGGACATGGTGGGTGTATATACTCCTAGAGGCTGCTCTGGCCTGCCCTACTGGCACTCAGGGTGACAATGAAGACAAAGCAAGACACAGGGTGTGGGGAATATTTGCCTTGTCATTATTCAAGCAAGGCTTATTCTGGGAATAAGCAGGAATTGGCTCCCCAGTGTTTTCAAGAGCAGAGAATCAGAACTTTTGTGACTGGAAGGAGAATAAGACCTGAGCCAAAAATACTGCATGAACAAAGTTATAGATATTTATTAGACTATGGATGATGGGTAGAACCAAGCTCCATTCTAATAGCCTATAAATACTGGCAGCAAGTTTTAAAAATCTAAAGAGAAACTATTCTAAGTATCCTTTGCTATGAGTCACAGCTCCTAGCCAGAGGGAGGGAAGGTGGAGTAGTTTTGTGGATTGTTATAGCAGGCTGAGGAAGAAAGGAGAGGAAAAGGAGAAATACTAGGATTTAGCATCATAGTTTTTTTAAGGGTGAAGTAGACCTTAGAGATCATCTATTACTTCAACCTTCTTTAATAGATTAAGGCCCAGAAAGGAAAGTGATTTCCCTAAGATTATACATCAAGTCAATGACAAAGCTAAGTCTGGAAGCCACAGAGTCTCCATGTTGGAAAGGACCTCTGAAGCCCTTGAAGCCGGCCCACACTTGACTAATAATCTCCTCCACCATGAAGACACCTACTGAG
>CM053595.1:102312258-102375527 GCA_028646575.1 Pseudocheirus occidentalis | reverse complement strand
TTTTGGGACTCAGTGTTATGGTTTCTGAATAAAGACCTTGGTTCTGCCTTCCATGTGGACAGTTTGCTATATTTTGTGATCCAAAACTACACCAACATATTCATAACCATCATGGGTGTTGTGAATATCTCATTATTGATACAGTTATCTCCCAATGTGTTTTCTAGGTCACTTCTTTTATCAATGAGGTAATTCACATTTTATCCTATTTTTTTCATTCTTTTGATTTTATTTTATTGTTTCTTGGTGTCCCAGGGAGTCATTAGATTCCACCTGTCAAATTTTCCTCTTTTTCCATTTGGCCAATTCTGTTTCTTAAGGAGTTCTTTTCTTCAATGAATTTTTGTATTTCTTTTTCTATTTGGCCAGTTCTGTTTTTTAAGGTGTTATTTTTTTCCAGTATTTTTTGTGCCTCTTTTACCAAGCTGTTGATTCTGTTTTGATAATTTTCTTCCATTGCTCTCATTTCCTTTTCCAGTTTTTCTTCTACTTCTCTTATTTGATTTTGAAAAGCCTTTTTGAGCTCTTTCAGGTATTCTTGTTGGACCTGTATACAATGCACATTTTCTTTTTAGGTTCTGCTTATAACTGCTTTGATATCATTGTTTTCTCCTGGGTTTGTGTCTCGATCTTCCCTGTCACTATAGTAACTTGTTATGATCATTTTCTTTTGTTGTTGTTTGCTCATTTTTTCCAACCTATTTCATGACTTTTAACTTCATGTTAAAGTTGGGTTGTGCTCCCAGGATGGAAAGAACATTGTCCCAAGCTTCAGACCTTTTATGCTGCTGTTTTCAAAGCTAGCTCTGGGGATCTGTAGGTTTTCAGTACTTCCAAAGTGGTATGATCTAAGGAGAGGTTTGGTCACTGCACTCCTAGCCTGTGCTCTGGTCTTTACACAGAAAGTGACCTTGTTCTCCTATTGCCATCAGTGCTAAGATACCTCCTTGCCCTAGGACTATGACCAGGTCTACAGCTGCAATTGCTAGTACTCCCCTCTGTCTTGGAATTGAGACCAGGGACCCTACTCCACTGTAAATGACCACAAATACTCCATTCCACCCTAGGACATTGACTAGGGTCTCTGCTCCCCTGCTGCCACAAGCGCTATTACTCCTTTTGGCCCTGAGACTGTGACCATAAATCATGTATGACAATGGCACAGGGTCCTGAACCCAACACCAGCAAAGGATCCCCTGTAGTCTCCTTCTGACCATTTGTCCAACTTCTTCCCCCCACCGTACCTGCTCTGAGAACTCTTAAAACTTCCACTGCTGCCAATGCAGCAACCTCCAAAGTTCACTGCTGGCATGATGGGAAAGCCTGCCTTGCATGGTATGTGCTGTGCTCCAGGTCTGCCCACCCCAGTGGGACAGACTTTTCCTGCCAACCTCTGAAGTTATCTTGAACTGAAAAATTGTTTCATCCAAATTTGTGTTGGTTCTACCATCTAGAATTCAGTTTGAGGCATTTTAGAGTTGTTTGGAGGGGAATTTGGCAAAGCTCAGTTGAGCCATCTTGGCTCCCCTCTGTCTTGGGCATTTCTGCTTGTTTGTTTGTTTTTTTATACAGTTCCCCTTCCCCTAGGAAAATAGAAATTCATTGAAAGTAGAAACCCTTTTGGCTTGTCTTTGTATCTTCAGGGTCCAGTACAATTCTAGCACATAACAGACATTTAGCATTGTTTGGATTGCATTGGTTGGAGCAGTTTCTTACTCTGCTCTTAACTAATTGATTCAGAAGTTTCACCTATGACTTACCTAGCAATGGGATTAAATTATGAATTTGATAAGGTGGCAAAGAAAGTTTTAGATGAGACAGAGACCCATACAGGTAAGAAAGAGTTGGTAAGTTACCAGAATTTAGGACTGAAGCAGATTCATTGAATAAAGAAAGTAAAAGATATTCTTTAAAAATACACTGAGTGGCAGGGATGGAAGAGAACATAGAATAGAACGTTAGAACTAAATGGAATGTAATATTCAACCTTAACTAACTGAGGTCGTGCTTCAGGTATGAATTTAACTAGATGACCTCAGAGGTCCCTCCCTGGACTGAATTTCTGTAATCCTGAAGGTTAAAAAAAAAGCACCTTTTCTTTACCAGAGATCTAAATAGTGAAATTAGAGACAGAAGCATATATTTCACTACTTTGTGGGCTCATCATCATGCAATAATAGTAAGAACTTATACTTTTATCATACTTTACTGTTTGGAAGCCCTTTCACACTTATCATTACATGTCATCCTCATAGTTACCATCATCCTCTGATGCGGGTATGGCAGGTGGGAGCCAGCCCTATTTGACAGTCAGGAAGTTGCAACCTAGAAAGATTAAGTTCCTTTCCTCTTGAGCTTTTGGCTGCAAATCCAGTGCCCTTTCCATTCAACAATATGCATTTTAAGCTAAGACCTTAGCATTGCTATTGCTAATTGCTAAACTCTGTATAATGCATTGTTCTAGATATTGAGGAAGATGAAGAAAAATTAATTAAGACATACTCTCTACCCTCAAGAAGTTTATTGTTTGTAGGGCTGATAAGACATGTGCACAAAGAAGCATAACATTTAGAATATGATATTAAACACTAGAGAAGTACTGAATGTTCTATCAGATAAGGAGAAACTAAGCAGGGTGGGGGATGAGGTGAATGTATGCAGGACAGATCAGGAAAGGCCCTGTGGAGTGAATAATATTGGGGTTCCCTCCCCCCGCCCTGCAGACTTTGAAGGAAAGTTAAGATATCAGCAGGAGAAAATAGCATCAGTTTAGTTTGCAAACCATTTTCAAGTCAGCAAGTATTTATTGAGCTCCTGCTATGTGCAAGGCACTGCTATGTACTGAAGGAGGTGATTAAAGCATAGGTGCCTTGCCCGTAAGGAACTTGAAATGCAGTGGGGGAGGAAGGCTGAATGTATCACCTATACAAATGAATGTGCTGCACAGTATGTGAGAGCAGTACAAACACAATGCCATGAGAGTTCAGAGGAGGAGACAATTTGTTGTAGAGTTAGAATTTAGAGATGGAAGAGCAAGGTTTTAAAAATAATTTATACCCGTCTTCAGATTTCAATGGGCAGTAACAACAGAGGGATACAGTCAGATGCTGTCAAATGAATAATAAAAAAATTCAGCATCCCTCCCCCCAGATTGAAAACTGCTTGGCTGTCCCCATCAAAAAATAAATTTGGATATGCTATATTCTGTATACTCAGTTTTTTGTAGAATTGGGATATTAGTTTGTGGGGGGGGGGGGGAAGTTCCGAGAATACAGTATAGAGATCAGGGTTTCACAAGAGCGATGAAAGCAAGAACTTTAATTATAGCACTAGGCTTCACTGGGGTTTTCCTAAGGGCTTGTTGCATTTACTGCCACTTAATAGGCCCTAGATTTGCATTTCTAAATCTTCCTGGCAAATCCAATCCATATTAAATGAAGGTACTTATAATCAGCTTTTATTCAAGATATATAAGTGTGTTGGACTGATAAGCTCTAAATTTCCCTTCTTCTTTGACATTCTATGATCCAGTGTTCCATATGCTAATGTTCTCTGTTGTAAGATCCTTTCTGCTTCTAACAGTTTCTATTCTGTTGCCCCTTCCAGTTTTGATATCCTATGTTCTGAGCCTGTATAAAAGGCCATACATGTATTTGTGTAAAATGAGAGAGAGAGAGAGAGAGAGAGAGAGAGAGAGAGATGCAAGTCTCAGAACATAGATTTTTAGAGCTGGAAAGGAACTTAAAGATCCTCCAGTTATACTGGGGAGGAGGGAGCCAAGGCCTTAGCTAAGAACAGTGCTACAGAAATGTAAATTTCACATTAAGATATCATCTGTTCCCTCCTTGTTATTGTTTTTTAGTTTCAGTCCTGTCTGGCTCTTCATGATGCCATTTGAGATTTTCTTGGCAAAGATACTGGAATGACTTGTCATTTCCTTCTTTGGCTCATTTTCCAGATGAGGAAACCGAGGCAAATAGGGTTAAATGACTTGCCCTCACACAACTAGTAAATATCTGAGGCTGGTCTTCCTGACTCCATACCCAGTGCTCTATCTACTACACCATCTAGCTGCCCATTCTTTCCTTAGCATTGCTATTGCTAATTTTTGTCCCTTTCTCTAACTGTTCTCTTCTATGTACTAGGAACACAGTTCACAAAAGGGGAGATACATTCAAGGGAAAGCAAGGGAAAGACCAGGGCCCTGTGTCAAGCTAATAAGATCTTATAGAAACTAGAGAACCTTCAATCAGAACAAGTTTTGTTTTGTTTTTTTCCTGATCCAAATCAACACTCTGTGTGAAGCCTTTTTTGTGATTGCACGATCTGGCTAAATAGATTTTATCTCTTACAGGGAAGACTCTGATGTAGACGATCATCATCATCTTGATGTCATCATGCTTCTGGAGTTCTTATGGGAAATAACTGGCCAATCTCATCTGACAACATCAACATCACTGTGACCCTGAGAGTAAAAAGAGTGACCAGAGATCCTCCAGACATGGATCCTCCTATAAGGTGAGTGTGAGGGCTATCTTGAGAAAAATTGAAGGATGCCTATGTAAAGGAGAAACATTTGCAAATGTCTAGAGAATTATTCATCTATGAATAGAGACAAGATGGTATAGTGGAAAGAGCACTGGACAAAAGGCATGGATTTAAGTCCTGGCTTTGCCATTTACTAGCTGTATGAGCAAGTCATTTCCTAATTCAGTAAGACAAGCATTTAGGTGCTTACTATGTGCCAAACATTGTACTAGAGATGATACAGTGACAAAATGAAACAGGCTCCTACACTTAAGAAGCTTATATTCTGTTGGGTGAAAGTAGCATGTACACATATATGTAAATTTTAAATATATACAAAATAACTTTTGACAGAAGAGCAAAGCATGTTAGTTTTCTCCCCTGTAATGAAGGGATTGGATTTCATGATTTATAATGTCCTTTTAGCAGTTCTAACGCTCTGTAGTTCTATGGCCAATACCACTGGAAATCCATGTGATAAGGAAAGAATATTTAAAATTCACATTCTTCACATTTTTCCCCTTTCATTCTGCCCATTGATAGAATGGAAGGATGCAAGAGAGGAGTCTCTTTGGCCTTGTAGCCCAGTAATGTTGTTCCAGTCTTTTAGAGTCTCTTTAGTTAAATAATTTCCTATGAAGTGTCAGGGATCTTTGGGGCTGAATACACTTTAAGAAAGAGCAATGAAGTGAGGGTCATCCCTCTGCTCTACCTTAGTAATTGTGATGCTTATATACTAGCAAAGGTGTTCCTATCAGATTTTCTGATCTTCATCCCTTTGAGACTATTTCAACACCTCTTTTTTCTAAGAGTCAATCATTCTTCCAAAATTCATTTCCCTTTGCCTTCATTCTGTGTATCTAACTTCTCTGGTTCCCTGGGTTATGATGCCATTTTTCTTCACACCTTTGAATTTCTAATCTTTCTTAATTAACATGCAGTTTCCTCCTAGGTCTTAATGATAAGACCAGTCCTAGAGTTATTCCTTGCAACAGCTCCTAGGCACCTCCCCACAATTGAATCTACTGATGGGTGATAATGATTATTTAGCTTTTATAAAGCAGCTGGTGTTGCAAAGGAATTTACTGCCTGCTTTTATTAGTTTTCCCTCAGAACCTCCCTAAAAGGATGTTCAGTGCCAGTAACAAATCAGGTTCCCAATAATGCAAATACTTTTCAGTTCATTTAAATTAATTCTTCAAGTAAAACTTGTAGGATGAGACACCCCATGACTTGTTGATGGTCATAAGACATGATGAGTGCTCAATTTGAGGGTCGCTTTATTGTTTGGTTCAATGAAAGCTATTATCCTTAATAGTCTTTAAAAACTTCATCTGCGTGATGGAATCAGAGTTTGAACTGGAAGCAATTTTCATTAGGAATATGAAGTTTGAGCTCAAATACATCTTTTTTTTTTTCGAATACATCTATTTCAACTCCCTTATTTTACAGATCATAAGACTGAAGCCTACAGAGTTTAAGTCACTTTCCCAAGTTCATACTAGTGGTAAGTAGGAAAGCTGGGATTCATTGTCAGGTCTTCTAATTCCAAATCTACTTCTCTTGCTACTATACCACACTGTTAGAAAATAGAATGTTAGAGCTGAAAAGGACTTTGGAAATAGAATGTTAAACATTCTAACCCTCTGAACATAGAGCAAGAACCCAAGTGTCATGACCCCCATCTGATGAAGTGGGATCACTGCTGAGAGCATTTACCTGAACTTGATAACAAGGTTTTGGTGTAAAGAAAATTCTCGAACTTCTTCTCTATCAAAGCAATGTCTTCTGTGAGATCCAGCTCTAAGATTAAAGCCTTGGAAATTTTACTTTAAGAGCTATGTGGAGAGACGTGCTCTCTCTTTACAAGAAGAGGGGATTTCAGGTCATTCCAACTCAGGGCTAGTTGCCAGGATTCTATAAATCAGATTCTAACTCACTCCCCTGGAAGAGCAGGAAAAACCTTACATTGGCATTTTGCCTCACCAGCCCCAGGCAGAGTAGAGATTACTCTGCAAATTGTGTTGCTCCAACAGTAGCCAAAGTTCTAATCATCTAATCAAGACAACCAAAGCAGAGGGATTCATCCATGAGACACTAATAAATGGCAGTATTAAGTCTAACTTGGCAAAGAAGGTGGAAAAAAAACACATACACTGAAAATCTCCAATCAACACCTGGTATTGCAACTGCTGGCTGAGAACCAGAGCCCCAGGAAAGAAAAGAGTGCTTGATCATCCTCCAGATACTATCAGAAATGAAATCAGAATTTTAGCAAATGTTTTTCCAAAGTTTGGTATTTCCAGCAACCTAGGAGTTGGACAGAACATGGAATGTTGGGGTAAAAAAGGACCTTAGAATCTCAGAGTTGGTAAAATCATGGGAATGTCAGATGAAAGGGATAGCAGGGACATCAGCACTAGAATGGAAAAGAATATTCGCATAAAGGAAGAATTACGTATGTGGTATGGAAAAGACTGCCAACTTTATCCAACCACTTGGAGAAATTCTTAAAATTATTCTATTTTATCCTGGATTGAGAAATCACAGGAAGCAGAGGCTCAGATCAAACAAATTCCCATTAAGCCATAAGCCATATGTCCTTTCTCCTTCACCTGGGAAAAAAATAAATAAACTCCATTTACTCTACCCAGAAAATGCCTACTTGTCTTTAAGATCATAAGATCATTAAGGAGGTCACAGGATACAGAGCTAGAAAGAATCTTACAGATCTAGCCCAACCCCTTATTTAAAAAATAAAGAAACTGAGACCCAGAGAGGAGACGTTGATTGTCCAAGGTAATGCAAGTAGCATGTAGGAGAGTTACAGTTCAAACTCAGGGTTTCTGGCTTTTTACTACACTATGCTGCCTCTCTACAGGGAAGATGTTGGAATAAATCCCTTCCAGTTTTAATGTTCTATTATCTTATGAATCTGTGGGACTTTGAGGACCAGAGCCTTATGTTCTGAGTGCCAGCACCTGGCCAACAGGATTGATATCATCACCATCAGTTGGCACAGTTAAGAGCACCATTGATCCTATTTCTAGACTGTATCTATTGGCTCCACATTGTCCCTACAGTGGAATTGAAGAGGTGTGGGAGTGCTGGGTGTCTGATGAGGGTGTCTGAGGGATGTCATATGAATCCCTATTGGATTCTTGTCCAGAAAAAAATTTGTCAGGACCCAAGCTGTCTTTTGGCAAAGTTTTAAAGTTTATTTTTATGCTTACTTAGCAGATGGCAGGAGAAATAGGGGGACGTGCAAAGTACAGGAATCTAAGGTAGAGTTATAAAGTTTTATGCTTTGCAGCAGGCAGGAAAAGGTTAAGGATAGCCTGCAAAGAGCTGGGGCTTGAAGTGCAGGATTTGTAACCATAAAACTGTCAGTCAAAGGTTAATTATGCTAATTAGGTGGGCAAAGGTGGAGTTAGGGAAGAGTTTGGGAGGAGTTTAGGAGTGGTCAGTGCTTAAAGGGACATGCACTTTTTATATCAACTGTGCATGCAAGTTGCCCATAATTCACTAGGAGATCCCCCTGGGGTGGGGGTATCCGGAGGTGTGGTTTGGGGCTTGAAATGTCACTAGGTTACTTTTGGT
Organism: Pseudocheirus occidentalis; assembly: GCA_028646575.1. Taxonomy (NCBI): domain Eukaryota; kingdom Metazoa; phylum Chordata; class Mammalia; order Diprotodontia; family Pseudocheiridae; genus Pseudocheirus; species Pseudocheirus occidentalis. Next base: position 102,367,400 of record CM053595.1, on the reverse strand, counting down.
CAAGGATGAATGAGATATGTCCAATATGGCTTTTGGGAGGACAGACTTGATTGTTTCCAAGTGTGGGAACTAGACTGATTAGGAATTCAATAGGTACCATATTGAGACAGAGTTATCTGACTGATAATGTTGTTCAAGGCTTTTGGGTACAGCTGGCCACTTAGAACAAAGGGGCTATGCATTTCTCTAAGGGTTTGTTTATAGAACACTATTGAAGGCTTCACAGGTGATTGTCTCTAGGCAGACTTCAGGGAAAGGACTTTTAGGCTGGGGGAAGGGGAGAGGCAAAGTGAATGCCTTTATGGGGGGGGCAGAGCATGACTTAATTACACAGGCTTGTTACAGACTGATGTTACATAGGTAGGTACCCAAACACAAGTGAGATTTTACAAACTGAGGTTACAGACAAAAGCATCGCAGACCTAATCATAATGGGTGGTCCAGGAGAGTATCCCCATAGGCATGACTCTCTCTTCTGCCCTTCCCTACTCGTCAGGCACAACTCTGCATTCCACTTTGACTCACATCCAGCAAATATTTATTAAACACTTACTATGAGCTAGCCACTGGGAATACAAAGAGTAAAAGTAGTTCCTGCCATCAAACAGCTTACAAGGGAGGATACCAATATAGATACCAAAGAAAATTGAGGAAAGAGGGCATGCTGGCATCTAGAAGGATCTCAGAGGAGAGGGTCCCTGAGCCAAGCCTTTGAGGAAAATAAGGATTCGCAGAGGCAGAGGTGAGGAGGAACTACATTTCAGGCATGGAGGATAGCTTATAGAAACATATAAAGGCAGGTCTACATTGGATGAAGATGCAGTTTGTGAGGGGGAGTAGTATGAAATAAGCCCAGAAAGGAAAGGAGGAATCAGATTGCAGAGAGCCTGAAATGCTGGGCTGAGTAGTTTGTGTTCTATTTTATAGACAATAGAGGAGTGACATGGTCAGACCTGTACTTTAGGAACATTATTTTGTCATCTGTATGGAGAATAGATAGGAGAGAGACTGGAAGCAGGAGGACCAATTAGCAATCTCATTATAATAGTCTAGGGGAAAATAGGTAAGAGCCTGACCTAGAACAGTAGCTGTGTGAGTAAAGAGAAGGCAATGGTTGTGAAAGATGAGGAGGTAAAATTGAGATGATTTGGTAGCTTAATGGTTATGGTGGATAGCTGGGACAGAGGGAAAGAGTCAGTAGTAACAAGGTCACACATTTAGGTTGCCATAAGGATTGTGGTACTCTCAATGGAAATGGGGAATTTTGAAGGAGAGCCTGGCTTAGGGAGGGAAAATGATTAATTTGGTTTGGTACATATTTATTTGAACATTCTTTGTATGATATCCAGGAGTAAATTTCCAGCAAGCAGTTGATGGCATAAGAATAGAATTCAGGAGATGTGGTTAAATTTAGATATATAGGTTTGGGAATAATATTCATAAATAGTTGAACCAGTAGGAGCAGATGTGATCACTAAAGAAGAGAGTGTAGCTAGAAGAGAGGGTCCAGGACAGAACACAGGGAGACGGCTATAATAGAGGGGTAATAGATAAATGATATACCATCAGAGAAGACTGAGAAAGAGGGATCAGATAGATCGGAGAAACAGGAAGAAGATGGTCATAGTTTCAAGAGCTGCAGAGGTCAAAAAGGACAAGAGCTGTGAAAAGTACTTGAGAGATTTTTAGTAGCCTTGGGGAAAGCTGGTTCAGTTGAATGGTGGAATCAGAAGCCAAATTTGAAGTGAGTAGGTAAGGAAGTGGAAGCAGTAATTGCAGTTTCGAAGTGAAAAGGAGAAAGATAGAGAACCTGATGGTTGGCACATTCAAGTAGAAGATGTTAAAGAAGGGGTAGATCTGAGCATGTTACTAATTAATTCTGGCTACAGAAAGTTCCTATAATATCTTAGGAGTTCCAAAAACTATATCAAAATGACGAATTAAGAAGTCTTTTCATAAGCTGACCATGAAATACTGTCCTGACCAAAAAAAACATTTTTTTAAACCAATGCTATAATAAAATTAAGAAAATTTGCAGAAGAGAGTGGCTAATTCAACCACATCATTTGCTAGCAGAATGTTAGAATGCAAAGCATTAAGGCTGGAAGAAACTTCCTTGTCCAACCTCCTCATTTAAAGCTGAACAAACTAACACACTGAAGGACATCTCCAGTTATTGACAGAATCATGTCCACCGACCCCCAGGTGTAGCGCTCTTTCTGCTGTTTCACACTGACTCCCCTTCTCCTGAGAAAGGCAATAGAATTATAAGAGGAAGAGAGTGTTGTTTTACCGTAATCCCCTAAAAAACATAAGTGAAAGACATTTTGAGGCTTACAAGTTACTATGCTAAATGACTTTACAATTTAAACATCTTTGAGAACCAGAATGTATAGTATATCTGTATTAGCAAAGGATATGTGGTTACTGTGGTTCAGGAGAAAGATCACTGGACTGAGGGCTAGGATTCCTGGATTCCAGCCCAGCTCTACCACTAGAAAGCCACATGTGTGACTATGAACAAGTCATTCTCCTTCTCTGGTCTTCCATTTCTCCTTCTAGAAGATGAGAGGATTAGACTAGATGAATAAATTAACGAATAAAAAACTATTTGTTAAGTGATTGTACAAAAAGAATAGCAAGGCATCTCTCAAGGAGTTCACATTATAAGGTAGTCAATAAACATTTACCAGATATTTACTACATGCTAAACACTGGGGATTCAAAAAAGAGCAAAAGACAGTCATGCTTTCAAGGAGCTCACAGTCTAATGGGAGAGACAATAAGCAAACAAATATGCCCAAACTATATACATATAGGAACATAGGTATATTATACATACTATATATATGTTATTTATGTAGTATATAGGAAATAATTAAGAGAGGAAAGACACTAGAATTAAGAGGGGTTGGGAAAGTTTCCTGTAGAAGGTGGGATGTTAGTTGGGATTTGAAGGAAGCCAGGAATAGACAAGGAGGGAGAACATTTCAAGAGTGAGGGAAAGCCAGTGAAAATGCCCAGAGCCAAGAGATGAAGTGTCTTGTTTGTGGAATAGCCAGGAGGCCAGGGTCACTGGATTGAAGAGTATGTAGTGGGATTTGTGGAAGAAGACTGGAAAGGAGGAGGGAGGTAGATTATGAAGGGCTTTAAATACTAAGCAGAAGATTTTGTATTTGGTCTTGGAGGGGGTAAAGACCCACCAGGTTTATTCAGTGCAAGAGTGACATGGTCAGACGGGCACTTTAGGAAAATCACTTTGGCAGCTGAATGAAGTATAGACAAGAGTATGGAGAACTTTGTGGCAGGCAGACTCACCAGCATGCTCTTGCAATAGTCCAGTGGTGAAGTGATGAAGAAGGGCCTCGACCATGGTGGTGGCACTATCAGAGAGAATGGGGCGTGTTCAAAAGATATCGATACACCTTGACAACGAATAACAGTAGCAGCATTTATATTAGCACCTAGTGTGTCTCAGGCACTGTACTAAGTGACCTACAAATATTATTTCATTTGATCCTTACAATAGCCCTTGGAAATAGGAGTTATTATTGTCCCCATTTTACAATTAAGGAAACAGACAAGCAGAAATTAAGTGACTTGTCCAAGGTCACATAATTAGTATCTGAGACCACATTTAAACTCAGATTCCTAACTCCAGGAGCAGCATTCTGTCTACTATACCACCTAGCTACCTAATTAGATAGGAGTGAGAGAGCGTGAGGAGTAGAGGATGATATTTAGGTTTTCAGCCTGGTAGATAAGAGGATAATGGTACCCTCAACAGTAATAGGGAAGTTTGGGAGCAAGAAGGATTTAAGGGAGAAAATAATGAATTCTCGTTTGGACATGTTCAATTTAAGGTGTCCACAAGACATCCAACTTGAAATGTCTGAAAGGCAATTGGAAATGTGAGGCTGAAGATCAGCAGACAAATTAAGACTAGATAAGTTTTACTTATAGGAAGAGACAATACAAATCAGAGGTTTCAGCTATAAGTCAAGTGGAAAGACCCTTAGTCTTTGTGTATAATGGCAAAGTCGAGAAATCAATTAACCAATAAACATTTTTTAAGTGTCAGCTAGGTGTCAGGCACTGTGCTAAGCACTGGGGATACAAAAAAAAAGGCAAAAGACAATCTCTGCCTTTCAAGGAGCTATAAGCTAACAGAGGAGATAACATGCAAACAAATATGTACAAAGCAAGCTCTGTGCAGGATAAATAGGAAATAATGAACAGAGGGAAGGCACCAGAATTAGGAGGGGTTAGGGAAGGCTTTCTGTAGAAAGTGAAGTTTTAGTTAGGATTTATAGAAAGCCAAGGTGGTCAATAGTCTGAGCAGAGGAGAGTGTTCCAGGCATGGGGGACAACCAGAGAAAATGTCTGAGGCCAGAGAGATGGAGTAGCAGCCAGGAGGCCAGGGCCACTGGATCTAAAAATGCATGTGTTTGGGGGTGTAGTGGGGGAGAGTATGGTATAAGAAGATTGGAAAGGTGGGAAACAGCTAGGTTATGAAGGGAGTTAAGTGCCCAACAAAGTATTTTGTATTTGATCCTAGAGGAAAAAAGGTGATTAATACATTGTCTTTCATTTCTATTGATAAAATCCTACCCATTTCTGAAGACAAATCATTTGACAGGCCTTTGGTTGTGAGAATTGTTTTATCTGCTGGGTCTTCAGTAGTTGTGGCTACTGAGAAAATTGGGGCTGTGGCACCTACAGAGGCATATTCCCTGATAATGGAATGGGGTTGGGGGGTAGAGCAGCAGTGTCCAACAAATAGAGAGGAGGGCCATTAAATCATACATAAGGGTCCCTGTGGGCTGAATATTGACTTAAAACATCACAAATTAGCATTTTGTGTATTTTATTACATTTATGTTTATTCTGTTAGATATTTCCCGATTACTTTTTAACCTGGTTCAGACCAAGCCCTTCTATTCCTGGGACTCTTGGGCTTAGGGTCCTAAGCTGTTACTACCAGGATCTAAGGGGAGATGGTGGTTAGGGTGGTCCGAGTGGCCTGACCGAATTGGTGCATACATCACTCCTATGTGTCCCCACTGCTGTGTGTGTGTCCTCAATGCTTCAGCTAGGCTGGCTTGCCTGTCCAGTTTGTCAGTTGGTACTTGGTGGTGGAAGGGAGATGGTAGGCCTTTCTCCACAGCAGTTGCTCCCTTGCATGATGGCCTCAGAGACCAACCTGGTGGTTTAGAAGATACCGGTATTCTGTGACTCTTAGGCTTAACTGTCCATTAGTGGCAGATGATTAACATTTGGTGTTGTTAATGACGAGATGCCCTCCTATGTCAAGAATCGTGGCACCAAATGCAACCATATTAGCAGAGTTGGATAAGGGATGCCAATTTATACCAATTACAGTCTGATCACTCACCACTTTTGAGAATGGAGATAAAGTAAAAGGGACACCATGCTCTTTGAAATAACATTATCGAATATACTTTGTTTCCTCTCTCTAGGCAATGTGGGACAGTGGAAAGATCTCTGGGTCAGCAGCAGTGAATCAATCAAACCTGGTTCTGCCCATAAGGAGCTGAATAACCTTGTCCAAAAAACCTCCCCTCCTACAGCCTCCTCCCTGGATGATCCTCCTCTAAAGTCTTCACCTAATTTCATGGAATTGGCCGTGGCTCCTCAAAAGCTTTGCTACTGAAATGCAGACTCTAGAAGATCCTATAAAGGTGGAAATCCTTTGAATGGACAAGCCTCTCAATGGGCTGAGCACCCTTTGTTCACATGCCAGCCTAGCAAATCCCTAGAAGACTGGCTTCCAATTTGGGCAGACTGGCTCTAGAGTCAGAAAACCTGAGTCTAAATTCTGGTTCTGTTACTTAACTTGGACACAACCTATAGGCCCCATTTCCTTATCTGTAATATGAAGTTGTTGGATCATATACTGTCTGGGTCCCTTCCAATTCTAAATCCTTTGATCCTGTGATACCAAGATTGTTTACTAAGTTTCAGTCATGATCTGTATTTATGAAGGAACCATCCACACTAGTGAAATCGGGTAGGCTTAGATGTGCAAATGATGTGCTAGGTGCTGGAGGCACTCTCCTAGGAGTAGGACCAGAATATCTATATAGTGCCTTCTGGCTCTAATAGTCAGTGATTCTGGGAAAGTCTGGTGGGGCGAGAAGGGGTGGCAGATTCCAGTTAACTAATCTTCCTGGGTGCAATCCAGTGACATGGGGCTTTGACCATGCCAGCCAGAAGCCAGCAGATTGGCAGGGTGGAAAATGTAATAGGGAGGCAAGATTAGCCCTGGCCCTAACTGCATGACTGGCTCTGCTCCCACCACTTCAGGGAAGGACCACACCCCACCCCACCCCCACCCCCTTCCTTAAAGGGAAGATAAGGATGCCAGAATTCCATTCGCTTTTGTCAAGATTGAGAGTGTCATACTCACACACACACACACACACACACACACACACACACACATACCCCTACATGTAGTTGTCAGCTGATGGATAAAAAAGAGAAGAATTCTAACAATCCCTCAAGATCATAAAAAAAAAAAAAATTCAGCGACATGAATACAATACCCAAAATGAAATAGTAAGTGCCATCTAAGCCCAGACTTGACAGGATGTGAGGGGAGAAGGATCTGAAAGGGCAAGCCATCCTCCTACTGCAAGGAATTTTGGTATTAGGATAAACATGGCTGGATTCTGCTCTGGAACGTTTGGAACAGTTCAGCCAACAGATATTCATTTATGCCTACTATGTAGAAGCCACTGGTTGAGGTAGAGTTTGATATAAAAAGCTGAAGTGCTAAAATGAGTAAGGACTATAGGAATTTATGTCTGTTGTATTTTTTGGCAAATGCATTGAATCAAATCCTTGTGAATCTAGAACTGAATTGAAGAGTCCTGTGTCAAATAGAAGTTGTACATGATGACCTTTCAGGTCCTTTCTAATTCAAAAATTCTCCAATTTTCAAGGAAAATTGAATCCCCTCAGCAAGCTGATGACTGTGTATTCACAGAGGAGAAAAATAGTATACAGAGTTGTCAGTACAATCTAAGAATGAACTCCATTATTGCCTAAAAATCGGGTACAGGATATGATTTCTGGGTATGGGAAAAGATCTATGCGTTTCCCACTCCTCATTCCCCCCAAAATAGCTTCTATGCCCAGTCCCACTGAGACTTGAAAGTTCCACCATTAGAGTTTCATTCATTTGGCCTTAGCTCTAATTTCCGTAGAAAAACACATTCTTCAGGAGGAGGAGCATGAAGCTAAATCAGCAGGAATGAATTTATTAGAGCCTTCAGATAGACAGAAAGACAGAGAGAGGAGAGAGAGCCTATTGTTCTCAGAGAGATGTTCTCCCATTACATTCCTTACTCCCATTACTGCCCTCATCAGGTTCATAGCTTTGGAAGCTACCCTCACCTAAGACAGGGATATTGGGAGGTCAGTGTTTCCCTATAAAACCCAAACTTTGTCTTTAAAAATCTTCCCCCAGAGTATTTATGGCCCATTAAGGTTTGTAAATTGCCAAATATACATTATTTCATTTAATCCTCGTGACAGCTCTGTGACATGAGTATCCTAGGTATTAATGCCCCTATTTTACAGATAAAAAAACCTCAGAGAGGTTAAGAGACTTGCATGTGGTCATACTGCCAGTGTGTATCAGAGATAAGAACCCAAGTCTCTCCTGACTCCAAATCCAGTACTCTTTTCACACTCAACCACACTACCTCTGAAGGCCTACAGCAGAGAGGATGCAATTTTAACCACTGACTTTCCATATTAAAGGCTGAACTTGGGAACATACACAAAAAAGAGGAATTCCTAGACTCAAAGGATATTAGACCTGGAAGGAACCTTAGAACACAGAATGTCTTAAATAGCATATTCCTTAGAATTCATAATCCAGCCCCCTGATTTTACTAGTGGATGTCTAAGGTTCAGAGACGGAAAGCAGCCTCCCCAAGGTCACAGCAAGTTAGGGACAAGAACAAGAATAGAATCCGGGTCCCTAAACTCCCAGATCAGTGTTGTTAGGGAGCATTGAAGACACTATTGCCCAGGGAACCATACAGCAGTAAAGTCTCTAGTCACCATAGTATTATGGGTACTACCCCAGTACCTCCTCAGCTTCTCATGGCCTACATCCTACTCTCCAAAGCAGTATTTCCCAGGTGGGAATTAGCTGCCTCCAGTAAGACATCCCCAAAGCAATTTTCATCACTAATCTGTTGGGGGAAGCTGTGTCTTGGGAAGTATTCCAGCTATAGGGTGACTGAACCTTCCCTGACCTCTGAGTCAGAGCTAGAGAGGTCATCCTAAGAACAGCACAATCTCACTGGAATCATCCTTTCAAGAGACTGGCTTTTGGAAATGTGTCAGGATACAGTCTAATGCAAGAGGCCCCTCCCTGAGAGAATGCTGTGCTTGCAGCTGATTTTCCACCAAACCTACTGAAGACAGTAGCCCATGATGCCAAATAGCACAGAAGAAACAGTCAGCAGAGCTGGATTACTCTCCCTAGCCTGGGTTTAATGGTCTTTGGTTACCAAAAGATGGGCCAGGACGCAAGGCAGCAACAAGGATGGTTTCAGCCATCTCCAACAAAATCCTGAAGCACATGGACCACTCTACCATTACTAAGGCAGAGTAGGTTGAACTGGTCCTTGCCATTTTCTCAGGCTGCCCTTCATTGCCTTCTTTTTTCCTTCAAGGATGCTCTTAGTATTCGTTTTTACCTGATTTTGCCTGAATGCAGATGTAGGGAGGCAAGGGTCAAACATTGTGAATTTCCCTAGATCCAGAGTGGTTAGGGATACCTCCAGGTCCTACTCTCCCTAAATATGGTTTTTCTGGGCCCTTTACCCCCATAAAGGGACACTTTGATTTCAATCCATTCAAGATAGCTCACCCTGTTTCAAGATTTCAGTACAGTAAAGGAAGTCCATTGTTTTACAACAGAGGCAGAAAGGGTCCGTAAGAAAACAGAAAAAGTAAACTGGATTGAGAAAGAGAAAATCCCTAAAACTGGTGCATTTCCTTCTTGTGCTATAAATTGCCACAGAGATGGCCTGGGTAGCACCATTTTAAAATGTTGTTGGACTTTTCTCTTTTTTTAACTTTATATTCACTTATCTTCCAAAGCAAATATATTCTTGAAAATATGAAAATATGTTTCATTCTATACCTATTATCCACGAACTTTTTGCCAATAGGTAGGAGATATGCTTTACCATCACGTCCTCTCAAGTCACTTTTGGTCACTGAATCAACCAGAGTCCTGAAGTTTTTCACTGTTTATTTCTTTTATAGTTTATTTCTTTTTATAGTTTTATAGTTTCTCCTGGTTCTGTTTCCATTTCTCCATTTCAGTTTGTATAAGTATTCTCTGAATTCTTTGTATTTGGAATGTTTATAGTGGGATAATATTTTTTTACTTTCATATTCCAGTTTGTTTTTTCATTTCTGAACAGATAGGCATCTACTTCCTTATGTCTTTTATTTTTATATCACCTTCATTTCCTTCTATTGCCCAGCAAGCAATCTCTTGTAGCAAAAACTAAAAAAGAAAGAAAAAAATGCAGTTCAACCAAAGTCTGACAGAATATAAAATGTTCCACCTCCACAACCTCTTCAAAGAAGAGAAAAAAGTACTTTTTCTCAGCTCTTCTCTGGGGACGAGTTTGATCATTATAATTACAGTATCATATACTGTATACGCGGTATATGCAGTATTCAGTTTCCTTTTTTTTCATTTACATTGTTGTTGTTTGTCATTTCAATCACGTCCACCTCTTCATGACCCCATTTGGGGGTTTTTTGACCAAGATACTGGCGTGGTTTGCCATTTCCTCCTCCAGTTCATTTTACAGATGAGGAAACTGAGGCACACAGGGTTACATCCCTTGCCTGGGGTCACACAGCCGGTGTCCGAGCTCAGATTTGAATTCGAACTTTCCTGACTCCAGGCCCAACAAGCACTCTCTATGCTGCGCCACCTAGTGGGTCTTACGTTATTGTACTCATGTGTGTTATTTTCCTGGTTCTGTTTATTTTACTCATCAGTTCATGGAAGTCTTTCCGTGTTTCTCAATTCTTCATAGTCATCATTTCTTACAGTATAATAACGTCGCATTGCATTCATGCACCATAGTTTGTTTAGCTTATTTCCCCACCAGTGGACAGCCATTTGGTTTCTAGTTCATTGCTACTACAAAAGTGCTATTATGAAGATTTTTATCTTCATGAAATCTTTCTTAATGACAGTGCCCTTCTTGGGCTACATTCCCAGCAAAGATCTCTCGATCAAAGGATATAGAAATTTTGGTCACTTATTTTTTAAAGAGATTGGTTGGGCCGATGCATAGCTCCACCAACAGTGTATCAGTGTTCTTGTCTTCTTGTAGCCCCTTCAGCATTAACAATTTCTATCTGTGTCATGTTAGGCACTTTCCTTCCAGTTCTGTACTACTACAAAAAAAAATGCTGCTATAAATATTTTTGTATACTTGAGACCTTTCCCCTTGTCTTTGACTTCCTCAGGGTATATGATTGTTGTCCTTCATTCTTGAAGAGGACCACAGTGACATCGCTCTGTTGGAGTAAAGGTACAGTGCATCTGACTGTGGCTGATGAAGCAAACCAGTATGAGTTCGGAAGGCTCTGCCAGAGGTCAGATACAAATAGTCTTCAGGACATATCCCTAGTAGTAGGTAGCATAATTTTTCATACCGTTCCCTTCAAGAAAATTAGTATCACCTCTACTTTATAAACTTGGGCGTTCTCAGGTCTGTTTGGACCTTGGGCTTTTGACCAGGATCAGATCTTTGGATTGATGAGTTATTTCTCGTAACCCTATTTCTCCCTCACTTTCCAGATTTCCTAATGGAAGAAGTTCTAGTGTAACATGTAAGTCATCATTCCAGTTAGAAAGTATGAACTTCCTTGCTGTAGGAGACCCTGTTATGCTGGGACAGGTTCTTTCCCACTGCAATTTATAGCCTTTAGGGCTGTCTTGAAACCTAGATATAAATCTTCTGATGAGGAAATTCCTCTCATATCACTTGAGAAAGTGGCAGAACAGCTAACTCTGCCCCTAGGAACTGATCATCTATGGGTCATTTGTCTAACAAAAGCTGATTGTGCAAAAGATCAACCAAATAATTCTACTAATACTGAATCCATTGCTGATTAGTTAATGTTAATGAGTTCAGATCAGTTCTCTATTTCTCAACTACTCGATTTGAAATTAGTCTGCAAAACTTTATGAGTAAAGGTAGCAGGAATGGTGTCTTCATCTAAGGTAATGGGGAAATGAAGCAATCATTGATAATCAGCTTCCTTTGACATACCCTATGTTCCCAGACAAATCAGACTACTCTCTATTCCCCTAGAATTTTCTGAATTTCTGGTCCCTATACCTTTGCCCACACTGTTCTCATTGTCTGGAACGTCATCCTCCTCCCCCTAGCCCATCTTCAGCAGTCAAAATTCTTTCAAAATGGTCTCCTTGCTATATCCACAAAACATGCTATTTTTTCTACCATTCTGTGCTTTTGTTCATGATGTTATCTGTGCTTATAATGCCCTCCCTACCATCTCAGTCAACATTTTATCTACACTTCAAAGCCAAACTCAAATGTCAACACCTCAATAAAGCTTTCTCTCCTAAAAGAGAACGGATTTATGTGTTCAAAAATGTTTTTAGCAGCTTTTTTGTGGTGGCAAAGAATTGGAAATCAAGAGGATACTCATCAATTGTGATGGAATACTGTTGTGCTATAAAAAATGATGAGCAAGATGGGTTCAGAAAAACCTGGGAAGACTTATGTAAACTGATACAGAGTGAAGTTAGTAGAACCAGGAGAACATTGTACACAGTATTATCAATGTTGTAATGATGATCAACTGTAAAAGATTTAGCTACTCTGTTCAATTCATGGATCCAAGACAAAAAATGCTTTCTACCTCCAAAAAGAAAACTGATGAATTCTGAGTGCAAATTGAAGCATATTTTAACTTTCTTTTTCTTGCTTTTTTTTACAACATGGCAAATATGGAAATATGTTTTGCATGATATCACATGTATAATAGGTATCATATTATTTGGTTTCTCAATGAGTAGGGGAAGGACTGGAGGGAGGGAATGTGAACTCAAAATTTTAAAATAAATGTTAAAATAAATAAAGCTTTTTCTCCAACTTTGATCACTCTTCACCACCACCCCCTGTTCCCCTCTGCCACACACACTTTGTACCTATCCCATGGAACTTAGCTCATTATATTCAAAGGTATATTTTATCAGAAATCTTTGGCATTGGCCTGCAGGATAAAATATATACGTTTCTAGCATTCAAAGCCTTCTACAGTCAGATTTCAGTCTGATTTTGATATTCTTTCAGAGGTATCATGCCCTGTTCTATTCCAGCCATACTGGGCTATTTATCATCCCATGTACTTTTTATATGCCTTCTCTCATCTCCAGGCCTTTGCTTATAACATACCCTATGCTTGAAATAGACTCCCCACACTCTCCTGCCCAGACACTGCCTATTGAATGAAATACCTTTCTTTGTGGTCCAGCTCAAGTGCCAACTATTTTGTGAAGTTTTTCCTGGCCTTGCTGTGCACCTGAGTCCGAGCAGGATGGACCACATTCCAGCTGCACTTTGCAACACATTACAAGCAAGAAATTACTAATGGGAACCAGTATAAAGCATGTCATCCCAAAAAACTGTTAGTGAAATGTAAGTGGGTTTGTCATATGGTGAGACTGAAGGATAAGTGATAGATACTACCTGCATTCCTCATCAGTATCCTCCCCTGACAAGAGAAAACAAGGAAGATGCTCAGTACATTGGGTGGACTCCACTTTGGGAAACTTAGGGAAGAATATTGACAGGAGTCCCATAGGATAGGCAGACATCAGCATGTTAAATGGATACGTTTCTTCCATCACTGAAGGAAACACACCTGTGAGGTCACAGTTCTAGCTGAATATTTTAAAGGAATCTCAGATAGCTTTATAAGTGGCTGATGGGTAGGGGAATGTCCAGCAAAGAGTCAGACATCCTATGCTGGTATGGTGATGGTCCTCAAGTGGGATGATCATAACCTAGGCTCTAGAGCAGGGGCCTTTAACCATGTGTGCGGCAGAGCCTCTCAGGCAATGTGGTGATGCCTACGGACTCCTTCTCAGAATCATGTTTTTAAATGCATAAGATCAGATACATAGTGTCACAAAAGAAAGTAGTTGTATCGAAAGGCAGTTAACAAAATGTTTCACAGTAATTTCATGGACCCCAGCTTAAGAACTCCCAATTTAGATGACAAATATTTAACATATTTAAGTAATGTTTAACATTTCTAAGTAGAAGAATGGAAGGCTAGTTGGAGGGAGAAACTGATGGGTGGTTATGAAGTTGTGGATTTAATAGGAAAACTTTTACAAAGGAAGATGATTAAAAATATGAAATGGATGAATGGCCCAAATGGCCTAGGATCCTTGACCCACAGCTGTCCAACATTCATTTACAGATGAGGAAACAGGACCAGGAAGGTAAATAGCTTGCCTTCAGTCACACAGAGAGTAAATGACACAGAAAAGATTTGAACTCAGGTCCCCTGACTTCAGAAATTAGTATCCCTGGGGTAGCTAGGTGGTGCAATGAATAGAGCACTGGCCCTGGAGTCAGGAGGAGGATCTGAGTTCAAATCCAGCCCCATACACTTGAGACAAAAAACTAGCCATGTAACCTTGGGCAAGTCACTTAACTCCAATTGTCCCTAAAAAAGCAAAAAGAAAAGAAAAGAAAATGAAATTAGTGCCCTTTCCACTGAAATTATAACCCTTTCCACTTGCTCTAGTCAGAGGCCATTACATTTCATTTTTACTTTCCTGGTGGACTCTGCTCTCTCATTGAGACTTCAGCCAGCCCAGAATCACCAGTATATTCATGAAAATAGCCAACATTTAGTATACTGCTTTACATAAACATGGTGTCCCAAAAATCTTAGTGCAATTTTAAGCTGTTAATGCTTAAATCTTCATGAAGACTTTTGGGACACCCTACACTTTGTCATCATTGGTTCATGGATTCATAAAATGAAAGGAATTCACATAACATAGAATCATAGCATAGACTCTGTGCTAGAATGTAGGAGCTGGAAAGACCTTTAGAATAGACAACATTAGAGTTTGAAGAGACCAACTAGTTCAACTTGATCATTTTATTTTTTTAATAATTTATTTTCCCCCAGTTACACGTAAAAACAATTTTTGATGCTTTCTGCTTTTTAAGTTGTGAGTTCTAAATTCTATCCCTCCCTGAGGCAGTAAGCAATCTGTGTAGTCATGTAAAACATTTCCATATTAGTCATTTTTGTGCAAGAAAATTCAAACAAAAACCAAGAAAGAAAAAGAGAAAAAGAGTATCCTTCAGTTTGTATTCAAATGACATCATCAACTTCCTCATTCTACAGCTAGGTAAACTGAGGCCCACAGAGGGAAAATGATTTGCCAAAGTTTTCAGAAGTGATGGCAACGAACAATTATTGAACGCCTGCAAGTCTTTCTTGGTGGTAGGTACTATGCAGGCTACAGCAATATAAGATATACAGCCTTTGTCCTCCCACAGCTTACATTATACCTGAAGAAATGGGAGAAATAAGTAAAAAGATAACTAACAATGCAAAGTGACATTTATTAAGTACTTGAATAAGTAGTAAAGGAACTCAGAGGAAAGAAAGAGCCCTGTGAGCCAGGGAGCACTGTAGACAGAAGGCATTGTGGACATTCTGCAGAGGCAGAAATGAGCGAGATGTGTCTTCTGATAAGTGAACGGGTTTGGCTGAAGCAGTTCCTTTACCGAGTTGTTCAGTCATTCGGTTGTGTGTGACTCTTCAGGTTTTCTTGGCAAAGATACAAGAATAGTTTGCCAGTTCCTTCTCTGGTGTTTCCCCATTTCACACTTGAGGAACTGAGGCAAATAGGGGTTAAGTGACTTGCCCAGGGTAACACAGTTAGTAAGTGTCTAAGACCAGATTTGAACTCAGGTCTTTCCAACTTGTCCCAGAACTCTACTACACCACCTGGCTACCTGTCTTTAAGGGAGTAATGGGAGCCCAGATAAAAGTTTAAAAGGTTAGTCTAGCATTCAAGGCCCTCTGTAGTCTGGTCTTATCTTGATCTCTCAGTAGCCCCGCCCCAGACATCTTTTCCTGTCTACATTCCTGCTGAACTGGGCAACTTGCTATGTCCTGAACATGTGCCATGCTTTTCTTCCTTCGTGCCTTTACTCAGTATTCCTGGCACCTATAGCGCTGCTCCCTCCATTTTGACCTGTTAGCATGCTGCCCCTCTTTGAAACCCTACGGCACATGTTCCCATAAAGCTTCACCTGACCCCATCCAACTGGAACTGATTTCTCCTTCATTTGACCTCAGAGAACTTAATACTCTTTTTATGTACTTAACAGGGTCTAATTTGTATTACGTTTATTTTCATTTAAAGTTACCTTCAGTGCCTCATCATGTCAGGAAGATGAGCCTATGTTCTCAGAGGATATACCTGTAAAGTACAAGCTCTGGCAGATCCTACCACGCTGGAAAGGCTTTGCATGTGGGTGTGGTGGTAGGGCAAAGTTGGGTACTTAGATCGAGCATAGGTTTATTGCACCTGTGATTGGTCAACAAATAATTAGGGAGAATTCTGTGTAATTATAACAACCAAACTTGGCCCTGGACAAGAGGAAAAAAATGTACCTCCCTCCCTTCTTTTTACAAGAAGGGGACTATGAGTACGGAATATTGCACATACTCTCAGACACAGTCAATGTGTTAATTTTGCTGAAATTTTTTCCCCCTTTTAAAAAAATCTTTGCTATAAAGGAAGTCTCTCTAGATAGGAAAGGATTATACTCAGAAATGAATGTGATATAAACACAAAAGGCATCAATAAAAATAAGCATTTTTTGGCTAAAAGAAGTGAACAGTAAACCTTTGGAGTGATTAATAGATGTTTGTTCTTTTTTCTTTTTCCTATTTTGTTGCAATGTCAAGTTTCTATATATTATGTACATACATTGTACATATTGTGTAATTATTCCATCATATTTCTATTATATAAAATAAATATGTCAGATATCTTTTATGTAGTTGGATATTTTGTATAGCTAGCCCCCCAGAATGTATTTAAAAGTGTTTATTAAGTACTTACCCTATGCAAAGTATAGAGCTACGTTCTGGGGACAGAAGTAAAAAAAAAAACCCAAACCAGACATATGGTTTTGAGAATGAAGCAGCAAAGCAAATTAATGTATCTTCTTTAATGTTGCCTTATATTTTATTCATGTTTTTTATTCCATCCTTCATTGTGTCTTTTTCCATATGTATATCCTCTTGTTCAGTACCAGTGAAAAGTATTGATTTATCCATATTTCTTCCTGACTGTCTAGAATCTAGAGAAAAGAACAGAAGCAGTTCACTACTCTTCCCTAGCTTAGGAATCATGGCATGAATCTAAGAATCATGGCAGACAGCTAGGTCGATCAGGGGGTAGAGCACTGGGCCTGGAGTTAGAAGGACCTAAGTTTAATCCAACCTCAGGCATTTACTAGCTGTGTGACCCTGGGCAAGTCACTTCACCCTGTTGGCCTCAGTTCATCATCTGTAAAATGTACTAGAGAAGGAAATGGCAAACTGCTCCAGTATCTTTGCCAAGAAAACCCTAAATGGGGTCACAAAGAGTCAAACGTGACTGAAATAAGTGAACAAGGAGAAGCCTGGCACAGACCTGTTATGGAGTTAGCATGGGAGCATGTAGCTCACAATAGGCCTTCCCTTAAAAACTGACCAGTCATTACTGCAACTAGTGACCTGGGCTCATCAGAATTGCCCTTGTGGATAGCTCTTCCTGCAGTAAAGCTAAAATAGGGCCATGCAACCCAGTGGGTGAGGCAAGTCACTCAGTCTTGACCCAGTTTGGTCAAATGGTGCAGGGATCCTTCATCATACAAAGTGGCTCCGTAATTGGTGGGGCCCCAATATCTTTGTTTCTTTTCT
This sequence comes from Pseudocheirus occidentalis, assembly GCA_028646575.1. Classification (NCBI taxonomy): domain Eukaryota; kingdom Metazoa; phylum Chordata; class Mammalia; order Diprotodontia; family Pseudocheiridae; genus Pseudocheirus; species Pseudocheirus occidentalis. The sequence continues at coordinate 102,350,336 of CM053595.1, read as the reverse complement.
CTATTAGATTGTTCACCTGTTATGGTGTTTGTGCCATGTAGGATCTTTATTGAACCTTAGAAGAACAATGTCTTCCAGACTAATACAGTAGACTCAATGATAAATGTTTGTTGTCTGAGAGTCAAACTAGCTAATTTTGGAAAAATCTGTTACCAGATTGACTGCAGAGTGATAAATTTGAGGACCAAAACAACTCCTAAAGCCTACTTCCTGATGGCAGGTTCTCAATTTGCAACTTTAGAAGGCAGGCTCCTTGAGGACAGGGGCTGCTTTTGCTTTGTCTTTGTGCCCCCAGCCCTTTGCACAATGCTTGATGTGCCAAGTTCTTATTAATGCTTATTTATTGATGGATCATTGGTGGGAGTATTCATACTTAATAAATCAGAGATTCTTGAAGCATTTATATTAGCATGTGTGCGTGCCTCTATTTATATGTGTGCATGATTTTCTACCATACTATAAGCTCCTTGAGGTCAGGGATGCTGTATTGCACATAATAAATGCTTAATAAACGTTTGGTGGATGAATGAATAGATGTTAGACTAAAACCAGTTGTGGAGGGATTTGAATGCCCAGTTGGAGTATGGACTTCTACAGTTAAGAGAAAGCAACTGAAGGTTTTTTAGGAGAGGAGATGACCCTTCACCAAGGCAGCCTAGTACAGTAGAAAAGTCAATAGATTTAGATTCAGTAAACTAGGTTAGAAGTGTGAGCAGGATGGCTGCTGGCTGAATGATCCCAGGCAAATCAGTTAGCCTCTCAGACTCAGTTTCCTCACCTGCAAAATGGGCAATAATACTTGTATAATCTCCCTCATTGGGTAGTTGTGACAAATTTTATAAATCCTAATATGCTATATAAATATGAACTGTTATTATGAATAATAACAAGGTCACTGTTGTTCTTCCTGGCTGTAACCCAAGTCTTACCTTCATCTTGGACTCAGCTCAGCAAGTGGGTAAATGGAAAAGATCTCTAGCTGAATAGTCCCCTTTTTAAGGTACTTATACCTGCTGGGGAAGCCATCACAAAGACTCAATTTTTCAATTAGAACAGGAAAAGTTTAAGTGATTAATTGACCACTCCTTAAAAAAAGCCCACATTAACCTCCATCTATCTGGTTTTTCTAATGTCTCTGTTATAGAGTGTGGCCAAGCAGGAAATCCATCAGGCTCACAGACAGATGACTCCACCTATGAATTTAAAATCATTTGCCCTGAAATTGTGACACATCCCTGTGCCAATTACAGTTGTCAGCCTGCAGGCCTGCGCCCTGGCTCCTATGGTGGGGTAATCCTTAGTTGGAGACATTCAATGGACTCGTAGTACCCAAGCCCAGGAGATGTGCTCTCTTATTGTGGTCCAGAATCTCCGCATGCTCATTAATCACAGAGGAGGCTAACTGTGCAGGGAAAGCAGAGAATCAGAGCTGAGGTCTAATCTGGGAGGAGTGAGGAAAGCTCATTCTAAGGTTATAGGGTTCAACTGCAAACCCTCCCCAAAAAAGGCAGCTCCCCAGAAGGGCCAAGTGGGCAGGTCACACATGTTAGGTCCCTTAGTGGAGTAGCAGGAAGAACCCTAGACCAAGTTTTGAATCCTGGTTCTGCCACTAAATCATACTATGACTCCAGGTAATCCATTTGGCCTCTTTGAGCTACATTGCCCTCTTTCAAAAGAAGGAGTCTGAGATTCTATGAGTAATACCTATGAAACACCTAATAACCATAGTGCTATATGTACTCTATGTATGAAGGCATTTCTTCCTGTGGTTTCTCAGCAAAATATATAGGTACAATAAGCATGTGTTTCCTAAGGGAATCACAACTTCCCCACGATCTTCTCAAGATGTTGCTTCCCTAGAGCCTCCGTAGGGCACCCCAGACACACTGTGCTCCCATTCCAACCCATCTTATCTCCCTGGCCATCTGCCTGGGCAAACACAGGGCCACGCTCTGCCTTGTGCGTGCACGAATAGCCTTCCTATTGTAACTGGACCAAGCTACCAGCCAGCAGCTAGATCTGAGAACTAGGAAAAGGAGACCTGAGTTCAATTCTCAGCCGTTACTGCCTAACTTTGTGAACTAGGGCAGGTGATCTTGTTTCTCCAGGCTTCATGTTCCTCTTCTTTCAGTTGAGGTTGGTCAGATTCTTTCTAAGATCCATCCAGCTCTGGCATTCTGTATTCATCTCTGTTGTCCTCTGCTCTGAGATTCTTCTAGCTCGGATGTCTTAAGTTCTGAGGTCTCTTCCAGCTCCAATATTCTATGTTCTGTAGTCCCTCCTAATTATGACAGTCTGTTCTTAAAGGCTCTTATAGGTCTAACATTTTCAGTGACATGAGGTCCCTTCCAGCTCTGACATTCTTCTAGCCTGCCATGACATTCCTGTTTTAAGGTCCTTTTCAGTTATATAACATGATAGGATATATATATATATATATATATTTTTTTTTTTTAATGAAACTTCTGATCTGACAAGGTAGTCTTTTCTCCACATGGAGCAGTTCCAGTCCTGCCCTCTGGTAGGGGCCAATGAGCAAGAGTATTTACCACTAGGCTGCAAAAAAAGGACATCCAACATCCTGAAAGAATAAACTTAAAAAAAGATTGGACTAGGGTGGCTAGGTGGCGCAGTGAAAAAAGCACCAGCCCTGGAGTCAGGAGAACCTGAGTTCAAATCCAACCTCAGGCACTTAATACAAACACACACACACACACACACACACACACACAAAATTGCCAATTTGAGAATCCCAATTGCCCTACCTTCTCAAAAAAAAAATTAGACTACATTCATCAGTTCAGGGAACTCACAGGGAGGTCATTCTTATTGTTCTGCAGCTTAGTTTTACAGGGTTATCTGGGGATATCGAGAGACTAAGGGATTCACCCAAGGTTACACAGCTTGTAATGTGTCAGAGGTAAGCCTTGAACTCAGGTCTTACTAACTTTGAAGATTGCTCTCTAACTACTAGACCATCATAATTATGGTCCTTTCACAAATAAAAACCTAATCTGATTTAGTGGAAAGAGCCCTTGGCCTGGAGACCTGGGATCTGGCTGGTTCTGGCCCTTTCCACCCACCTACAGTCTGACTATGCACATTCACTTCTCTTCTTTCCCTACTTATTTGATGATGGAACTGCACGAGATAATTTCTAAGTGCCTTTCCCATTGTTAGGATCTTGTATTCACATGTATACATGTACAGTAAAGAAAAAGAAGTCTTTACCTATTCTGGTTTGCAAGGTTTAGCTATATACCATCTGGCCCCTTACAGCAGTCCTGAGAAGGACCTTTATAGAGAAGAAGGGGATGTCATACACTAAATCCCAGGATCCAGATCCTGAAATCACTTGCCTTTCTTTAAAAAAAAAATCCAGCTATCTTACCCCTTCTCTCCCCTTTTCCCCCCAGTTACTTTTTGTATCTTTCTTAAGTATAGTGACCTTCCTGTGGGTGACAGGTATGTCGTAAGTGAAGGCTACAGGCACTACAGGACTGACCTGGTGCCTCACCCACCTTGTTATAATTCTAATTGGTGTGTGTAGGAGCGGCTTCTATAAATGGTAAGGCAGTCAGGAGCAGCCCTGTCTCCTGGCACAGTGTCTCAGCCATTCCAAGAGGAGGACAGAGGAGAAGCAGAGGCTAGAGAGACATGGCTGGTAAGTGTGATGGAAACTTCTTCAATGGATAACCGCTAGGGAGCCAGCCACCTCTTCCAGTCTGATCCAGGAGAATTTATTTGGGAGCTCTGATTCACTTATTCATCTTGGAAAGGCAGCATGGCAGAGTGGAAAGAACCTTGGATTTGGAATCCAAAGGACTAGGTTCTCAAGACCAGACTCCTCCCCTAACCTTAACCTTTCTGAGCCTCAGTTTCCTGCTATAAAATGGGTAAAATAATAGTGGTACCATCTACCTCAGGGTTATTGCTAAGAAAGTATTTGGAAACCATAGAGTGCCATAGAAATGTGAGTCTGTTATTTGTGATTTGTGGATAAGGTCATTTTTTTGAAATAGTCCTCCAAGGCTCACTATCTCATGGATTGCAAGGCACATTATAAGATTCTCATCTCCAAGGCAGCAGATGTGTGTGTGTGTGTGTGTGTGTGTGTGTATTTGAGATGGATCTGAGAATGGCCTGCATTTGTTGAGTAAATATGAGGCATGTCCATTTATAAAAAACAGTTTTACTCATTGGAATATCTTAGACTAGTCATCTTTTCTCAGCAGTACCTGCTTCTTAGCATGTTTCATCAGTGATGATATTGCTTAGGTATCAGTAAAATAGTCATTGAAAACAACCACCTCAAATATAGCATGGGGTGGAAGGACTAAGAGCAGAGGACCTGGGTTCTAGTCCCTGTTCTGACATTCACTGAATGACCTTGAGCATGTCAGTTGCCTCCTCTGGGCTCAGTTTCTTCATCTGTAAAGTAGGGTTTTAGACTAGAGATGGTCTGTACAGCCACTTTCAGCTTTCACATTCCCTGCCCTAAGATCCCTTCCTTCTCAGGCACTGCTTTTCAATGTTGTAAAGGCCTTCCAAGCTCTGACAGTCCCTTTTTCTAGAACAGCTATCCTAAGTTGATTGAAAAGAAAACATGTGCGCTATAGGAATGTACTTAAGTAAACTAACATCAGAAAGCATTCCACAGCCCGACTTGAAAGTGATTTGGTGATGTCAAAATTCCCAGTGGCTGGAAGAGCAGGTGGTAGTGCAAGGTTATCATTGTTTTTGTAAATAGCTCCTGGGCTAGGGAAAGAAAGGAAGAGAGAGGGAAGAAGACAAACAGAGATGCAGAGACAAAGACTGAGAGAGACAGAGAGATAAAGAAGAAGAGGGAGGGAGGGAAAAGGAGGGAGGAAGCCACGGAGCCAGAAGGAGAAGAAATAGAGAATTAGAAAGGAAAAGAACGAAATTAAAAGGAAATGAGAAGGAAGGCATGACTTCAGCATGACAATGGCAGTCGAGGATCTTAGGCACTTGTTAGACAGCTCTTAGGCTCTCTGGAAGACTAATTATTGTGTGGGGCAGGTAAGCCAGGGTGGGTGATAGCCAAGCCAAACCCAAACAAGGCATGAGTCAAACTCTTAAAAATCTCATGAATGGTGGTGAAACCTTCAAGAAAGCTTGCCAAGGGAAATTATTAAGCCAGATGTGGAAGCCAAGCCCCAGTCACTTCATGGTTTGTGAAACACAGGGCTAGAGGACTACAAATGACCCAGATCTCACCCTGTTCTACGCAGGGAGCACACTGCCTTATAATCATATAGGCTTATAGAAATGGACCTAATGAAAGAGACCTTAGCATAAGTCTGACCATGTCACTGTCATACCCAGGGGGCAGCTAGATGTCTCAGTAGACCCCTGGGCCTGGAGTCGGGAATACCTGAGTTCGAGTCCAACCTCAGACACTTACTAGCTCTGCGACCCTGAGCAAGTCACTTAACCTCTGCCTGCCTCAGTTTCCTCATCTGTAAAAATGTGGGATAATAATAGCACCTCCCTCTCAGGGTTCTTGTGAGAATCAACTGAGATAATAATTGTAAAGTGGTTAGAATAGTGGCTGGCACATAGAAGGCATTGTCTAGTGTTATTGTTATGCTCAAAAAACCCTAGTGGCCCACCTTGCCTCTAAGATAAAAGAAAAATTCTTATCTTTGGCCTTTAAAATCCATCACAGTATGCCTCTTAGACTACATTTCAGTGACTCCATTTGTGCACTGTACATACCTTTCAAAATAACCCACTTGCCATGCCCCGTACTTTACACTCCATCTCCTGTCACAAGCTGTCGTCCAGGCCTGGAACGTCCTCCCTCCTGTCTTGGCCTCCCAGACTGCTTCAAAATGAAGCCCAAATGCCACCTCCTACAGGGGTCTCATCTGATCCACTCTTCCCCCAGATAACTTCGTATCTGTTTTGTGTTTGCTTCTCTGTGTATATTCTGTCCTTGCTTTCCCATCCCTAGAATGTAAGCTCCTTGAGGACAGGGACTAATTCAGTTTTGTCTTTGTATCCCCACTACCTACAATGCTTAGCAAACAGTAAGCTTTTAATGCTTGTTGAGTGAATGAATGAATAAAATGAATGAACAAATAAGCATAAAATATTAGAACTCATAATGTAAGGAAAATTTTCATAAAAATTAGAGCAGTCTGAAACTAGAGCAACCCCAGGAGTAAGTGGGTTCCTCCTCCTTACCAGACAGCTGCTTGTTTGGAATATTATAGGTGGATCCATCCTTGCTCAGGTTGAAGTTGGACTGACTAGGAGGCCTCCAATGTCATTTTGTAAGACCAAGGAATGGGAATTTTCCTGCCTTTTGTGCAACCAAATGCCTGTACTTTTCATCTCAGCACACGGAAACATAATGACCTTAACCACACTACAGCAAACCTACAGTTGCACACAGATTAGAGAAATCCATGCATCCTCACCTAATGATTGCCCTTTGTCCAGAAGAGGCGTCAACATCAAACTTCTGCCTGAGACAGTGGGATGGGGGTTTGGGGGGTGGGGGAAGAGACATAGAAGCATTTACTCATTGCAACATTTTTGTGTCCCATTTATCATATGATTTTCCTTTTAGGGTTGGGGTTGTCATATATTACCCAAATGCCAATTAGAGACACTGTCTAAGGTGCGCACGGCCTGCCTTAGGAAAAAAGAAGATGAGAGTGTGGGGGTTTTTGGTGTTAGAAACTCTCCTAAGCTGAGACCCTGGGACTGATACAGGGTATCCCCAAAGTCTAAGTGCAGTTTTGTTGTTTGGCAGGGGAGGGGGGCGGTGTTTGATTTATCTCCTCTCCCTGACCCCTTTTTAGAAGCACAAGACTTCATCCCTAATTCAGACGCAAACTTAGCCTCAGTGTAAGGAAGATCTTCTGACAATTAGAGTGATCCAAATAATCCAAAGATGGAATAGACTGCCCAGGAGTAGTGGGTTCCCCATCACTGGAGGTCTTTAAATAAAGGCTGAACAACCACTTGGGGAAGCAACAGAGGGGATTCTTGTTCAGGTTCTGGTTGTACTAATTGGCCACTAGGGTCCCATTCAACTCTGCTGCTCTGTGATTCTGGGTGGGGCATTTAGTTAAACTCTCGGGTCATTTTGGTCCAGCTTTGAACGAGTTTTTTCAGCTTTTGGATGTAGAATGTTAGAATTTTATAGAATAGCAGAATGATTTACATAGAATGACATAACTTTGTGGCAGGAGTGGGATTAGAATCCGAGTCTTTTCATTCTCAGACCAGAGGCCAGTGGTCTGTTCCTTACATCATGGTGTCTCAGATCCATGCTGTAATAAATACATATACGTGTGTGTGTGATTTCATCTCTCTCCATAAGAGACAGTCAGGGACAGCAGCATAGACATACAGAAAAACCAGGTAGCTCTAAAAGCCTGGAACATTTGTACTAAACATTTCTAGGGTGCGGTCCTAGCCCTCTTGGAACATAGTCTAAAGTGACATGACGTCTGTCATGTGCTGATACAGTACACAATTCGTGTTGTTCATAGACGATCCTGTTTAATTTCATCTGTGTGCTCTAGAGAAACTGAGGAAGGAAGAGAGAAGGGAAAGATTTATTAAACATTTACTGTGTTCTAGGCACTATTCTAAGTGCCTATGACCTTGGTAATTATTTTTAAAATGTCATTCCTTTGGCACTTCACACTTGACAAAGTGTTTCCTCAATGAAGTCCCACGAAGAAGGTAGTGCAAGTATTATTATCCCCACTGCACAAATGAAAGCCTGGAGAGGAAGTGATTTATACACAGTCATACCACATTCTTTAGGACCAAAAGGATGTTTGAGAAGCAATTGCTTGCACCAGAACAAGAGAGAGAGGAGGTGAATAAATATCACTGGCCCAGAAATCTCAGTAATTTTTCTAAAAGAGAAAAATTCAGAATAAATTCTTGGAAATTGTGATACGGTTGGGGGAAATTTCAGCATAGACTAAAGGATGAAATCTGACTGTTTAGTTAAAAACTGGCTAAAAATCACATTAGAAAAGGTTCTTGTAGGGGTGGCTAGGTGGCACAGTGAATAGAGCACTGGCCCTGGAGTCAGGAGGACCTGAGTTCAAATCCAACTTCAGATACACACACAAAAAAAACTAGCCATGTGATCTAGGACAAGTCACTTAATCCCAATCACCCTCCAAAAAAGCCAAAGAAAAAGAAAAGGTTCTTTTATCTTCTGGATGGCTTAACATCTGGGTCCATCTAAATCTTCAGTGCCCAGAGTGCTCTGACTCTGTCTTTGTTTGGGGCTAAGAGCTAATGGAGCATGTGGATGTTAGGCAGCATAGAATAGCCAAAAGAACCTCAGATTTGAAGTCCCAGCCATGCTAATAAGTAGGACAAGTCGATCTCTCGTAGCCTTAGTTTCCTTATTTGTAAAATGGGAATAATAATACTTTTATGACATACTTCATAGGTTATAAGGAAAAGTGTTTTGTAAAATGTCCAGTATCATAGACATGTGAATTAGTATTAGTCAGTTTTTAAGGGTATGGGTCTGCTATCTCTTAATCCTCAGAAATAAGAGAGAAACTTCTCTGATTGATCTCTGGATTACTCCAGTGATCAGGGGTGAGGGATGAGGTTTGGGCAGGCGATAACTCTGGGATCCTACCTCTCCTACGGCCTTCATGAACCAGTCAGAAGTTACGCATAAGACAACCATTGCCTCAGAAAAAAGGACATGATCATTTATTTAAGCAACATTTGCTGTCCCTCAAGCCACTTAGAAGTCAGAGAGCAGTGAGTGATCAGGGGTCTCCTCTAACCTGCCTAATCTTTGCCTAGGGGAGGCCAAGGGTCCTGGGGTCCCCCTAGTTGTTGGTTGTCAGTTTCTGTATACAACTGGGGATCTCAGCTTTTACCTTAAAGGCGTATTTCCTAGAGACAGGGAATCAAGAACGCTGGGTTCATGCCTTAACTCTGCCACTAACTTACTTTATGAACCTGCATTTTTCCCTAGGCTTGTTTTCTTTTTTTTCTTTTCTTTTTTTGCAAAATGAAGTAAAACTAGATGACACACCCTAACGCCCCTTTCAGTTCTGTGTTCTGTGTTCATGGGCATTTTACACAAAATGTAATTGATCCCTGAGAAAAGAAGTAGAAACTGTGGATGGAAATTTCAAAGAGGACAATTTATCTTTGATATTTAATACTGACATTTATAGCTAATCAGAATTGGAATGGTTTGCTGTGGGAGTTGAGGGTCTTCCAGCAAAGGCTGGCTGCTTATATTGGGCATATTGTAGAGAGGACTCTGGTTCATGTAGGAGTGGGACCAGATGGACTCCAAAGTGCCTTTTACCTCTGACATTCTGTGTTCTCAGGTCCCTTCCACCTTTGGTCTTGTGTGTTCTAGGGCCATTTCCAGCTCTTACAATCTGTGTTCTAAAAGTCCTTTGCAACTTGGACATTCTGTGTTCTAAGGCCCTTCCTATCACCGGCTTTCTGTGAGAAGGGACATCTTAACTTTTCCTTTCACATAAACAGGAGGACCCTAGATCTCACTCTAAACCCTCAGGAACCAGGGTTTCTTGGTTAGACTTTCCCTCAATATACAGGAACAACCACACAGGCTAGAATTAGGCCCACTAAGTCAAGTGTATCTGCCAAACAGTCCTAGATGGCTAATGTCTTATGCATGTTGTTGCTCTGTTATTAGGCTAAGAAGAGGAGCCACCTCCTCCACTCCCCTCACCCCTAAGGCCTTTCACCTGGGACAGAAACCACTCCCCTCCATCTGGGGCAGGATTCACCTCAAATGACCTGAAATGGGAACCATTCCCACTCTACCAGGTGCTGATGGATCTTTTGTGGACCTGTCTTCCAGCTTTAGCTTATTAAAAGATTTACTCACAGGATCAATTCTTATACTCCATACCAAGGGAAATTTCTGGAGAATTCCTCTTTCATTAGTAAGGAGTTATCTCCCTCCCCACCCCACTATCTTTACAAGTCTCCTGGCCTCTCTGCTTATCCATATTTGTCTCAGAGAGATTATCTTCTCTAGCCTCCCCCTCAGCCCTCAAAACCCTGTAGGCATGAGCATCAACACCTGGGGAGATAGTGCTCCCATAGATCTAAAATGAGAACTGGTGCTCTCTTCCCCCACAGGAAGAAGGGAACAGAGACCCTAATTTGACGGCTGGGAGGGACCAAGGAAATAGGTACAGAAGTCAATGCATACCCTTTCCCTCCTCTCTTTTTCTAGATTGCCGGTGCAATCTAGAGGCTGTAAGAAGGCCTTTCTCTCCCTGCATTCAACCTCCCTGGAGGCAGCTGGTATCAGACTTTTCAGGAGACCTAGGTCCTAGTGCCTCTTCATTACCAGCCATGTAACTAGGATCAAGTCAATCCCTCCTCTGGATCTCACACTGTAAAATAAAGGAGTTGGACTGAATGGTCTCTCATGTCTCCTTCACTTATAACATTGTACATTCTGTGCTGTAAATGTCCTCTTCCTCTGTAAGTTGTCCTACAGCATTCTGGATCTCTTCTTTGCCACCATCAAGATCTACCTTGAATTATATTTATTTGGGTATAAGGCATAGCTCCACGGTAGACTCTTAGCTCCTTTAGGAAGTGTGTCATTTCCTATCTTTTTATCCATAGTACCCAGTATTTAGTAGATTAATAAATATGTATTTAAATAGAATGAAACTTTCCACCTCTTAACATTTTGTGCTCTAAGTCCCTTTCAGCTTTGAATCTCTGTGTTCTGTGTTTTGAGGTCTCTTCCAACAATGACATTCTTTTTTTTTTTTTTTTGCTTTTTGCTTTTTTTTTTGGAGGGGTGAAGGCAAGGCAATTGGGATTAAGTGACTTGCCCAAGGTCACACAGCTAGTAAGTGTTAAATGTCTGAGGCTGAATTTGAACTTAGGTCCTCCTGACTCCAGGGCTGGTGCTCTATTCACTGTGCCACCTAGGTGCCCCCTATGACATTCTATGTTCTAATGGTAGTTTCAGCTCTGACATTGTAAGGTCTATGAACTGAAAATACCTCTTTTTTGACTAAAGAAGGAAAACTAAAGAGGTTAAATAGGAGAACTCTGTCCACGAGGATCCTGAGCACCCTTCCCTGGATGCACTTCATCTTGATGGGCAGTAAACCAGTCATGGGTTCATTACTTAAACACATAAAGCAACTTTAGATATAACCTGGGACCCATCAGTCCTAGATACCCAAGAATGGCCTGCAAACAGATGTACCTGCTAATTCCTTTTTTAAGGCTGTCTTTAGTGTTTTTCACTTTAACCTGTTTTCACCAACATACAAATAATATTGAGGTTGAGAAATGGTTCACAACAAAATGTATTCCTTTGCTCCCTGTGGGTGTCCTTGTGTATTTACTATACACACAATATAGTAGAAGGACATTGGGTTTAGGAAATCTGGGTTTGAAGAACCAGCTTCAACACTTAGTACCTATGTGACATTGAATGTCAATTTACCTTGCATTTTTCTTATCTATAAAATGAGAATTGTAACATGTGCTACTACCTCAAAGGATTATGAGTAAAGCCTTTTGTGAATTTTCAAGGGATATATAAATGTGTGCTGGCATCATCATCATTGTTATTAGAGATGGCCCTGCCTAGAATGAGGAGCTTAGAGGCCTATAACCCCGAATTGAAATGAATGTAATTGAGCTCATAATCCTTGGGCAACAGGGCTCCTACCCATACCTGGAGTCTTCTCCCTGCTGACAGCACTACCTGCCCATAGGTCCTTCCGGATGGGTGGAGTCAGGGAGGGGCTGAGGCTATATAGACACCCTTTTCCCTAATCCATATTCCTTCATCAGAGGGATGAAAGACTGGCCCCGGCTTTCAGAATGAAAGAAAAAGAGACCAGAAAAACCTGAGATTTAATCATAAAACTGAATGAATGCCCCATGGGGCAGGGAAGAGGCACACCTTTCATCGGTCTCTTTCTTTGCCCAGCCTGAGAAAAATTACTGCTGTTCAGCTCAATTCAGTAAATAGTTATTGATTGAATAAGTGAAAGAATGAAGCAGTTATTAACTACTTATAACTAAGTACAGAGCTCTGGGCATACAAATAGAAAAGTCAGACAGGCCCTGCTGTCAAGAAACTGAAACTCTAGTGGAGGTGGCCACACCTTGGCAAGGTTGCAGCTGCTGGGCAGCTGAGTGGACAGTCCCATGGTCCTTAGGGTGCAGCATCACCTCCTTAGGGTGTGACCTCACACCCATTCACATGGAGAACAACCTTGTGCTTTGTCCTCTGGGGACCCACTGAAGAATAGGCCATAGTCCCTGTCCTCAGAGTACTCAAAGTCTCAGCTGCAGCCCTGGAAATATGGCCAAAAAGATGTCATGTCACCGCAGAGGAACCTTGTGCAGCCAGGTGGCTTAATGGATGTAGGCTGGGCCTGGGGTCAAGAAGGCACTGGTTCAGATCTGGCCTCTGACACTTCCTAGCTTTTTGACCCTGGGCAAGTCACTTAAAATTTGTAAAACTCCTGTAAAACTCAGAAGATTGTACCCAAGGACCTAGAAGGCTACCTGTGGCCTCCAGGGAGCAGGTTTCCCCACACCTGGCCCTGCCTCGGTATCTGCATCTTTAAAAATGGGATAGTACCCATCTCACAGGACAGTTGCGAGGAGCAATGCAGTCATATTTGTAAAGCACTTAGTGCAGATCCTGGCATACAGTAAGTAGCATATAAATGTTAGCTGCTGTTATCTGCATCATGATTAGCAGCTAAGTGGTGTAGTGGACAGAGCCCCAGGCTGGAGGCAGGAACACCGAGTCCATATCCAGCCTCTGTGACTCAGTACAAATAGCTTAACCCCTGATTGCCTCAGTTTCTGCATCTGTAAAATTGGGGTAACAATAGCTCCTACCTTCCAAGGTTGTTGTGAGAACCAAATGAAAGCACTTAGGACAATGCCTGGCACACAGTGAGCTCTGTATAAATGTCAGCAATCATCATTATTAATAATTGACGCTATTGTCATTTGGATTTCTAGCCCATCTCACCTCTTAGTTGCAAGCCCTAGAAAGGCAAAGAGCCCAGCCTTCTTTACCTTTGTTTGAGAGAGAGAACTGAGAATCATAGTGTCATGGCACTGCACTTGAACTCAGGACACCCAGGTTCAAGGCTTTGTTCTGCCACTACTAAGGGGTGAAATCTGCTCAAACTAAGGTCCCTAGTGGGGAGCCTGCAGCCTTAAAGCCACATATGGCCTTCTAGGTCCTCAGGTGCAGTCTTTTGATTGAGTTTTTTACAAGAGTTTTACTTACAGAACAAATCCTTTTATTAAGGGGATTTGTTCTGTGAAGTTTAGATTCAGTCTATGGGCTCAGGGCCATAGGTTCCCAGTGCAGGACTAGGCTCTTCCTGACAGAAGGAGGAGGAAGAGCTGATGACATATTGACTTAAGAGGCTATAAGTGTGGCCAATTCCTGTGCTTATCTTTATCTTGTAACTCTTTCATTTGTATATTTAGAGATACCTAGAGTCTCCTCTACCAGGAGGTTCCAGTGTTTTCTGTTTGCCTATGTAAGGCTATACTGGTCTTTACTGTGTTCAGCTGCTCTGTACAGGCCTGCAGATTTGGGCAGGGCTGGCTTCGTAGGGGGTAGACTGTGCATAGCTTGATGTCTTAGTACTATAACTAATGGAAGGCAGCATAGACTTAGAAAAGGAAAGGCCTGGATTCAAATCCCTCCTCAGCACTTGACTAGCTCTGTGACCCCAGGGAGGTCCCCTGCCCACTCTGTGCTCCTGTTTCCTCATCTGTAAAATGAGGTGTTAGACTTGACGGCCTTCTAAGGTCCCATCCCAGCTCCATGATCCTGTAGATGGAGGCCTAGGGTGGCAGTGAAATGAAGGAAAGGACTCCTTCACTGTGGATGGTGTGGCTGTGGCCCTCATCCTGGAAATCTTGAATCAGGGAATGACCATGGACAAGTCCATACAATGAGATAGTTAGGCCAGATGGTTCCTAAGGTCTGAGACCCTCCCCCCAGCCCAGTTCTAATTCCTACCATCCTTAGCCACTGTCATGTCTCTGGACCCAGGTTTTCTCAACTGTGAATGCGATCATAACACTGATACTGCCTAGCTCAATGGACTCTGGTATGGACAGTGTATTATAAGCCAAAAAGTGCTAGTAAAAGGGCAATTATTATGTGTACGCCACTACTGTACCCATTTGGTGTTCAATTGTTTTTTTGGTTGTGTCCTCTTCGTGACCCAATTTGGGGTCTTCTTAGCAAAGATACTGGAATGATTTGCCATTTCCTTCTCCAGTTCATTTTATACATGAGGAAACTGAGGCTAACAAGGTTAAAAGACTTACCCAGGGTCACACAGCTAGTAAGTGTCCGAGGCCAGATTTGAGCTCAGGAAGATGAGTCTTCTTGACTCCAGGCCCAGAACTCTATCCACTGTGCCGCCTAGCTTTGCACAGTATGTGTTTAGTAATGTCTGATGAATGAATAAATGCATGCATGATCGAATACTCCCAATTCCACCTCCTCTCTGTACTTTAGCCTGTGGCTCCCAGCATGAGTGTCCTAGGTTTTCTAGCTCCTTCCTTAGTCTCCAGGATCAAATACAGCTCTGTCTGGCATTCAGAGCCCTTCATCACTGGCTACTACCTTTCTAGTCCTCTTATATCCTATTCCCCAGCATGTGGGGACCCAGACCTCCTGGTGACACACCCTGTCTCTCAGCTCTGGGGATTTTCTCAGGTTGTCCCCTCATCCTGGAATGTTCTCTCTCTGCTCCACCTACTGATTGATATTCCTGGTTTCCTTTAAATCCCAACTAAAACCCCACCTTTACAGGAAACCTTCCCTGGCCCTTTTTAATTCCAGGGCCTTCCATCCGCTCATTATTTATTTATCCCCTATGTAGCTTACTTTCTATGTGTTTGTTTGCATGTTGTCTCCTTCATTAGACTGTAAGCTCCTTGAGATCAGGGACTGCTTTTTGCCTTGTTTTATCTCTCCAGTGCTTAGCACAGTGCCTGTGGGCGGTTAATAAATATTGATCCCCTGAAGACCCCAAAGTCTGCAGCTTCTCCTTTATCCTTTTGCAGCTTTACGACTCTCCAGCTTCGACTGGCAGATGCAAGATAACAAATATGCTCACCACACCGACAAGTACTACAGCAATGAGCTGATCACCAGGAGAGGCCTGCCCTTTAAAATGAGGTTTGCCTTCGACAGAGCCCTGGCCTCTGGGGACAGGCTGACCTTCACTGCCTCAACAGGTAACACCATTATTTTTTTTTTCCTCTCCCAGGGCCTAGCATAAAGCTCTCCATACATCGGGCACTCAATAAATTGTGTTAAACCTACTGCTCCAGGATGGTATGATTAACATGAAAGAGCCTTGGCCCAGGCAGGAGGTAAGAGATCTAGGTTCTGTGGCTGTGACTTCTCTAGGTCTGTGCTGGGTAATGCCTAAGATCTCTTCAAGCTCTGTTGCTATTGTTCATAGTTTCAGTCATGTCCAAAATTCTTTGTGACCCCATTTGGGGTTTTCTTGGCAAAGATTCTGGAGTAGTTTGCTATTTCTTTCTCCATCTCATTTGACAAATGAGGAAACTAAGACAAAGTGATTTCCCTAAGGTCATACAGTAAGTATCTGAGTCTGGATTTGAACTCAGGTCTTTCTGATTTCACAGCACCACCCAGCTGCCCCTTCAGGCTCTAAGATTATCAAATTCGATGAGTTTTGGGGGCAGCAGCAGTTCAGAGAATTTTCCTGGGAATTATATGACCTGGGTTCTTATCTCTGATGTACTAACTTGATTTTTAACCAAAAACAAATCTTTTTTTCCCTCTCTATGCCTCAGTTTCCTTATCTAGAAAATGAAAGGTATTAGACATAACATTCCATGTTCCAAATCCCCTTCGAGACTGTGATAGTCTATGAATCCTTCAATGACCCAGCCTGACTCTGGCTATGACAGTGTTCATTTTCACCTACTATTCTTATTGAGATATGCTACATGGATTCCATTGCTCTCTGTTGTTTTCGGAAAGGCCCAAACCCCTCTGAATCAGCCCGAACCAAAGCCGTGTTTCCCGTGTCCACTGGGCCAAGTAGCGGATCCTGGAGTGCAATATTCTCATCCAACGACAACGGCACTGTGGTTGTCACCATCTCCAGTCCAGCCAACGCCCCCATTGGTCGATATACACTCAGCCTTCAGATTGCCTCTCAGAGCGGAAGCACCTCCACCACTCTGGGGACGTGGGTTCAGCTATTTAACCCCTGGCTGCAAGGTAGGAATCAAGTCCCCTCCCACATCATTAGCCTACCATTGGGCTCCTACTCCAGGTATATCTCGCTGTTCACCTTGGAGGCTCACAAGAGGCATTGGAAAGAGCCCTGCCCCAGGAAGCAGGAAAGCTAGGTCTTAATGTTAGTTCTTCCACTAACTTGGGGTCACCTGGGGCAATTCACTTCCTGTCTCTGGGCCTCACTTTCTTGACAAGGGGGTTGAGCTAAGTCATTTCAAAGGCTTCTTCCGGTCATATTTTACATCCTAAATATCCTTTCAGCTTGAACATTCTGTGCTCTGTGGGCTTTTTTTTTTCTGGTTCTGACTGTGTGTTTTGAGACCATTTCTATCTCTAATGTTCTGTCTTCCATGCTTTAAGGTCCCTTCCAACTCTGAAACTCTCTGCTCTACATTGTGATGTCTCTTGCAACTCTATACAGCTCTGTTCTGTTGAAAGCTTGTTATAGCTCTAAATTCAGTGCTACTCACTGAAGTCAGGGCAGTGGGTCAGAGACTCTCAAAGGTGAGTTCTTGCACAAGGACTCTGCATCAATATGTCTGTCTCAGTAAGTCAAGAAGACAGTGATGTAACATTCAGTCATTCTCTGATAACATCAGTGCCTTTAGACTCAATGACAGAATTGCAATAAACTAGTAATACTGAATGGCTTCCTGTGGTGTGGACAGCTCTTGCTGCACTTTTTCCATATTCTCAACACTGCAGCACAATTGCCTCATCTCTTCAACCTGAACCCCTAAAGTATCTCAGCTTATTTTAGTCATAGGATTTAGGGCTGGTTAGCAGCAAATCCTTTCTCCAACTTCACTCTCCATCTGTTTTCACGGTTTCCAGAGCATAAACAGGTAGTCGGAGGCATCAAGCCTAGACCTGTCATGTGAAGAAGGGATTATCTCTGTATGAATTGACTGTAAAGGGCAGAGGCAAAAAGGGAAGATGCAGAGGAGCAGATTTAAGCTTAATGTAAAGAGAATCTTGTCAGCAATTAGAGCTAGTCAAAAGTAGCACACTGCTTCATTGGAGGTCTTTAAGCAGATCCTGGATGTTTGTCAGGATTCTATTCAGATATGAGTTGGACTAAAGCAAGGGTTCTTCATCTGCAAGGAGTCATAGAACCCTTTGGCAGTCTGGAAAAGCCAATGAACTCCACTCAGAAAATACTAGTTGTTTGATTTTTAAAATCACAATAGAAGGAAATGCCAAATGTCAGGAAGAGCTTAGTGAATATAAAGATGTAATTTTTCCCCCATACAAGTTCATGAATCAACTGGAATCTATCCATAGGACCTCAGGTTAAGGATTCTTGGACTAGGATATCTGGGGTACCTTCCAAATCAGAGATTCTATGTCAGTGAAGCCTGAGTGGGGCCTTGTCCGGGATAGCCAATCCCCTAGCTCAGAGATTGTCTGGAAGGAAATGGCAAAAGGAAAGGGTCCTCTTTTTTTTTTTTTTTGCTTCTTGGAGGCCAATGGGGGTTAAGTGACTTGCCCAAAGTCACACAGCTAGTAAGTATGTCAAGTGTCTGAGGCCGGATTTGAACTCAAGTCCTCCTGACTCCAGGGCCAGTGCTCCATTCACTGTGCCACCTAGCTGCCCCAAAAGGGTCCTTTCTAATTCTTTCCCACATCAAACATTTCCTTTTTGGGGTTTTCCAGCGGACACTGTGTTCATGATGAATAACGCAGAGAGAGAAGAGTATGTGGAGGAAGATGCCGGCATCATATACGTAGGGAGCACAAATCGGATCAGCATGGTTGGCTGGAATTTTGGACAGGTAAATGAGTGATAAAGCAGCCAAGGACTGTGTACACAGTTCCTGAGTGATTGACTTCAAAGAATAAGTGGGATTCTAATTTGTATGTAGCTTGTGTGTTAGTCATTTGACTGAGAAATACATCCAAGTCTTTCTGGCTCCCACTGTCATTCAGAACTCCAGGCTCTTGCCTCGCTCTTCTCCCCTCTTAGTAGGCATACATTTTGTAGTTGGAGCCACCTGTTATACAGCTTTGACCAAGCCATTTTCTTCCCTTAAGCCTAAGGTTCAAATAAAGGGGTTGGACTTTTGTTGTTGAATTGTATCAGTCATGTCTGACTCTTTGTGATCTGATTTGGGGTTTTCTTGACAAAGATCCTGGAATGGTTTTGCTATTTCCTTCTCAAGCTCATTTTACAGATGAGGAAACTGAGGTAAACAGGGTTAAGTCACTTGGCCAGAGACATATAGCTAGTATGTGAGGGCAAATTTGAACTCAGATCTTCCCAACCCCAGACTCATGCTCTATCCATTGTGCTACTTAGGTATTTCGAGGAGTTGGAGATAATCTCTAAAATACTTTCTAGTTCTAGCATTCTTTGTTTTAAGGCCTCTTCCAGCTTTAATATTCTACAAAGTGTCTCAAAAGTCTTAGTACAGTTCTGCGCTTTGGATAAATACTGTATTAACTTTTATTAATATATATTAAGAGCTTAAAGTCCTTTTGTTTCCTAAGGTACTTTCCAGCTCTGACATTCTGTAGTATAAAGACCTTTCTAAGTCACCATTCTGTAAAATGAAAGGGCTAGATTCGGTGGCCCTGAATGTCCCTTCCAGTTCTGAATGTATGATCTGTGTAGAAGGACCCTCCTAGCTTTGGCATTCTATGGCCAGTGTTCAGAGCCATAACAAGGACTATTTTTTTGTTGTTTTTGCCAGAGAATGTCACTTTTAATTTTTTTTGTTAATTTTAATTCATTTATGTATTTTCTTGTTTACATCATTCATTTCCAAGAGATTTTGAGTTACAAATTTTCTCCCCATCTTTCCCCCACCCACCACCTCAAAACAGCCATCCCACTGTATAACCCCTGCCCCAATCTGCTCTTTCCTATGTCCTCCCCCATTGCCCCTCTGACTTTCCAGTAGGGCAAGATGGATCTCCCTACCCCAGTGCCTGTATATCTTAATTCCCAGTTGCATGTAGTTAATAATAATGATAATATATATATAAATATACATATATTTTTTAACATTTGATTCTAGAACTTTAAATTCTAGGTTCTTTCCCTTCCTCCCACATCACCCACCCCCACTAGAAAGACAAACAATTCAATATAGGCTGTACATGTGTAGTTATGCAGAACATCTCCACAATGGACATATTGTGAGAGACTGATTATTTGTCCCTCCTTCCTATCCCACCCTCCCCCCTTGTTCTATTCTCTACCCTGTGCCTGTCCCTTTACAGAAGCGTGTGCTCCCAGTAACCCTCCCCCCATCCCTGCCCTCCCCTCCATCATCCCACCTCTCATCCCCATCCTCCCTACTCTTCTGTGTGTCAAGGTACCCAGTTTAGAGTTTATGTCATTCCTTCCCGAAGCCAAATGCAATGAGAGTAAGGTTGACCCTTTCCCTTTTGCCTTCCTGTTCCTCCCCTAATAAGGACTATTTTTACCTAGGATAGAAACAGTTTGGGAGGTCCAGTGGACAGCATCACTACAGATGCCAGTCTGACCACAGGCACAGTCTCTGTAGGAGACGAGACAATCTGACCCTTGTTCCCTCAGGGTTGGAAAGACAACAGGACCCTTGGGTGGAGGGAGGTATCACCATAGGGTTATAGGCTTTAGAGCCAGAAGAAACCTTGACTATTATCTAGTCTAACCAAGAGATCCAGTTACCTCTGAAAAGCTGCCCAAGTTAGTGGCACATCTGGAGTCCCGGCCTCAGGTCTGCTGTCCCAGCACACTTTTCTCCTACAGCTTAGGCGAGCCAGCTCAAGGAGGAAGCAAGAAAAGCATGAGCAGGCTAGCTGCTCCTGCATGGCTACCGTGAGGAAAGAGAGCCTGGAATTGACCTGGTGGCCCTCCCTTAGCGCCTCTCTCCTTCCCCTGTTACAAGTTACATATTGAACATTAACCCCAGCCTTCTCTTTATGAACAGTATGAAGAAGACATACTGAACATTTCCCTCGTGATCCTGGACAGGAGCCTCAACTTTCGCCGTGACCCCGTCACTGATGTGGCCCGGAGAAATGACCCTAAATACGTTGGTCGAGTGCTAAGTGGCATGGTAAGAAAAGTATCATCCAGCCCATAACTGAGGTTCTGATCAGTTCTAACTCTGCCTCTGCCTCACAGTTCTTCTTCTTCTGGCTTTGTTGTCAGTGTGACCAGACCCTCTGCCCTGCAGGCCCAGAAAACAAGGCAGGGTTCAGTCTACAAAATCTAGTACTGTTGAGAGCCAGAACCCAGCCTAAGAGAAAGAAGAAGGGACATTAGGACATGGCACAGGAAATGGAAAAGAATAAACATCATACAGCACCTACTATAAGCTAAGCATTGTGCTAAGGCCTTTACAAATATTAGTCCCATTTTGCAGTTGAGGAAACTGAGTCAGACAGAAGTTAAGTGACTCATCCAGGGTCACACAGCTAGGGAGTATCTGAGGCTACATTTGAACTCAGGGCTTCCTAACTCTAGGTTCAATACTGTCTTCTGTGCCACCCAGCTGCCTCTAACTGGAGGCTCTGAAAAGCACCCTGTTCTTGGAGTCAGAAAACCTGAATTCTGTTTCCAGCTCTTATACTCACTGATCCAGTGACTTGGGGCAAATGACTTCCCCTTCTGAACTTTAGTTTCCTAATCTATAAAATAAAGATAATAATTCCATTATCACCTCCTTCCTAGGGATGCTGTGAGGAAAGTACATTTTAAACCACAAAAGGCTTTAGAAACGTGAACTATTATTATCCTGACCCCAGCTCTGCCACATCATGCAAAAGCTTCATTCATTCAGCAGGCAAGCGAGCAAGCCTTTATTGAACAACTACTGTCTGTATTGTCCTAGGCTAGAGGTGAGATACGAAGATAAAAGACACATGACCAGATGGAATACTGGAAGGGACCTCAGGTGTTACAGAGTTCACTTTACATATGGGGAAACTGAGCCCCAGAGAAATTCAGTGACCTTCCCAAGGTTACATAGATAATAATTAGAAAACCAAGATCCAAACCCAGGTCTTCCAAATCCAATATCCTTTCTCCTATGCCATCTGCTGTAGAAAAGTGGTTCTCAACCTGTGGGTTATGTTCAATTTGTAGCAATGAAAGTGCATCCTGCATATCAGATATTTACATTATGATTCATAACAGTAACAAAATTACATTTAAGAAATAGCAACAAAAATAATTTTATGGTTGGGGGTCACCACAACATGAAGAACTGTATTAAAGGGTCGCAGCATTAGGAAGGTTGAGAACCACTGCTGTAGAGCTTATCATTGAATAAAAGAGATAAGTAGACAAAAATGAACTCTTCTACTAAACAGATGGCAATAACAGACCAGTTGTCCCAAGTATTCACAGAAAAGCATTTCATTGGCAGGTGGGGGTGGGGGGTGCGGGGGTGGAGTTCAGGGTTTTCTTGGATGCAGTAGCATGAGAGATGGGCCTTGAAGAATGGCTATAGTTCCCAGTGCCAATCTGCCCCAGCGTGCTGTAGTGGGGGCTCTACAAGATCACATTCCTGGTATAGCCCTTGTCTTTAGGAAGCCTCATCAAGGCATCTTTAGCTTCCATACTCTTCACATGAGAGTGGTCTGCTCTCTTGGAACTGGTTCAGCCATCATGACTGAAGAATCTGAGCATCACAGAATATTAGAACCAGCAGAGATCTTCTTCACCTTTTCCTTCCATGTGGGAAAACTGCATCCCAGAGAAAGCAAGTGATCACCCGAAGTCAAGCCCAGAGTGACATACAGTCAGAGCTGCAGTCCAGGGCTCCTCACTGTTGGTGGAGCTCCTTGTGTTGTACCCCTTGGCTCCCTACAAACATTTAAAAATTCAAAGTCAAAGAGATGGCTTTAACTTTTCACCAGTCACCTGGTTAATGAGCTAGAAATCTCTTTACCCTTCAAATTGTTCATTAGCTTCCTTGGCTGGTGAATTGACTTAGCTAAAAGGTTAAAAGGTAAGACAATCTGTCTGACTTGGAACTTTTTAACTTTTAACAAATTAATTGAAATAACTTCTTAGATCTAGGCCAGAAACCCTGGCTGTCTCTACTGATGAACCTTCAGAACAGTACCACAAAATCCCCACTTTGCCCTCCTACTTTCTGGGGATTATTTTCTCTTCAAAATGCTTAGGCAGAAGCCCTTTATTCTAAGTCCATCTTTGTCACTATTGGAAGTCTCTTCCAATAATTTTTGACTTTTGGATCCAGTTGGGGTTAAGTGACTTACCCAAGGTCACAAAGCTAGTAAGCATTTGAAGTCCCACTGGAATTCAGGTCCTCCTGACTCTAAGGCTATTATTGCTCTATCCATTGTGCCATGTAGGTGCTTCCAATTCATCAACTATTCTAAAGTTAGGGACCTTAGAAATCAACTCACCTAGCCTACTCATTTTACAAGAGGACACAATGGGGCCTGTAACAAAGAAGGGGCTTACCAGGTCTAAAAGCCAGAGCGTCATGGTGAAGTGGAAAGATCTCTGGATTTGGAATGAAAAGACCTGGGTTTGTAGCACAGCAATGTGACCTTGGACAAGTCATTCAACTGCTTTGGGTCTCACATTTCTTACCTGTGAAAGGAGGAGATTGGACTGGATGGCCTCTAAGGTCACCTGCCACTTGAAGTCTTTAATTCTGTACTCTCAACAGTAAAAAGCAACAGCATTTATTAAGTACCTTCCTTCGTTGCGTGGAACACTTTGTTTTCCAGGACTTTCCCTGCTATGTCCCAGCTGTCCCTTTATAACTCCACTATTCTAAAAATCAGTCAATATTTAGGGTGGTTCAAAGGGCAGATGAGAATTTGAAAGCTGAGGTTTCAGAAAAAGCAAGAGCACTGAAGGGCAAGGTAAAGAACAGGGGAGATCAGTGCAGAAAAGAAGAAACCTGCAGCCTGGTAAGGCAGCCAGGGAGGTCCTCCACAGCGCCCAGCCCTCCCTCCATCTACCTTCTCCAAGTCTGGCTTCAGCTGCTGCTCCTGCTGCTGACTCATTGCTAGCCCTTCAGGCAAACTGCTTTATCTCACCAGAGCTTCCTGAGCTGCACCTTGGTGCTGATTACTCCCAAACTCCACTGCTAGGCTGGGCTGGGTGAACTACACTAATTACCACCTGCACAGGCCCTTTGAAAGGATCAGAGCTCCTGGGTAGCACAGCTGATTATTACTTTCCATGGTGGGGCTCTGGTGATTCAGCAGATGGGGACAGATGGTGAAATCTTTCATCTTGGCCTGTCTGCAACATATCTTATGATCTCAAACGATGACCCCATCAAGATGGGAGGAGGGGAGAAAGATCTGTAGGTGCATGGCTCCTCCGCAAACAGGGGAGTGCTAGTCTCTGAGCTGCTCGGTCTAAATAGAATCATAGACGTCACCTGCTGGAAGAGGCCTTGGAACATTAATTGTCAAAGCTGGAAAGGATCTCCTATTAGTCCCTTGACATTTTGTAAAAGAGAAAACATTCCATAATTAGTCTCTTCTCTGAAGGAAGTGAACTAGAGAGTTTTTAGACATCTATATCTTTAAAAGTACAGCAATAACAAAATCCAGAGGAAACAATAGAAAGAGAAAGTTTATTCAAAATAGCTACAAAATATGCAAAATATCTGAGAGTCAGTCTACCAAGAAACACTCAAGATATAGATATACAATCACAACGCACTCTAAAAGATGAAAGAATGACAAGTGATTAAAGAGATATTTACTGCTTGTGGTTAAGCTACATGAATGTAATAAAAATGACAGTATTACCTAAATTAATTTAAAACTTAGTGCTCTGTCAATCAAACTAACAAAAGAATAGTTTATAGAGCCAGACAAAAAAAGTGACAATTGATCTGGAGGAACAAAAGACATAGAACCTTAAGGGAAATAAAATTTTAAAAGAATAAAGAGGGGCAGCTAGGTGGCACAGTGGGTGGCTAGGTGGCTCAGTGAATAGAGCACCAGCCCTGGAGTCAGGAGGACCTGAGTTCAAATCCAGCCTCAGACACTTAGCACAAAAACTAGCCATGTGACCTTGGGCAAGTCACTTAACCCCAACTGCCCTCCAAAAAGCAAAAAAATTTTTAAAATTAAAAAAAAAGAATAAAGAGAATAAGACTTGTAGACTTTATATTGTAAAGCAGTAATTATCAAAACTGGTACTAGCAAAAAAAAATAAAACAAGAAAAAAAGTATATCAGTGGCACGTAACACATAAACAAGAATTAGTAACAACCTAATTCAGTAACCAAGTAAACCCAAGAACATAAACTAATTATAGAAGAACTCAGTATCTGGCAAGCACTGCTGGGAAAACTGGAAAGTAGTTCGGCAAAAATTAGATTTGTCGTTGTTCAGTCACATCTGATGCTTCATGATCTCATTTGGGGTTTGACCATTTCCTTCTCCAGTTGATTTTACAGAAGAGGAAACTGAGGCAAACTGGGTTAAGTGACTTGCCCAGGGTCACACAGCTAGTGAGTGTCTTAGGCTAGATTTGAACTCAGGAAGATGAGTCTTTCTGACTTCTGGCCCAACTCTGTCCACTGCTCTACCTAGCTGCCCTAGAAAAACTAGGTTTAGATCTGTGATATATACTATATATCACAGATAAGCTCAAAATAGAAATATGACCTAAATAGAAAAGGTTACATTATAAAGAAGTTAGAATAAAATGAAATAAGGTATATTTCACAATTATGGCTAGGGAAAAAATTCTTAACCAAACTAGTAAACGATCACAAAAGATAAAATATATAATTTTGATTGTGAGATCAAATTTGCACAAATATAATTAGTAGTATAAGACAGAGGAAATTTATTTAAATGGTTTTGATGAGTTTGTTTAATAACAGTAGTATATTTTGCAAATATAAAAATAATTTAATAAAGAATGAGAGAAAAATAGATTTAATAATTATAGTGGAAATATAAATGAACTGAACTGCTTGAAAAAAAAAGAAATGGTTACAAAATGTATTAAAAATCCAACAATAGATTGTTTATAGGAAATATATTTAATACAGAAAGGTTTTAATAGATTTAAATTTAAAAACTGATGTAAAATTTTCCATGCTGTTGCTAATTCATGAAGAGTCAGGGTAAAACTGAGAATGTCAAAGTCTATAGAAGTAGAAACTGAAGGCCAGAGAGTGAAAGTGACTGGCTCAAAGTCATTCAATGAGTTAAGAGCACCCAGTTCTCTTAACTCCCAAGTCACTGCTTTTCAGAGTTTCCCAAAGTAGGCAATAGGGTGTTAGAATGATGGGAATAGGGCAGTAGTGGCCTCAGATACATTTGAGGGACATTGAATAAAAATAAGGGGGTAGTAGAAACATAAGGAAAGAAGAGAAGAAAATTTTGAAAAACCATTCATACATGTTTCATCTATTGTATATGAAAATTAAAGTCATAGTGACTACATTATTTTCCAAATAAACAGACAAAATGCAAGTTATAACCAATCAGTGGTCAAATCCATCGACAGGTCTTAACAAGCAAGTGTTGGCAAGCCGGCATGTCACAAACTATTGGGAAGTCCAGTATGCATCAGCTTAAATATGTGCCTGTAATGACTTGTTTACAATATAATGCTATACAGCTACATGACACAATATTGCATCATCAAAATTTCAGTGCAGGAAAAAACCCAAAAATTTACAATCAATTATTAAATTTAAGATGTGTCATTTTAAAAAATTTATATTTTTAATTGATATGAATTTTTTTAAATCATTAAAGGGTTAAAGAAAATTTGCCAGAGGGTTCTAAGAAAATTTTGTTGTTTTTTGTTTTTTGTTTTTTGCAAAGGGGGCAGTAGGCCAAATAAGTTTGAGAATCTCTGCTCTACGCCGTGCTGAGCTCTTCTCCTTCTCATGTCAGATTTCTTCCTCTCCTCATCTACTTTCCACATGTTGCCACCTTTCCTTCTCTCCATCTGCGGAGTTGACTGGACACAGGTGTTTTTCAGGTCAATGGCAATGATGATAATGGTGTATTATCTGGGAACTGGAGTGGAGATTACACTGGAGGCAAAGACCCTAGGAACTGGAATGGCAGTGTGGAGATCCTGAAGGAATGGAAGAAAAATCGTTTCCAGCCTGTCCGCTTTGGTCAATGTTGGGTCTTTGCCGGGACCCTGAATACAGGTACCCTGGGCAAATGCAGCCTGGCTGGTCAGTACAGAATGGTGAACTCACTCCCAAAAGCTTATCTCGAACTCCTATCCCTGAATCAGGAGTCAGGAGTCTTGGCTTCCAGTTCCAACTTTGTCAAATTCCCTTTGTGAATTTAACATCCCTGAGATCCAGTAGAATGAGGACAATCATATTGTACCACCTGCCTACAAGGGCTGCTGTGAGTTTAATGAGCCTTAAACTGCTATACAAATGTGAGTTATTGTTATTATCCTCTTATTACCTGAAGAAAGAGGGAAAATAATAGACTCATCTGAAGACTAATGTCACTAAATGTGGAGAGAAACACCTGGTTGGCCAGACCACAGCAACGCTTAGTAACCCTCTGCTAAATTATAGAGAGGTTGTGGCCCGCACCAGCCCTGAATGGACATGCAGAGCACAGGGGTTACAAGTAAATGGTGCTTTAAGGCTTACAGAGGGCCTTACTCACAGCGGCCCTGTGGCCTGAGTACTGTCAGCCCCATTTTATAGATGAGGGACCTGTGGTTCAGGGAACTGAGCTGAGCTGCCAATGTTTACATACACACAGGCCCTGTATTCCAGCCCAGATCTCCTGACTCCCCGCACCACACACCTACCCCAGAAGATTATTGTAAGGAAATGCTTCTGTAAACAGTGAAACTATATAAATGGAGATTGTCACCACTGCTACCACCATCACCATCATCGTCATCATCATCTAAGCTGTCTCCCTGGTTTTTTACTTCCAGTGCTTCGGTGTTTGGGGATTCCTGCCCGAGTGATCACCAACTTTAACTCAGCCCATGACACAGACCGCAACTTGACCATAGATGTCTACTATGACTCTCTAGGAAACCCATTAGACAGAGGGAGTGACAGCATTTGGTAAGCACCTCTCCTTCCCTCTGTACCGACTCTACAAAATTCAGGCATCTCCTTGTTCATACTGCTCCTGAGAGACTTAGCTCTAAACATTGGGTGAGGGGTTAGAAAGGGAGGAGGAGGAGAAGTACAGACTCAGGATGACAGACAGATTGATGACGCATCTAACATTAAACCATTCTGACATATTTCAGCACAGGATCTGATAGAGTGAAATACAAGATGTTTCGGTAACAGGTTACTCAGAAAACCTGCTATCACAATGGTTGCTCTCTCTTTGGAATCAAACCTAATAAAAAGAAAACTAGATTTTGGAAATTTCACTTAGAGCAGACAGTTTTAAGATTATAAAAATTTGGGGTTAGAAGGGTGCTTAGAATTTAAAACTGGAAGATAACTTAGAAAGCAATGTCAGGACTGAAAAGGACCTCAAAGCCAACAAATTTTAAATTGGTAGAACCTGGGAACATTTTGGAGCTCAAGGGGAGCACAGAATAGAGAAGGTTAAAGGTGGAAGGTTTCAAGGAGATATCTAATCCAGACCTCTCAGTTTGCTTAGGAAAAACTTGAGACCCACAGCGGTTGAGTTATTTGCCCATGATACAACTAGTGAAGTGGCAGAACCAAACCTAGAACCTAGATCTCCTGGGTTCCAGTGCTCTTTGCAGAATTCTGCACTACCACCTGATGTCATTTTAAATGCCTTATGGAGGATGCGGTAGAGAGCTCTGTGCAAAATTGCACACCTGCCTAGCCCTCCCACACATGCCAGCCTGGCCCTCCCACTCCTGCCTAACCCTCCAACATATGCCAGCAGAGCAGCTCTGCACATAACCAGACGACCCCCGACTTTGCAACAGCCTTGTAGGGGGCTTATGTCTGAAGGTCTCTGAGTGTCCCCCTCCAAGTCTATGTGAATGCTACACAGAAAGCTGTGGGATCTGGTCCCTACCCCTATTCTTTTATTTGCCAGGGGTAGAGGAAACTAAAGATCAGAAGATGTGGGTCCTCGTCCTGATTGTGCCCTTATCTGGTTCTGTGCCCCTGGCAAGTCATCTCCCCTCTAGGGTTCAGTTTCCTCTTATATGAATTGGAGAGAATGGATCAAATTATCTCTAAAGTTATCTTAAAAATTCTGATTCTCTAGACATCTTTTCCCACCCAGTAGCTGCTCCTCCCGGGGAAGCCACTCCCTCTTTTACTTAATCCCTGCACCATCTGGGGAAAGAAGGCCTAGAGCCATATAGGCTGGGTATGTAATAACAACCTGTCTTGGCAAGAATTTATAGCACAAAACAAATACTATTTGTGTTTGAATGGCATCTTGTGAAGAACAGGTAATAAATAATCTTGATTTTATCCTAAACTATATTAATGCAATTCTGCTTTTGGTCAGAATCCACCTGGCACCACATTTCAGAAAGTTCATCCACAAGCTGGAACAGGTCAAAGAAAGGAGGATGGCCAGGATGGGGCCTCAGAATCGTGACAGGCAAATAATATGTGCTAAGTGCTTCACAATTATTGTCTCATTTGATCCTCAGAAAGGTAGGGCTTTATTATCATCATTTTACAGATGAGAAAACTGAAGCACACAGGGGTTAGGTGACTTGCCTAGGACCATACGAAACCAGATTTTAACTCGTCTTCCCAAATCCAGGCTCGCACGCTCTATTCATTGTGGCACCCAGCTGCCCCTAAATGTGAGCATCAGTTAAAGGAATCTGGACTATTTAGCCTAGAGAAAAGAAGTCTTGGGTGGGGACATAATTGTTTTCTTGAGCTGTCTGCCACTGTCATGGGAATGAGAAGCAGGCTTATTTCTCAAGAGGCTCTAGAAGGCAGAACTAGGACCAATGAGGTGACGTTTCAGGGACTCAGATTTTGGCTCAGTATAATAAGAATTCACTATTCTAAGGACAAACAATCATCTAACAAGAGAATAAGCTGATTTGTTAGGTAAACTAATAATACGTAAATAAGCTATAATACCCTTGGTGTATATATAATAGAAGGGATTCGTGATCAGGTAGGAGAAGCCCCAAATTCCCATTCACCTCTTAAGATTCTGTGATTCAGTAGAACCCAAAGTGTTTTTCTGATCCATTGCTGCACAAAGTTCCTCCTTCCCCGATGACTGATTTTACCTCAAGGACCTACAAACCAAAGTACAGTAAATTGTAGTCATGGTCTGTCACCAGCCTTCTTCCAGTTATCCCCAGTTGGCATGGGTGGCATCTGATCACAGGGCTGGTGGGGAAAGAGTATGACCCCTTCTTTAACCAAATTCATCGGTACAGCTAGCTGAACTGTGTCCCAAGCAACGTGATCACCACAGGCAAGACCATTCCACATCTCATGATGCCAAGATGGTCAGAATACCCCATTTTGACCTCCCTTTGGGAGGGCACCCTATTGTGTCCGTCCTGCTGGTCAGATCAGAAGGAAAGCAATATATTGAGCTGACACAATGTTATCATTCCCTCTGATGAAACATCAGTATTCTTCAAAGGACCTTTCTTAAATTTGAACCTTCCTTCCCCTGCCCCCACTTAACACCCAAGTCAGAAAATACAACAGCCCCAACATACCCAAACGGATCTTTCGTGAGGAGGTAGGAAATATGTTTGTCCAAGGGAGGGACCTTAGTAATGGAAGAAGTACGTGGCTGAGAGTTAGGAGCCCACTTGCTCCATGTATGACCTTGAGCGAATGCCTTCTCTAATCCACACTGTAGTCACCCCATTTACAAAATGAGCACCAGTTAGACTAGATGATCCTTCAGGGCCCCTTCAGCCTTAATAATCCTCAAATACAGTGCTCAAAGGTTAAATCTCATTTGTAGACCATGTTCATCCCATAGTTTGCCACAAGATGGCAGAGTCTGCTGCTCTCGATCTACTTCCCCAGGGCTTTTCTGTGATTCCTTTGTCTGCTAACATAAATGAAGCCTCAGGCCCAGCCCAGGAAACCAGCATAACCAAATCAGCTGAAACAGCTTAGATTGTGGTTAGCTTTTACCTTGATGTTTCTGTTACATGCATGTGTCTTTGTGTATATCTCATTTGACTGAGCTCTCTTGGTTTTCTAAATCCACAAACTGGATTGCATATTTCTTGTAGTTAAGGAGCAATTTGGTAGCCTAGCCCTGTGCTCACTGAAACAGATTTGGGTCCCATGCAGAGGATCATAAAGTAAGAGTTTGAAAGGGGTCTCAGAGGTCATCTAGTTCAACCCCCTTATTTGGGGCAAAACAACTTTCGCAAGGTCACCCTGCTTATATATAAAAGACCATGAACTAGAATCTAGGCCCCCCAACTCTGAATCCAGCAGCCTGGTACACTTTAACTATTTCCCCTGGTACTGAGTACCTGAGGGGAAAAAATCTTTTTTCCTTAGACTTATAGGATAGAGGCATCTGAAAGGTCATTTATTCTAACTATCTTTCTTCCCCATCTCCTCCTGATCACCTATCTAACAGTAAAATATTTCTAAGGTTTATGTTATTCCTTATAACACCAATCCAATCATAAACAACTAACATGCTGTATTGGGTGATAAAAGTTGGAGGACATTGATTGCCCTGAAGTTAAAAGATGAACAAGACACACTTTGCCCTTAAGGCACTTACAATCCAGTTGAAGAGACAGCGGGTGTGTGAAAATGCAGCTTATGCGACTGGTAGAAGCCATAAGTACACCAGATCTCTCATGCCATGTCCTGTAATATGCTGCACCACCTAATAATCCCTGGGAGGAGAAAAGGGGCAAGAACAGGCCACTTTAGGCTAATTGGACAAGTATCCTCATACCTGAGCTCAGTGGCACTTAGGTACCTTCACACCTCTCACCCATCAGCCAACCACCTCAGCCTTCTTCTTTCTCCAGCTTCAAAGTTGGATATTCACCTCCCCTGGACTTTCTTAGAACTCTGCTTCCCAAGTGTCTGTCAGTCCAACGGAGGCCACAGACCTGGGAGAGATTCCCCTCCCCCAGGGCAGAATGCTGTCTAGTATTCTTTAAGGAAGAGAAATTTAGAAAATCGATTCATGACCAATGAGACCTTGAGTTCCTTTGTAAGGTCATCAACCATAAAATATTGTCAGATCCTTAGCATGTTGACTGGCCAATCTGGAAAGGAACTAGACTATGTAGTCTTTCCCTATCATTCATTGTATAGAGAAAGAAGCAAGACCCAAAGAAATGAAGTGAAATAGAGCAATGGGCATGTTCTATACCTTCTGCCTGAAATGATGGAAATTTGCCTACTATGGACTTTCCCTGTAAACTTTCCCCACAAATACTGCCTGCTCCTGACTTGTTCCTATTTCCACAGTCACAGAACCTGTGAAACAGGAATTGCTTTCTGAGCTACTTCCCAAGATAAGAATTTACATGCTGGCGCCAATCTGGTGTAGTAATGGAATATAGAACTGGAAAAGGGGGTCCTAACTTGCCATGTGACTTTGGACAAGTAACTTCACCTCTCTAGGTCTTAATTGGACTAAATGGCCTCTGAGATCACTTCCAGCCCCAGAATTTTATGGTCTAAGATTCATGCCCATTTTGCTTTTTTATTTTCTGTATTCAAATATTTTATATTCTTAGGTCTGTCCCTTCCAGCTCTAGTTTCTGTGAGTTCTTTGAGCCCAAAAGAGCAAGGTATATGCCAAGAACAGTCCGAGTTCTCACAGCATGTTACTTTAATTTTTTCTCCATAGGTAACAGACCAGAAATTGCTACCTATCAGCTCAGTATCAACATTTCCCTTTCAGACCAAGACTCTGAATTACTAAACCCAACTTTTTCTCAGTCCTTTAATTTCTTGACCTCTTTGCAGCATTAGGTACTATTTACTATCCCCTGAGTGGTCCCTGGGTTTCTGTGATGCTTTTTTCTCCTGTCCTTTTATGAATATTCACATTGCAGCATGTAATGAAGGTCTCCTGACCCTAGCTAACCCCATAGAGAGGAAGAATTTGGAATGTCAGATTCAGAGGGTTGATTGAATGCAGTGGCTAGGTTCAGATTGTGGATAGAACTGTTTGACCCTAGGCAAGTAATTTAACTTCACTGGGTCTCAGTTTCCTCATCTGTAAAATGAGAGAGTTGGACTAGATGGTCTCTGAAGTCCC
Source organism: Pseudocheirus occidentalis (assembly GCA_028646575.1). Classification (NCBI taxonomy): domain Eukaryota; kingdom Metazoa; phylum Chordata; class Mammalia; order Diprotodontia; family Pseudocheiridae; genus Pseudocheirus; species Pseudocheirus occidentalis. Next base: position 102,317,857 of record CM053595.1, on the reverse strand, counting down.
TTCCAGATCTGTGATCCTGTGATCAAGTCTAATCTCCAAGAAACCATCCCTGACCAACCCAAGTCATAGGGCTCCTCTCCCTTCCCTAAACCCCTGTGATATTTACTGTGTTGGGGAGAATTCACATATAGTCTCTTGGACTGTATAGTTATTTTTGTACATACATATTCTCTCTTTTACAATTATTCATCATCTTGGCTAATAAGAGTAATCACTTAACAGTTGTGTTAATAATATCTATCTGTAAGACAAGAGGATTGTGCTAGCTGACGTGACCCTGATAATATAACTTAAATATGATTTGGTTATTCAGGAATTTCCATGTCTGGAATGAAGCATGGTTTGTTCGAACTGACTTGAACTCACAGTATAATGGATGGCAAGTGTTGGATGCAACTCCACAGGAGAGAAGTCAAGGTAACCTAGTATGATTAAGTTAGTCTGACTTTCTCTTGCTCCTTAAATTGGTCATGGTTCAGCTAAATCTTTGCATCTTTGACTAATTGAGAGAAATGGGGAGGATGATACAGATGATATCAAAGTTATTTCTATTTGTCTTTGACATGATATATTTCCTAGCAAATTTAGCCCCCTTATTCTGTTTGGTTTTGACTGATAATAAAATGGGTTTGTATTCTCTGACCTTGTAACACTGAAAGGCAGGAAAATAGCTGCCCCTTGCTGTAATACAGGAGTCAGGAGGCCATCCTGGGATTTAACATCTGCCAGAGAAAAATTTCCTAAAACACAGCTTTCAATATGTCGTTGCCTGCCCCGAAACTTTCTCTTGCTCCTTTCTTCCCTCAGGATGAAGTCTGAACTTCATAATCTAGTCTCATTACCTCTATCTCAACTTTATCTTCCATTTTTGTCAGACTCAGATGCTCTGTTCCAGAGTGGCCATCATACCATCCCAAACACGAGCTGGCCTCGGGTTCTGCTGTTCACACATCTTTTCTCAGTGGCTGTAATGCCCCCACCCCTTCTTTCTGTGAATATAGATTCTGCCAATCTTTCAAGGCCCCTGCTAAAGTCTTCCTTTGGCATGAAGCCTACACCAACAGCTACTGCCCTCACTGATCCCTCCTTCCCATTCTTGAACTCAGAGGATCAGAAAATGTTTATCATTAGAAAAGAATGCATTGGTTAGCTAGTCCAGCCCTGTCTGTAACAGCCCTAACGGACGAGTCATTCAGCCTTAACTTAAAGATCTCCAACTGCCTCCCAAAGCAGCCCATTCTTTGGTCTTAACAGCTTTGGTTGTAAAGAAGTTCCTCTTTATATAGACTCAAATAGCTCATAATTTTTTTAAGCTCTCGTTGGGCCCTGATCACACATAGCCAGGCGTGACTCATCATTTCTTGTCCTTGTGAGGCTCCTGTCCTTATCTAGCCAATGACCTCCCTGAGGTCAGGAGTCACGCCTTCTCCTTTTGAGAGTGCTAAGGCACTCAGCAATTCCACAAAAAAGAGGTCGTTCGCTTTTCATGGGATCCTAAGACTTAGAATTGGAAGGACATCATATCATCCAGCTCCCTCATTTTATATTTGAGGAGAGAGAGGTACAGAAAGGTGACATGAGTTAACCAAAGTTGCACAAGTAGTAAATAAGAGGTCTAAAATTTGAACTCAAGTCTTCTGACAGCGAGTCTGTTGCTGTTTCAGTTACAGTTTCATGGCCCAGAAATAAATGCTTTGATTGAGCTTTGATTTTTCCTAATATTAAAGGATTCAATTGGGAAAATATTTCTCCAGAGCTTGTTATATGTAGAGCATCTTGCTGGGACCAAAGAAGATAAAAAATTCAGAGAGAATGTGTTCCCTGTCCTCACCTTTGCTATTCTAACAAAAATGTTTCTAGCTTCATATTATAGCCTGCCTGTCACAATGATCATTCTTTAATGCAGCCCCGTAAGCCCGCCCAAATGTATGACCCTTCTACCAGCTCTGGTACTTCCTGAATAGGAATTGTGGCCAGTATTCATCAAAGGGTAGAAGCCTTGAGGAGCAATGTAAAGATGGCCTTGCCGGGCCTCATTTTGACTTTGCTACAGCACTGTAGCAAATATAAGAACAGAGAGCATCGTCCCGGTCCCTAAGGAGCTCCCAGTATCAATCTAACAATCCTGGGAACCTATGATGAGAACTCAGTGAGTAGGAAAGACAGTATAATCTATCGGATGTGAGAAGAGGGAGCAATCCCTCTGAGATGAGGTGTTCAAGGAAGACTTCATGGAGTAGAACTTGATCTGGTTCTTGAGGGACAGATGGGATCTGGAGAGGCAGAGGAGAAAAAGGAAGGACATGGACATAATGGGAGGGTCTTCTCAGGGTGGAGGGAATGGCACAGGGGTGCGGATGTCTGGGCTGCATTTTCATGCTCTGTCTGACTCCTTGTGCCCTAGGAGTGTTCCAGTGTGGTCCTGCTTCTGTCATTGCCGTCAAGCAGGGTGATGTGAACCTGGATTTTGATATGCCCTTTGTGTTTTCGGAAGTGAATGCTGACCAGATCACCTGGATTATCAACACTGATAACAGCAAAAAGCAAACATCTTCTAAAACCAGCTCTGTGGGCAAATTCATCAGTACAAAGGCAGTGGGCAGCAATTCCCGCATGGATGTCACAGACAAATACAAATATGCTGAAGGTGAGGGCCCTGGTCCAGAGATAGGGGTCATCACACCCAGGAAGAGGGCTGTCCATCTCATGCTCTGTGATTCCAAACGTGGCAGGACTCATTCTCTCTAGTTCACTCATTCATTTAGCGAATACATATAAGCACCTGCTCCGGACAGCTCCTGATGTGAAATATAGACAAGAGAATGTAGTGAAAAGAACAGCAGACTGGCAATCAGGTGGCCTAAGGCCCTGTCCTGGCTGTGCCATCGACTAACTCCTTCATGACTTTAGATAAATCTCTTCTCTCCAGACTTCAGTTTCTTCATCTATAAAATGAGAGGTTGGAGTAGATGCCCTAGGTCCCTTTTAGAGCTGGCATCAACTGGTCTAAAGTTCTTTCCAGCTCTGATAGTCTCCATTTTATGATTCTTATGTAGAAAATAGTCATGGGCAGAATCAGTGCCAGGAAGAAGATTCCTTTGCATTCAGACACTGCCACCAACAATGCCAGCTACATCAGTTTTATGTCACCATTCTGAAGTGACTCTATGACCTGTCCCCCAGTCCTAAGAGTGCAGAATGAAAATAGGTCTCAGCAAATAAATGTTCCATGAATCCTAAAGAGGCAGACTTGAGTATGTGACCCATTCCAAGTTAATGTCATGTTAATGTGAAAGGCCTAGAATACAAGGTGAGACTAGAAACAAAAGAACTAGAACAACAAAAGAACAAATAGACCATGACTTATGTAATAAGCACTTTATAAAGTATAGTTACAAAGGGAAGCATTTATACATATTAAGTTTTCATATACAGCATCTTATTTTTGTCCCACAAGAGCCCTATGATATAGGGAAGGCAGACATTATTAACCCCATTTAACAGATGGGAAAACTAAAACTCAAAAATGTGAAATGACTTACCACAGGAGAGTCATTGGCAGATCCAGGACCTGACTGTTGGTCAACTGCTTTTTCCCCATGCACTGGCCCCTTGCAACTTGGATTGTCTACTTCTATCCCCTTACTGGACCATTTAAGGGGGAGAATGATCCAGTGGCATCCAGGTGACCTAACCTGGATTCTGGGCTCTGCCCCAGTCCCTGTGTGGCATGAAGCCGAGTCATTTGACCAGTCAGCCTCAATTTCCTCACCTAGTGACGCTAACTTTGCCCCAAGGAGTAGCTCATAAAAGTAGTTGCTAAGCATTTTGCATAACAAGAATGCTAAAGACTGAAAACAGGAGTAGGAAGTCCAGATTCCTGGGAAAACCCCAGCAGCTGACCTACATAGCCCTAGCCCCAGTGGGAGCCTCTGTCTGCAGACAGCTTGGGCCCCAAAATACAGTTACCAGCATAGTTCTTGGCCCCAGGTGTTCAGCCTGCGTCTTGACTAAAGGATGGAAAAAATCCAAGAGGAGCCTACATTGCAGGGACCTGGCTTCTCTGGTAATCTGATTAACTATTCTTCTCTCTCGAAAGCTAGAGCTGAACCTTCCCAGAGCCAAGCTGGGAGTAGATAGGGATAGGGTGAATAATTCCATCTCCCTTCTTTCCATTGAGATACTGTTATTTTGTAAGGCGCTGTAAGGGATTGGGGCTTTATACTGCCTCCCAGTCACAGACAGTTATACCCTAAAATAGAAGCGGTTAGAACTGGAGTGGCCCTTACAACATAGAATATCAAGCCTGGAATTGTCCTAAGATGGGAAGTTTAAGTTAAATTACGGTAAGAACAGCATCTGTCTTGTACTGATGTTTGTATCCCTAGCCCAGTGCCTCATGGTAGATACTTCATAAATGTTTCAGACTTAGAATCTTAAAGCTGAAAGGGACCTAAATAGAGATCATCCAGGGGTGAGGATGCTGAGACTTAAGGAAGGGAAGCACCTTGCCCCAAGTCACCCAGCAAATCAATAGCAAAAGCAAGACTAGATCTCAAATTCTACAGTCTGGTGCTCCTGCCGTTGTTATAAGGCCACCTCCAATACTATCTCCCTCCCCTTTGCACAGGTTCCAAGGAGGAGAGAGAGGTGTTCAGGAAGGCTCTGCAGAATCTGAAGCCCAATTCTGGCTTCAGCTCCACAGCATCTGGGGCAGAAAACACAGAAACGCGGGTAGCCAGCATCTCTGGGAAGTTCAAGGTCAATGGAGTTCTGGAAGTAGGGAAAGAAGTCAACCTGTCCCTGCAGCTCAAAAACCTGAATGAGGACTTGAAGACTCTCTCGGTGAACATGACAGCCTGGACCATTGTGTACAATGGGACCTTGGTACATGAGGTGTGGAAGGACTCCATCACAGCATCTCTGGACCCTCAAGAAGGTAATTTGTGAGCCCTTTCCTTTATAATTCCCTCTTCTACCACAATGTACAGTTGGCAGAATTCTCACATGTACGTTATCTAAAGATTATTGCCCCCACTATGCAGGTACCAAACCTGAGGCTCAGAGGATGCAAGTGACTTGCCCAAAGTCACTGAGTTAATACTGTCAGAAGGTAGGAATGTTGTCCCTCTCAATGGAGAAGAAGGACCACTTCACTCTTGTCTTTGTATCCCCTGGACCTAGAATGATGCACATAGTAGGTGCTTAATAAAGGTTTATTGAATACTTATTGATTCCACACTGCAGGGCAAAAAGTAATAGGAGCTGGCTGTAGCAGCACATAGTGCAAGAGAGGAAGAGACCTGGAGGATTTCAAAATGGCCCAGTGAGTGAAGATGGATAGAGGGGACAAGCACTGAACGGCGAGAGAGAGAGAGAGAGAGAGAAAGGAGAGAAGAGAGAGAGGAGGAAGAGAGATGATAGATAGATGATAGAGAGAGAGATAGAAAGATAGAGATAGGTAGAGATAGATAGATAGATAGATAGATGGATGGATGGATGGATGGATGATAGATAGATAGATAGATAGATAGATAGACAGATAGATAGATGGATGGATGGATGATAGATAGATAGATAGATAGATAGATAGATAGAT
>CM053595.1:102241369-102312158 GCA_028646575.1 Pseudocheirus occidentalis | reverse complement strand
GATAGATAGATAGATGGATGGATGGATGGATGAATGGATGATAGATAGACAGATAGATAGATGGATGGATGGATGGATGATAGATAGATAGATAGATAGATGATAGATAGATAGATGTAGATAGAGATAGGTGATAGAGACATAGATAGAGATAGGTAGATAGATAGATAGATAGATAGATAGACAGACAGACAGACAGACAGACAGATAGATAGATAGATAGAGATGATAGAGAGATAGGTAGGTAGATAGATCGATCAATAGATCAATAGATCGATAGATCAATCGATAGATAGATAGATAGATAGATAGATAGATAGATGGATGGATGGATAGATGGATGGATGTGTGGATGGATGGATGGATGGATGGATGGATGGATAGATGGATGGATGGATGGATGGATGGATGGATGGATGGATGGATGGATGGATGGATGATAGACAGGTAAATAGAGGTAGAGAGAGATTGATAGATGATAGATAGATAGATAGATGTAGATAGAGATAGACGATAGAGAGATAGGTAGATAGAGATAGATAGATTGAGAGGTAGATTGAGAGGTAGATTAGAGACAGATTAGAGGTGGATTGATTGATTGATAGATCAATATGTTGTCTCCCCATTAGAGCTTGAACATCTTAAAATCAGAGACTATCTTACTTTTCAATTTCTGTTTCCAGCACTTAGCAGAGCACTTTGCACATAGTAATCCCTTAGCAAATGTTTTATTCATTCATAGATAATCAGAACATTTATTAAGCATTTACTGTGTGCTAGTCACTGTGCTAAGTTCTAGGGATCGTTGACCTGAAAGTTTGGTTAAAGGAGGCAAACAAGCTAGGTGATTTCTATTTATATCATTTATTCCCTTAAAGCTAGCAGATACGTGCTACACAGAGCAAAAAACATATAAGTGCTAACTGTCTAGTACAAGAATGATAAAGGTTTTTTATATGCTTTAGGACAATCCCAGTATGTCTGTGTCCCTCAGATTTATGGTCTTCATATGTTTTTAGAAAGGAAGTTTCTTAGTTGTAAACACAAGTTGACAAGACAATTAACCAAGTAGTGTCAGTTGGACACTGTACATGCCTCTAGGAAAGATAAGAGAAGTCGCACTGTTCAGTTTTATCTGATCTTTGAAGTTGCTGACACAGAAAAGAGCATTTTTAGAGCAAAGCAAAGCAGTCTGATTGATTAGTTAAGGTTTTGGCTCCTATTAAGGTTCAAAAATGATTATCAGGATATAAATACAAGCAAGCCAAACACAGAGGGCTGGAGGCAGGGAAGGCACACACTCAGCAAGGTGTGGAGTGGGCAGGCCAGGGGCTAGAGCCAGTCCTTGTCAGCTCTCAAGAGCCATTTGTTAAATTTTCAGGGTGAGCATTTATACCTTGCAAATCTTTAAATATTACAAAGCAGAGTTTGGGTTATTCACGATTTTTGTCTAGATTTAAGAATGTGATGGTGTAAATGTTAATAATGCAGAGTAAACTGCTGGTTGTTAAATTTTTAACAGCTCACCCTTATCTGGGCCCGACAAAATCAGGCAGAAACTGACCCATCTGCACCGAGAGACCAGGACCAGAGTCCAGGTCACTGGTGGGAAGAGGTAAAAATGATCCATGGAGAGAGGGGGGCAGACCAAGAAGTGGCCTAAGTATTCTGAGGTGCTCGAATGAAAGATGTTTCTCAAAGTTGGGTTGTATGTTATAGAGCAATCCCTGAGCTCCAGGGGCCTCTGCCGAACAAGAACAACAGCCATCCCTCTTCTCCGGGATCTGGTTGGGAAGAATGGATAATAACAGCAGCCCTTCCCTTATACCTCCTCCCAGTGGCAGAACGTCATCATGATAACAGTCCCCACAACAATTCTGTGAGATGGATAGTACTTTGTTGTTGCAGTAAAACTTATTATCCTCATTTCACAAGTGGGGAAACCGAAGTTCAGAGGCCTCATTTCTTCCTCACACCAGCCCTAGGAGATAAATGCTTTTACAGATGAGGAAACTGAGTCAAACAGCAGTAAAGTGACTCATCCATGGTCATAAAGCTAGTGCCTGGGGCTGGAATTCAATTCAGATTTTCATACCCTCTCCCTCTCTTCTCCTGTGCCTCTGAGCAGCTTCGGACCAGATTACAAAGGGCTTTAAATGCGCTTCACTCATAAGCAGTGGGATGTTGCTTTTGAAGCAATCGAATGTTCTCAAGCAGGGGAGGAAGGTGCTTTAGGAAGTTTGTCTGGGCAGGCTAGATTGGAGAGAGCAGGGACAGGGACTGATGAGGGGGCTATTGCTGTAGAATTCTACAATGTCAGAGCTGTAAAGGACAATAAAAATCTAATTCAGTCGTGTCATTTCGCAAATGTGGGAACTGAGACCAAAAGTGGTGAAGTGGGTTGATGAGCCTTGGAGGCCGGGTCTGAGACGATAGTCTGTCTCTCTGCTTCTCTCAGGCATGGACCTGTACGGTCCAACTTTGGGGACACACAGAGCAGCCATGGGTCCCTGGAGCTCCAGAGAGGGTTTGGAGTAAGGGACATAAGCCAGATTGGTCCCTAGAGAAGTCTGACCCTGATAGAGGCCCAGGCTGGGGTAGAGAGGAGAAGAAAGAAGAAAGGAAGAAACCTGAGCCCTCTCCTCTTCTGGGGGAAATGGAAGCAAAGCAGAAAGCCAAGAACACTGGGCTAGGACCCAGTATAACTGGGTTTGAGACCTGTCTCTGCCATTAACTCACTGGGCAGCCACAAGCAAATTATTTCTCTCTGAGTCTGTTTCCTTGTTTATAGAATGGGAATAATACCCCCTGCACTGCCTACATCACAGGGTTGACGTGACAATCAAATGTATATGAAACATCTTGGGACCACAAAGTGAGACATAAATATGTGCCACTGGTATTGCCCAAGTGGACAGAATGCCCCAGAGTCCCCTCTATAAAGAAGGGGGGCAAAGAGCACAGACCACACCAACCTCCACACTAAGCTTTGCAGTAAGACCAGTAGGCAGGTGGGAGAGTCTGAAACCAGTGCAGAAACTGTGGGTTTAGGCTCCATGCACCTTCTTAACCTGGCACCCTCAGAGGTTGCTTTGAGTTTGAGATATCCCATCCTGGCTCATGTGAGCTTTCCTGTTTAAGTCAAACATAGCCTATGGCTGCAGCCACTTTCTGTGATTCAGGCAAGTGAGGGTAGGAAGGAAAGCATCACGCACAGGTTGGGCAGCGCTCTCAGCCCAGACATGTCTAGGCCCTGGGGACTTAAATGTCCTTCATTCTTCTCTAGGAAAGGGAGGGAACAACAGTGCCTTAGCTTTTGAAAACTCTCCCTTCTATGTCTGGCCTCTTGGGAGTTTGCTCAGCTTCTTTATGGTGGATGTCCCGTTCTAATCCCAGTGCAGCTGTTCCCACCAGGAATGCGGCCATCTCATCATCCACAGGGATGAAGGCATCTTTATCAGCCATTAACTAAGAGGAAAGTCACCCAAGTAATGACCAAAAAACATTTCCCCAGAGTAGGACAGCTTCACATTCACCTCCCAAGAAAACCCATGCTCATTCTTGGCATTCTCCTTCCAGAGATAGACTACCCACTGAAGCTCACCTATGCTCAGTATGAAAACTTCTTGACGGCAGACAACATGATCCGCATCACTGCTGTGTGCCAAGTTACAGATGAAGCTGAGGTTGTGGTAGAGAGAGACATCATCTTGGACAATCCTTCCATCACTCTGGAGGTAGGATGATGCTCCTTCTATGGCTTGGAGGGTGTGGGGCTGGTAAAGGGTAGAGACCCTGTGAGTGAGGGTTAAGGGTGAGGGGACCCTCACCAGTACATATGCACTCTCATTACATCGAAATTAGTACAGTCACATCTTGAGGATGCAGAAACCACTGCCATACCAAGAAGCCCTCAGTTTTCTCGAAGATCCTTCCTAAATATGCGCAGAGCCAGGGAACTTGGTGCATATGTGACTCCTGCCTAAGACCTAGTCGTGTCTCAACTCACGGGTTTGTACTAGACTGTTTCTCTGGTGCCATATTCACATGTGCAAGGAGATAAATAGCCACACTCCCTTTTTACCTTCCTCTTTTCCTGGGTCCCAATATTTACCAGCCTTTTTTGGTTCAAGATACATCTGTGAACTTGCAAGGTCACACTAGAGACGCACAATAAAGGAGGAGTGAAGGAAGCCAGGACAACACAGTCAATGTAGGATGTTGTCAGATTCTACCAGAGTAACCCAGTGCCCTGGGTGGGAAACAGCTACAGCTTTTCAGAAGCTTGCTCCCTTCTTGACTCCTCATCCTCCTGCAGAAAGCAGGCTGGCGCCCCATCTCCCTCAGGGGCTGGACATGTGGAGGCCTGCTGGCCCACAGGGGGCTCTGAGATCATTTCCTTTCCAAACTCAGTCTAAGCTGAGTCCTCATTTTGATGGAGAATTCTCTGACTTGAACTGGGGTTTCCTCTTCAAGGACCTCACCTGTCTTCTCCAGCCCATATATCTCACAGTAATTTAGAGTAGAGAGAGATATTAAAATGGTAGCACTGAGCAGAGTCACAGGACCTGGCTTTGAAATCCATTTCTGCTCCACACTGCTTGTGTGACCTTGGGCAAGTCACTGCCTCCCAGGGCCTCAGTTTCCTCCCCCGTAAAATGAGAAGGTTTAACTAGAGGACATCTGAGGTTCCTTCCAGCCCCAGATCTGTGATGCTCTGAGCCTGCTTTCTCCGCTGCCGAATGAAGAGGGCCTCTGAGGATCTTCCAGCTCTGAATTCCATGAGAATGCTAAGTTCTTAACACATATGTGGGGCTTTACAGTTTACAAAATGCACTCATTATCCATTACTATTAAAATACATTATTAGTATGGATGAATCACACCCGTTATCTTCTTGAATCCTCGGAAGGATTCGGTTTATGAGGCAGCAAGGCATCTTCCCCTTTACAAATGAGCCTGAGACTGGGAGAACTGAGGAAGCAGGGTCCTCTGTGGGGTCCCCTTCTTAGGCAGTAGCAGCACTGGGACTTGAACCCAGTTTGCATAACTCGAAGAGGGCCCCTCTCTGTCTTCTCTGGAAAGCCCTGAGGCACAAAGGTCTTGCAGAGCAGAGGCGAGGGGGGTCAGTCTCTCCACTGCCAGTATCTGCTGTAGAGTCTGATGGCCAGCAGAGATGTGGCAAGTTCAACTAAAAAGCTGCTGAAGCTGTTCAGGATCAGGGTGCTGTCCATGGCGGCCCCAGAAGACCTCCCTCCACCATAGGCGACACTGGCCTCAGAGGAGGGGAAGAAATGAGCTAAGAGGGAGGGAGGAGACCTAGAGAGAAAAGAATCAGGGTCCCCATTAGGCCATGAGTTCTCAAGCGCAGAAGCCTGTGCACAGCCCTGGGTCTGAGGCCAACCAGGATCCTTCCAAACTGCCTCCTAAATAGCCTGAGAACTCTTCCCCAGATCTGACCCATCTGTGCTGTGACAACATGCAGGGGACTCCCCTCTAACCACGGATGGCTTTAGAGAAAAGCCTGATGGGCTAACAATGGACTGTGTCTAGCACATACTCAAGAGTGGTATCACCAGGTTTAAAGTCCCATTTCACTAATGAGATTTAGGACCAGAGAAATTAAGTGACTTACCTGAAGACATCCAGCAGCAAGTAACTGAGATGAGATTTGAACCCTGGTCCCCAGGCACCAAGTACTGGTTTTCACTGTGCTACCCCTGCTGTTCTCCAGAGTCAAATGATATATCCTAAGGGCACTGTCATTTTATCATGTGCCTTTAACTGGGATGATCCCTGCACAGCCAGCCTCCCAGGGGCATGAGGACTATCACCTTTCTCTGCTAGCTGCATCTCATTCCAGAACACTGCATGCTTCCTGGGAAAGATCGAGAGATCTGTGACCCCTCCAGGCAGTCTGACATGACCATCCACCCTGGAGGAACCAAGGAAAGAAAGAAGGCCTTCTTTCCAGATCGTGGCATGGAGCTGGATGGGTGGCCTATGACACTCATCCGTCAGTGTGAATAGCTCAGAACGACAGCAGAGTCAAACAAAAAGGCAGGATCAGTATTGAACAAAATAGAAAAGTGGTAAATTTGGGGAAATTGCAAAGCTTCCCAAACTTCTCCCATAAACAAAGGCCCATCTTTTTCATACCGGTGGTCTCCAGTGTGATTGTCTAGTCACAATATGGAACACTACAATCTCTGAAAAATATTTAAAATGAAGGTCCCACAGTGAGCAGTAGAAAAGGGCATGGAGGGTGGGAGGGGAGGTGCAATTCAGCCACAACACATGATAAATAAGCAAACATCAAATAAAAGTCAGAGTAAAGGATGTTTTTGAAGAAAGGCCCAATTAAAAAATGCATAGTCAGGTAGTAAGAGTGAGGAATAAACCTCTGTCTTCCACTGTTACCAACAAGGGGTCAGGAGAAATCAAGGGGGGGCCCAGCATGTTGGGGGATCCCTCTGGTGAACCAGGAGAAGAGCAAGGACAGGAAGACATGGTGTAGTCAGGCACTGACAGGTTAGATTGACCATGGCATTGAGGACACTGGTCCATTTGAATAGTTTAAACTCACATGTTATGTTACGGGATTATTATTATAATTTTAAAATACATTATTGCAAAATAATATCAACTAATGTCCAATTTTTTTGAGTCAATGTTCAGGTATTTTTCTCAGAGTCAAATTGGGAGAAGTAGAACATAGTGGAAGGAACCTTGACCTAGGAACCAAGTGTGATGAGTTCTTTTCTTGGGTCTGTCACTGTCTCCAGGTGACCTTGGAGAAGTCAGTTGTCCTCTCTGGGCCCCAGTTTCCTCATCCATAAAAAAAAATGGTTGGTCTAGCTCAGTGGTATCAATCTCAAGTAGACATGGGACCAGTAAAGATTCCAGAGGCCTACATGAGACTTAGAAACCTCATATTAGCATTATTGATGTTGTATTGTATTTTAAAATTTATTTTGTTAAATATTACTCAATTATCATTAAATTATTCCCAGTTACAAGTACAATTACTCTATAGTGTTGCCCCTGGGCCTCACTATGGATGTCTCTGGTCTAAATGACGTCTGAGAGCCCTTTCTGTTCTAATTTCCCAAGTTTCTAAATCTGAGTCAGTGGCAGAGCTAGAACTAAAAGCCAGGTTTCTTGGCTCCTAATCATTTCCCCAACACCCCACTGCATCTTACACCATCCGTTCCCCACTGTCTTCTAGGTCAGGTAAAGAGGTACAGGCACTGGTTGGGCTTGGGAGACAATGCCATAATGTTGCAATCCATCTTTTCTCCACAGTTACTGGACCAGGCCAGAGTGAAGACCCCTGTAAATGTACGGGTTCTGTTTGCCAACCCCCTGGATGAGCCAGTGGATAATTGTGTGCTCACAGTGGAAGGCAGTGGTCTCATGCGTGGCAACCTCAAGATTAGGTGAGTTTTGGGGGCCTCAGCCTGGGCTAAGACTAGTGTGATTCAGGAAGCTGGTTTGATTAAATTTAACATGATTGGGGGGCCCTTGTAGTTCCCAAGGCTCAAAAATAGTGACATCCTTAGTGTGCAGAAAATCAGAGCCTGTATTCTACACCGCCTCTCCCATCTCCACTCTGTCCTTGCCAGTTGCTACAGGGACAAAGGGGTTGTAGACTTGAGGCAAGGGTGGGAAGCAGAGGACAAGGGGGCAACACCATCTGATGGGCACTCACAGAGGCCCACGGCTCTGGCACCAAAGCAAACCCACAAGAGTTCTGGGTCCCACCAGATCTAAGGCTATCTTGCCAACTTGACCTGTGACCTTAGGCAAATTGCTTCTTTTTTCTGGTCCCCAATTTCGTCCTCTGCAGAATGTGGGCCTATAAGATACATCTACTAAAATAATCGTCTAATAGAGATTTTATTGCCCTCAGACCCCTTACAGGACTGGGCGTTACTGGTTTCAGGGGTGACTGTAACAGGACACTTGAGGTATCCTTTAGACTCACTCTTGGCTCAGGGGTTTAGTGCAGAGCAGTTAGGTTTGTTCTGCCCACCCCAGGGGGCACACCCAGGACCAGTGAGGAGGGGGACTTTAGCTCACCACACAGAAGATTTCCTGACATTCCTACTAATGAAATGAGTGGTCCCAAGAAGAGGCAAGTTCCTCATCACTATAGGGGTTGTGGTTTGTTTTCCCAAAAGTGGAGGAAATTCATGCACTTAGTGAGGGTTTGGACACGGTGACTCCTGAGATCCTTCCAGCTCTTAGTCAATGACTCGGGGGGGGCTGTCACCTAGTCCTGCTCCTAACTCAGCTCTGTGGGGATGTCACTGGGGTGTCACCATTCCAACAGGGCTTTACACACTAGCCATGAGAATTTAAATCGTAGAATATAAGACATCGGAATTGGCAAGGACCTCAGAGACCACACAGTCTATGTGGAAGGAAGAATTGAGGCCCATAAAGATGAAGTGACATGTTCAAGGTCACACGGCTATAGTGGCAGAGTTAAGACTAGAACCCAAGTCTCATGATTTCCAACAGAGTTCTTCCTTTTTACAGCACTGTGTGGCCAAAGTGTCCCCTGGGTGACATGAGAACTGCATGGCTCGTTTTCTTGTCTCCTGACTTCTCCTTATGCTTCTTGCTTTTCTCTTCCCTTTAGGGTGCCGTCCCTACGCCCGAAGGAGCGCTCTAACTTCAAGTTTGAGATCACTCCCCTCAGGAGTGGCACTAAACAGCTACTCATTGACTTCTCCTGCAGCAAGTTCCCAGCAATCAAGGCCTTCCTGTCTGTCGATGTGACCGAATGAGGAGGCTGGAGTTATCTGCTGCCCAGCTCCCCTCCTGCCTAGATAGACTGGGGTCAAGGGCTTCTGGAAGTAGCCATGATACTCAGCCAGGGCTGTCCTGCCTAGAAAGCCCACCCAAGACCTAGGCTGCTCACACACCTTCCCTTCTCAATATACACACACACACACACACACACACACACACACACATACACACACACACACACACACACTGATATTCTTTTTCATATACACTCTCATACACATACATATTCTTTCTCCAATATACACATATACAACCCTTTTCGTATACTCTCTCTGTCTCTTTCACACACTCTCTCTCACTTCTCAGGTGGTGTCTGCAAAGGATGCCCCGCTTCACTTTTGCACATTCCCCAGCAGGTCATTCCTCCACAGGGCCATGGCTGCCTCCTCTGCTTCTCCTCTCTTTGATTTGCACTCTACTTACTGTTGAACTTTCAGGGTAGAAATAATAATAATAGTCCCGTCATTTTGATACAGTGCCTTACATACAGTTTCCCAAGCTCGTTACTGCTTGTAAGTCTTAGAGTTTACAAAGGCCTTACACATCCATTGTCTCATTGGATGCTTTCAGCAACCCCATGAGGGTAAAAAGGTAGGGATTTTTATCCCCATTTTACAGATAGAGAAAATGAGAGTCAGAAATATTAAGCAGATTGCCTATGGTCGCACAGCTAGTTGGTAGCAGAAGCAGGATTCAACCCCAGATCTACAGATCCCAAGTTGAGGGCTCATTCCACTGTATCTTTCCCCTCCCTTTCCATGAGGAAGAAGAGGACGTTTGAAGTGTTTGCCAGCTTGAGATGAGTGTTTGTGCTATTCCTGCTTCTACCTCAAGCCTGAAGATTTGGGGGATATAACCTGCCACAAGATACAACTCTATACATTGAACAATGGTAATAAAAAATGTTATACGACAGTGATGTTGAAGGACAGCCCACTTTCATGCCTGCAGAGGAAGGTGCTTCTCATAACCTTCTCTATTACCAAGCCTGGGCAGAGTTAAAGAAGCCCAGAGATCTGTCCCCACTGGCTGCCCCCATACTCCAGGTTTTCTAGCACCTTGGTTGTTACCACCGCCCTCCACCTCCATTTCTACTCTCTGAGATTTCTCTGAGTCTGTTTGATGGATTGTAGTCTCCTGGCTGAAGAAGGACTTAGAATACAGGAAATAAAAGCTGGAGGAGACCTTACAACACAAGATATCAGAGCTAGCGAAGACCTTAAAAAGGTAGAAATGATCTCGTCCAACCTCCCCATTTGGGGAAATAGATCTAGGGTAGAGAAGTGTCTTTTGTGGCAGAACCAAGAGTAGATCCCAAGTTTCTAGGCTTTTGGCCGCAAGGTTCTTTCCACAGTGGAGAGCTCTCCCCGCATAGAAAGAGGGGAAAAGAGGAGATTTTTGTCTCCATCCGTGGGAGGACGCCATGTGTAATCTCCAAGTGTAGGGTGTTTGGGGGTGTGACATTTTAGAAGACATTCCCTTTCTGTTTTTCCCAACTCATTGAGCTATGGAAATGATAGAAAGAGTTACTGCCTCTGCCTAACTGAACCATCCACCTCATGGCTCAGTGTGAGAAAAATAGATAAGCCAACCAAAAAAGGACAAGAAATAGATAGAGATAAAGAGAAACTTTCACTCAGACTAGTATCTAATTAGTTCAGATTAGTTCCAAAGCCATCACCACTTCCGAGGACTAGCTTTTTCTGTTACACCACCCAGTAGATGCCGCCTCCCCCATTCTGGAGCATGCACATGATGTTCACTCATCTCAATCAAGTATTTAACAAGAAAGATCCTACAACTGTAGACATTGGAGCATAGTAGGGGTAGAAAATTCCTTAGGAGAAACTTAGACACTGAAGAGACTTTCATATATAAACTGTTAAAGCCTGAACGAACCTTAAAAGATGAAATATCAGAATTGGAGAGTACAGAATCTCAAGAGCTGCAAGGAGTCTGGAAGTCCAGCTGGTTCAACCCATCCCTCTATAGAAATCCCTTCTTCAACATCTCCAACAAATGGTCAACTAGCCTTTCCTCAAAGTCCTCTACTGAGGGAGAAAACTGTCACTCCCAAGGCAGCCCATCCCTTTTTGGCATAGTCCTAATTGTCCCAAAGTTCTCCCTTACATTGAGTTGAAATGAACCCCCTTGCAATGTCTACCTATTACTTTGGTTCTCACCTCTAGAGTCAAAGAGAATGGGTCCAATTCTTCTTCCACATGAAAGTCCTTCAAATACTTCAGGGAGGAAGTAGTTGTCATATCCTCTCTAACTCTTCTCCAGGTTAAATATTTTCAGTTCTTTCAACGTGGGATAGTTTCCATTCCCTTCCCCTAGTCTTCCTCCTCCAATGTCTCTTAAAAATGTGTAATCTAGAACTTAACACAATGTGATAGGACTAGGACAGAGAACATCAGAGCTCTCACCTCCCCTGTTCTAGATATGATGCCTCTATAAAAACAACTTCAGATCAGCGTTCTTGGCTGCCGTGTTGCACCATTGACCAAACTTGAGCTTGTGGTGCATTAAACCTCCCCCACCCCTGATGTTTTTCACACAAATTTTATCCAGCCACACCACCCCCATATTGTGTTTGTAAGTTGATTTTTAAATCCAAGTGTAGGACTTTATATATTTATCCCTGTTAAATTTAATCTTAGTAGATCCAGACTATCATTCTAGCCAAAAATTTTACATTCTGATTCTGTTCCAATGTGCTAACTATCTTTCCCAGATTCGTATCATCTACAAATCAGATAAAGATGCCATCAATGCCTTTATCCAAACCACTTATAAAACTGTTCAGCACCATAAGCCCAAGGATGAATCTCTAGGACATTTTACTCTAGCCCTCTCTCCAAGTTGACATTGATGACCGCTCTTTTGGTTCAGTCATTCAGCCAGTTCTAAATCTACCCCATTGTGCTGACCCATATCTCTCCCTCTGGTCTACAAGGAGGGCACAAGAAACTTTGTTAAATGCTTTGTTAAACTCCAAACCATATCTACAATATTACCCTTATCTATAATTCTTGTCAATACATCAAGGACCTGTGATTTCACTGGGGTGGGGACTCCCTCCTCTGATACAAATCACAACTCATCAGTAAATTACAATCTTAGTTGCTTAAGGCTCAGAGAGGGTAAGCTTGTCCATGGTTATAGAGCCAGTATCAGCAGCAAGATTTGAACCCGGGTCTTCCTGATTCTAAGTCCAGTATTCTGGAGACACCAAGCTATGGAGGAGGGCCTGGCGTGCTGTGGTCCATGGGGTCACGAAGAGTCAGACACAACTGAACGACTGAACAACAACATGTCATGATGCTTCTCCAATTAGTCTGATAACCACTTCAAACTACATCATCTGACAGGTTGATTCTTGTTATAGCTACACTCTTTCTTAGCAATCATTGCTTCCCTTTCTATATGCTCACAAACCATTCCTATAAAAACACACGGTGGAACTTTGCCATTAATTAAAGTAAGTCTCACTGGTTTATAATTCATAGACTCTTCCTTCTTTTTTTTTTAAAAAGGTCCCCATTTGTCTTTATTTGCCCAACATAGTGTGCCCACATCAAAGAAGGTGCTGTGCTCTATGAGCAAAGCAGAATTGCATTATCTCCAAAGGAATATGAGATGTGCAGATTTAGAGACATCTCCCCTCCAAATGGTCATGAGGACTATTTGTACCCAACCTGGGGTAGAGCCTTTTTTTAAATTTTCATTGACTTGTTTATTTATTTTTATCTTACAAGATTCAGTTCCACAATCCCTTAAGTTTCCATTTTTTCCCCGCCCTGCCCCCCCATGGCAGCATGCAATCAAGTATAGGATCTGCAAATACTTGCACATTGTACAATAGTCTGGTTGTATAGAAGGGTTGTAACTAATGGAGTGAACAATGGGAAAAAAGAAAGAAAACCAAACATGAAAAAGAATGATAGCATGTAGATTTCTTCAGTCTCCATTAAACTCTAGTCTTTCTAGATCTTTCTCTGAATGTAGATATCTCCTTCCATCCTGAGATTTGTAAAGTTGTCTTATAACTATATGTTGCTGAGAAGAGTCCAGTTTATCAAAGTTGGTTGTCACACATACTACATGTCTATAATTGTGTACAAATTTTTCCTGGTTCTGTTCTCACTTAGCATCAGTTTGTGTAGGCCTTTTCAGGTGAATATGAAGACTGTCTCCTTCCCATTTCTTATAGCACAATAGTATTCCATTACATTCATATACCACAATTTGTTTAGCCGTTCCCCAATGGATGGGCATCCCCTTAATTTCCAGTTTTTTGCCACCACAAAGAGAACTGTAATAAATACATATGTGTCTTCCTCCCATATGTCTTGTACATATGGGTCTTCCTCCCACTTCTATGATCTCTTTGGGATACAACCCCAGAAGTAGTATTACTGGGTCAAAGGGTATGCAATTATTTATAGCCCTTTGGGCATAGTTTGTGATAGAACCTTTTGAGCTCACTCATCAGCCACAGTCAGACACACTGTACCTTGACCCAACAGAGTGATGACATTTTGGTCCTCTGTGACCACAAAGAACGACCACTGCCAGCACTGTCACCTGTCTTGAGGAACCAACAATCAGCAGAAGACATTATTTTATTCCGGATGTCTTTAATTTATTCAAGTACCTTTCCATTTCCACATTACATTCTGCAGTGATTACACCCCAAATCAAAACAGAAGTAGTATTACACATAATTACTATGGTGCTGCAGGTAAAATGTGCCTCCTTACTTTAGGATCTCCAGTTCATTGTTACTTATCCATTATTTGTGCATTTGTGTGCAGATATTTGAGACCTGTCTTATTCTCTATGATCTTTTAAAGATCAGTAACATCAGTTCAATAATCCCATCTGCCAAGTTTTTCAGTGCCCTGGTGGTATATAGTTGATCATTGCTCGACTGATTTAGGTCTGGTTGGTGTTCTTCTGCCATTGTTTCCTTTAGCCTGGGTTTTAACTGTCAGCTAGCCAGTACTGTGCTGAGAACCTTGCAAGTCTAGAGGTCCTCCACCCTGATCTCCGTTGCCTGTTATCATCCTGTCCTTCCCAAGTACCTGTCATGTCTTTTCTTGGAGCCTCCTCTTCCCTACAACACAAGTTGGAAGTCCCCTTTTTGGGCTGTTTTTAGCTGTTTTTGCCCATCTCCCTCAGCTCATTCCAAATGTTAGCATTCCTGATGCTCTTCTTAAGTGAGGCAGTTAGGTGGTGCAGTGGGTAGAACGCTGGACCCAGAGTTAGAAGTACCTGAGTTTGATCTGGCCTTAGGCACTTATTAGTTATGTGAGAGAGAGAAAGTCATTAACTCTCAGTAGACAAGGACTTTATTAAGGTGGTTTTCCCTCACCTTGCCCAGGTGGCAATGTCAAGGGAGCGCTGGTTAGGAGCAGCCAAGAACAATGGTGGAAGCTTCCACTGTCTGGTCACAAATGGACCCTAGAAAAAAACGATAGGCAGTGATAAAACTCAGAGAGAGCCTAGGCAAGAGAAACCTTTATTCTTGAAACATGTTGACACTAAGCATTTATATTGCAGGCTCTTTGGGACTAAGAGTTACTCTAGGATTTCTGTGAGTTTTTCCCAATAAAAACTTCTTCAGTCAATCAATGAAAATCTAAGTGAGCCAGTGAGTTCCCTGTATATATATATGTATATATACACATATATATACATATATATGTATATACACACATATATATACATATATATGTATACACACACACACACACACACACACATATATATAATTGTAGCTTCAGAATTTCATCCTTGGGAGCTCTCTTTTCCGCTTGGACTGACTTCCCCTAAAGAATTTTAGACCAGTGGGTCCTATTTATCACTTTTCTGAAGCCCTCTGACATCTGCTCTTTCAAAATCGATCATGTATATCGGGCTATCCCTGTCTTCTCTCTTCTCCTCAATCACAAATTCTAAGATGGAATGGTCCCTTGCCCCTAGTGTTCCTTTCATTTCTATTTGAACAGCCACCTCCTTATTGATCAGAATCAGGTCCAAGGTATCAGCTCCCCCAAGTCACCTACTTTACTTTTTAAAGAATGATTATCAATAAGGCACATCCAAAAAGATATCCCTTGTACTTGTCTTGCAGGTACACATTACACATGACTAAGCCTGTTCTGTTCCTTGAGCATATAGTACACATTACACATGACTAAGCCTGTTCTGTTCCTTGAGCATATAGCTAGAGGGAAAGGCGACATATCTGGAGCCTCTGCCAAGCCTATCAGAACTGAGATTCAGGGATGTTCGTCAGCCACCCATGGGGCAGAGTTTAGGTGCCTGTGATATGGTTCCCCATAAGAGGATAAGCTCTAGTAAGGGTGAGGAACCAGATAGTGGATGTTAGACCTAGAAAATGTAGTGGGGCAGGGGCTTGAGGACCAAAAATCTGTGGAATGAGGATAAATACATGCAAGTACTCTGTTTTTTGCTCTACTCCTTTACAAGACTTTTTTATTCCCTCCCCACTCCTTTCTTTTTTGAAAAAAAAATGAAATTATTAAGAGTAACAGTTACATGTTACATGAGATTGGAGCAGAAGAGGAGAGATGGAAGCTTAGGAAAGTAGGGAAATTTGATGGGATTGGGGCTGGGATGGGCCTTGTTTCTAGTGACTTCCTGTGAGCAAAGGTGCCTCCAAGAGTTATTTTGCTTGCCCCTCTGGTAAGAGGAGTTGGGAGCAGATATCAGCCTAATAGGAGTGGCATTGAATTTAGGCCTCTATTCCTTTAAGCATGAAGGAGAGCTGGTGTTGCGTGGGCCCAGCAGAGTGGTGCTATGGAGTGGAAAAAGCCCTGGGTGTATGGTTAGAGAAGCTAAAACCTAATCCTGGTTCTACCACTTATTACCTTGTACTATCTCAGAAAAGTTACAAGCAGGGCAGCTAGGTGGTGCACTAAACAGAGCACCAGCCCTGGAGTCAGGAGGACCTGAGTTCAAATACACCCTCAGACACTTGATGCTTACTAGCTATGTGACCTTGGGCAAATCACTTAACCCCAATTTCCTTACCTTCCCCCCTCCCCAAAAAAACAGTTACAATCTCTCTGGCCCTCATGTTCCTACTTCCTGAATTTTTTCATCTATTTCCTCCGTCTGTCCAAGTGGTCTGTTGTATACCTCTGACAAATTCCTTTTGTTTCCTTCTCTTGCAATTCCTGAATTTCTTCATATGAATGGACAGCTCAGTGGCATAATGGATAGAACCTGGGGCCTAGAGTCAGAAGGACCTGAGTTCAAATCCAACCTCAGACACTCACAAGCTCTGTGATCCTGGGCAAGTAACTTAACCTCTTTGCCTCAGTTTCCTCACCTGTAAATAGCACCTACATTGCACTCTTCAGGTTCTACTCTATGTCCTCCCATATTTCTTTGTGTTCCTCAAACTTGCCAGTCTTCATTGCATTAGAACCTAGGTTTCTCTTGACCTCCCCACCTGAGGGTTTTCCCCAACCCACAATGACTCTCTTAAAATAAAGTATTTATTTGAGCAGATCAATAATTAACATCACCGGTCCCGGCTATATGTGCAGAGAGTGGCACAGATGATGACTGCTGTAGAAGTATAGAAGGGAGGTCACCAAACACTCGAGTGCAGAGGAAAGGCTTCCTGAAAGAGATGTGCCCTCATTGGACCTTGAAGGAAAGTCAGAATTCAGAGATGCAGAGGAGATTGAGAGCATTCAAGTGGAAGAGGAGGTGCAGCATGGAGGATGGGATGGGAGGGCCCTTAAAAACCATGCAGTCTAACATTCTTCCCTGTTTTATAGATGAGAAAACCAAGACCCACACAGAAAAAGCTGTATCAAACGTATGGACAGAAAACAGAACAGAGCAACCTGACTGGACCAGGGGGCTTGCTGGGGATTGTAGGCAGTAAGGTTGGGGAGGTACTAGGGAGCCATGCTGTGGAGGACCTGACATGGCCAAAGTCAGCATGGAAGAATGGAAAGAGTACTGATTTATGAGTCAAAAGTTCAACCCCTCTGGGGCAGCTAGATGGTGCAGTGACAAGAACACCAGCCCTGGAGTCAGGAGGACCTGAGTTCAAATTCGGCCTCAGACACTTAACACAAAATTAGCCATGTGACCTTGGGCAAGTGACTTAACCCCAGTTACCCTACCTTCGCCCCTCCAAAAAAAGAAAAAGAAAAGAAAAAGGAAAAAAAAGAAAGAAAGAAAGTTCAACTCCTCGGGTTCAAACCCTGACCCTGCTATCTATCCACTGTGCTGCCATCTATAAAAATGAGGGGTTTGGACTGGATGACTCTTAAGGTCCCCTCCAGTTTTAAATACTCTGGCCAGAGGTGGGTGGGTTCCCAGGTCCCCATCACATTGTCCTGGCAAAGGTGGGGACACAATGCCATCCTGGAATATGATTTACTGAATTCTCCCCTATCATTTTCAGCTGCATCACTTACATAGCCTATTATTATGCCCAGTGTAGGAATTAAAACCAATTATAGCATCCCAACTACCTAGTATTTTAATTCTGTAGTGTGTTTGGTTCCTACTTGTTTACTGGGAGACTGTAACCCACCACTGCCTTCTCCACCCCTACCGCCAAAGGGCTGAACCCTGATGATTTTGCTTTAAGAATAGGGCATTTCCCAAACAAGCTAAACAATATTGCCCAAAGCTACCAATTACTGGGCAGACCAGGAGCCTCACAGATGACTCTGGCTAGGAAAATGTGGCTGGGTACTATCGAAACAAACAAGGCCATCTGATAACCCTCAGATACCCAAACAAGGAAGGAGCGATTTCCCCACATTTCAAATGCTGTCTCCTCCAGCAAAGCTTCCTGGTCTGGTTCTCCTCTAAACCTCTACCCAGTTTATCAGGGTTGGGGGCGGGGAGCTAGACTGGGTATCAGAAAACACGGGATTAGGGGGTTAGGCCCGTCTCTATCACCAGATCACTCCACAATTTGGGGCATATTTTTTCCCCTGAGTCTCTTTTTCCTCCCCTGAAAAAAATGGGAGAAGGAAAGAAGGATCTATCTAGATCAAGGATTCTTAACCTAGGATTCATGAAATCAATGCATAGGTTTTAGGGAATCCATGAACTTAGATGGGGAGAAAAATTACATTTCTCTTTTCATCAGCCTCCAACTGAACTTGAATATTTCCTTTCACTGTAAATGTAGGCAGCAAACCACAGTAGTATTAGGTTTTACCATACTGTCAAAGGGGCCCGTGACAAAAAAGGTTAAGAACCCTCAGGGTTATTAAGTTTTTTTTTTTCATTTTTATTAATTTTTTGTTTTTACCTTACTTTCATTTCCAAATATGTCCTTCCCTTCTCCCCACCTAGCATGCCATCCTTAATTATGTGACCCTGGGCCAGTCACTTAATCTGTTTGCCTCAGTTTCTTCATCTGTAAAACTAGGATAATAGTAGAATCTATCTCCCAGAGTTGTTGTGAGGACCAAATGAAATCATTGTAAAGTACTTAGCAACAATAGGCACATAGTAAGTGCTATATAACTTCAGCTATTTTCATTGTCATTATTGTTACAACAAAGTATAGGAAAGAGCATTTTTAAAGCAATTTAACAAAATTAACCAATGTGTCAACAAAGTCTGACAGTGTATGCAATATTCCATACATAGTCCTCCATCTCTGCAAAAAAAAGAAATTAAAATTTTTTTCATGTCTCTTCTGGTCATAATTTCACAGCACTCAGTGTCTATGGTGATGTTGTTCTTTCTCTTTATATCATTGTGGTCATTTTGAATATTGTTTTCCTGGTTCTGATTACTTCACTTTGGATCAGTTCACATAAGTCTTCCTTGTATTCATCAAATTCATTGTTTCTTACAGGATTTAACATTCTATTATGTTCGTGTGCCACAATTTGTTTGGGTATCCATTTGTTTGAAGTTTTTTGCTTCCACAAATGAGAATATCTTCTGTCCCGAAGGGTCAATGTTTCTACTGTGAAGAGTCAAGAGAAAAAGCAAAAGTAGGCTCTGCCCGCAAGGAGCAAACATTCAAAAAGGAGGAAACAGAACAGAGCAGAAGGGGCCAGGGTGGGAGAATTCCAGCAATATTTAGGTATTGGGAGCATTTGGAGTAGACCGGAACACACCTTCCAGGAACGATGGCAGAGTTGATTTGATCATGTTAGAACATGGCACTGCTAGATGGCACAGGGGATAGAGTGCCAGCTCAGAGTCAGGAAGACTTAATCTTCCTGAGTTCAAATCTAGCCTTAGACACTTACCCTTGTTCACCTCAGTGCCTCATCTGTAAAATGAGCCAGAGAAGAAAATGGCAAAGCACTGTGGTATCTTTACCAAGAAAAAAGGGATCACAAAGAATTGGCCATGACTAAATGACAAGAAGGTGAACTCTTTGGGATTAGGTGTTGCTGCATTCTTTATACTCGTATCCTCAGTGCTTAGAACAAACAGCTCCTGGATCATACAGAGCAGGCAGTTATTAAAATACTTGTTGATCGATTGTTCCAGAACTGGGGAAAGAGGAAGGGAAGGGAAAAGAAAGCTTCTAGAACCTGGCTTCTGGTTCTCCACAAGGCTATGGAGAAAATGGATTTAACCATTCATTCAGTACAAGAATTAAGACTCCTGGAACATGGTACAAAGTAACAGCAGTACTGTAAGGTGATCAGCTGTGACTGACTTAGCTATTCTCAGAAGTATGATGATCCAAGACAACTTATGTTCCAAGGACTTGCGAAAAATGTTATCCATCCCCAAAGAAAGAACTGATGGAGTCTGAATGTAGATTAAAGCATATTGTTTTGACCTTATTTTTCTTGGAGGTTTTTATTGGGTCTATGTTCTCTTTTACAGCATGACTAATATGTTTTACATGATTACACGTGTATAACCTATATCAAATTGCTTGCTTCTCAATGAGGGGACTGGGGAAATACGGAAAGAATTTGGAACTCAAAATTTAAAAACTAGTGTTGAAAATGTTTTACATATAAGTGGGGATAAATAAAATATAAAAATTTTTTAAAAGGCAAAAAATATTGAAGGATTAAGACTCCTGTATCCCTGCCCTTTCAGAAATCCCAGTCTAGTAAAGGGAATAAAGTATATACAGAGCAACAGAAAAAGTGCAGGAGAGAGGCAGAAGTGAGTGTGCTGGTCAATGATTTAACAACTGGCTCTCCAAAAAAAGGGGGTGGAGAATACAGCCCACTTTTTTCTTTTTTTTTCTTTTTGGAGGACAATTGGGGTTAAGTGACTTGCCCAAAGTCACATGGCTAGTGTGTCAAGTGTCTGAGGTCATATTTGAACTCAGGTCCTCCTGGCTCTAGGGCTGATGCTCTATTCACTGCACCACCTAGCCACCCCCCACTTTTAAATTTAGTTTGCATTAAGATTTTCTCCAAAACCTTAAGTTTAGGCAATCAAAAAACAATATCAAGTTCTAATTTGTAGGATTTGCTGATTTCTGAGGTGTAAATGTACAAAGTGCCATTCTGATTCAGAAGAATGGTGAGTGGAAATTGGATTTGGATGGCAATCTCAAAACATGAGCAGGATTTTAACACCTCGTTTTAGGGGAGGGGATATTAGAAGAAGATGACATTGCAGGCAGAAGGTAGGTGCTCAAGTACTTTGGGACTTTTACCCTTTTTCTTCATCATCTTTTCTCTGGCATGGAACCCTCCTCAGAATCATGTTTTTATGTATATTTTGAGTGCATAAAAATACATAGGATTGCAAAAGGAAACCAATTTGTTGAAATATAGCTATCAAAATGTTCTTGTTTTTTAATTGAACTTCTCAGTCCCCTTTAGATAGATCGGTTTCTATAACTCTTTGTTCTTGAATTGTTTGTCCAATACATGTTCTTTCTCAACCAATCAGCAAATATTTGCTGAGGCCTCTAATATGTAAAAAGATCTTATGCTTGGGGATCAAGGTAGATACAAAGGTAGCAAATGCAGTATGATCCTGGCCCTCCCTCATTCAGAAAGCAGGACTCATTCACACACAAATGAAAAAAATAATACCAAGTCATGAGTAGTATGTGTCAACCTCTTGATAAATGTAAGTGGTATGAATTTGCAGGAAGGAAGATTTCTGGGGTGGTTCAAAGAAGATTTTAATGAAAGGGATAGCACAAGGATGGATAGAATCTCAGAGGAGGGAAAGGTCAGTGTGAGCTGTGGTGATGAGAAAAGCATTTTGGAGGAGTCCTAGGGATATATGGCTTAATCTAGGCATTGAAGTAAGATTCAGTTTGGGGAAAGGGAGGATGAAAGGCATCCAAGTAGTGGGGAACACAAGAGTTTATCCATTAAAATGCATTTTTAAATAACTACTTTATGTCAGGCACCACCACTATCCTAACCTTACTCTTAAGTGATCAACCTAGGGAGCAGTGATGAACAAGTTCCTAAGGGAGTTCAGACAGACTAGCCTCAGACTGATCCTGGTTTAGGAGGGGGATGGGAGTGAAAGGTCACAGGTTGGAGGGAGAGACAGAAGGCTTCTTGAAGGAAGTGGTTTGAGGGCTGAGTGTACCTGGTTGGAGGTGGGAACAGTGTATGGGGACAGACTGTCAGATCCCTCAGGCCAACATCCTTATGGCAGCACAATCCCCAGATGGAGAGGAAGTACGCCTCTGACGTAGGACCTAAATTTGTGATTCAGACCCTCTATAAATTTCTGAAGCAAGAAGAAGGCTTCCTCAAAGAAAGGAACGGTAATCCCAGCTCAGTCAGATGCAGTCTGGGAAATAGTCAGCAGAGGGAGCTGATATGATATTGGCAGCCTCTTCTGGGTCCGCTCCCAGGAGCAGGCTACCTGCCTCCCAAAGCCGTCCCCATCTCAGCCTGTAGAGATTCAAAGGAACTTCCATAATGAAGGAAGATGGCCCATCCCCAAGTCAGGGAAGAAAGCTAGTGGTGGGGCTCAGTGGAGAGACGCTGTGATGTGATGGAGAGAACACTGACCTAGGAAAGTTCCCTGGGGGGAGACCAGGACCCTAGTTCCTGACTGCCACTTCAGGCAAGTCACTTCCCTGCTGGGCTCTCAGTGTCTTTGTCTTTAAAAATGAAGGAATAGAGTTAAACGGTCCCTAAATTTCTGCCAATACTTTATAGTCCCTCTTCTAATGTCTCTTTCGGTCTGACCTCATGTTCTAAGGATCCTCTAGTCAGAAGCATTCTTGTAAATATTTAACAACCAACTTTTTTGAGGGGAAAAAATGTATACACACTATGTTTAGATTCACTCTGCATTAATAACATTTTCCTATCACTTTTTTAAAAGTATTTATCCATTTTATTTATCATTTTAAAGAAAATAACTGGGTAGATCAGCCCGAGTAAAAGCAAAGGCTTGAGGAGAGTCAGCTGGGTTGGAATCGGAATCTGAGTCCGTGTGTGTCAGTCCCTACGGGAGTCTGCTACAGGCGACTAGCACAATGACTCTGAATTGTGGGACTCAGTGGTGCTGCAGGGACCATGGGCAGGGCAGCACGCCCTTCCTTACCCAACAACACCTGCATCGCCTGTGGACAAGCAAGACCTTCAGGCAGCACTGCCTTCTGGCCCCTTGGGTCAGCTGTATAACCTGGTGTGGTGCCCCACAGGCAGCCCCAGGGAACGGGCCTGGGCTCCTGGGACTCCCTTATGTCTTCAGGCAGTAAGTCAGACGATCATCTGTACAAGGTGATACTTCTAGGCAAGCACGGGGTGGGCAAAACCAGCCTGGCATGCATCTTTGGCAGCATTGAGGATGGCCCTGAAGCAGAGACCCTTGGCAATACCTATGACCTCTCCATTGTAGTGGATGGAGAAGAGGCTTCCCTTGTGGCGTTTGACATCAGGGAACCAGATGAGAGTCAGTGGCTGTCCAATCGTTTCATGAAGATGTGTGAGGCCTATGTAATTGTGTTCTCGGTCACTGACAAAGTTGGTTTTGAGAAGGTCTCAGAACTGCACATTCAGCTCCAGATCAGAGAACATCCCCATCATCCTTGTGAGCAACAAGAGTGACCTGGTCCAATCCAGAGAAGCCTCTGTGGATGAGGGCTGTCCATGCCTGTGCCATTGTGTTCTACTGCAAGTTCATTGAGACATCAGCGGTCCTTCACCACAATGTGCAGGCCCTGTTTGAGGCTATTGTCTGGCAGATCAGGCTCTGGAAGGACAGCAAAAAAGACAATGCCCAGTGAGTGGCCAACACCTAGAGGAGAGAGAGCATTAGCAAGAAGACAAAGCACTTCTTGGGCGGGATTGTGACCAAGAACAACAAAAAAATGGCTTTCAAGGCCAAATCTATATCCTGCCATGACCTCTCTGTGCTCTAGGCAGAAGTACTCTGGGGGAGGGAGAAAGGGAAGCGCCCCAGGGGGTGGCATAGAAGTATTCTTGATAGGCACAGGGCCCCTATCCATGGTATAGTGGAATGAGTGATGGACTTGAAATCCTAGGACCTGTGTTCAAATCCTAGGACTCTGCCACAAACTGTGATCTTGGAAAAGTTACTACCCCAATCTGGGACTCAGTTTATTCATCAACAAAATGAGGGAATGGGATAACTCAAAAATCCCTGACA
Source organism: Pseudocheirus occidentalis (assembly GCA_028646575.1). Taxonomy (NCBI): domain Eukaryota; kingdom Metazoa; phylum Chordata; class Mammalia; order Diprotodontia; family Pseudocheiridae; genus Pseudocheirus; species Pseudocheirus occidentalis. The sequence continues at coordinate 102,288,731 of CM053595.1, read as the reverse complement.
GCTTGAAATCCATGATACCTTAAGATTCATCCATGATTCTGGAAAGCAAGGCTGGAGTGACTGCCATGGGAGATTGGAGGCCAAAAGCAGCTAGCTGGAGCTCCAGCCCTTGCCCCAGGAGCGTCCCCCCAGCCAACGGGCCTGCCCCTCTGGCCTAGCTGGGCCCTGGGTGCTACAGATGGACATGGAGAGGGTGGCTCATCAGACATGACTACACTGCCCCAAATCACCCCTTGAGAGAGGCCCTAGGACTTATTTCAGACCCCTGTAGGGACAGTCCAAATCACATCTCAGTGGGAGAAAATAAATGGGGAGGGAGAGAGGAGACTTAGTTGACTATTTTATGCAGTAAGTTAATATTGCACTTCCATTTAGGTTGTTTGGTGAATTTGTTACTTGTTTACATGCAGACTTTTGTAATAAAGGATTATTTCCTCTTTAAAAAAAAGAAAATAGCTTAGTTTTATTTATCATTTATATAGCTATATAAGATATCATTTCTATGGTCTTTGGTTTTCCCATTTCTCCTCTAATTTTCTCTGTTTTACATTTTTAAAATTTATTTATATTTAACTTTTTTATTTTGAGTTTCAAATTCTCTCCCTACCTCCTGCACCTCTCCTACCCACTGAAAAGGCAAGCAATACAGTAATTATACATGTGAAATCATGCAAAATGTTTTCATATTAGCCATTTTTGTCACTTTAAGTATAGATAACTTTAAAAACAACAAATCAAGCCATGATTTTTGATGTATGCTTATTTCTAAGGTAAAAATGCTCGCACTGAAAATTTAACAATCAGCTTTCATGAACCTGTTCTAGCTGGCTCCAGTTACCATTACTTCTTGCTCTGATGTTTTCTGTTCTAAGGCCCCTTCTAGCTCTGATGCACTATGTTCTAAGAGCACCATAGAACTTCTAGGCATCATGGGTTGCATTGATTTGATTTTGTAACAGAGGCCACAGAGGTCACAAAACTGAGAAACAGATAAAAATTTATTTGGGGATTCCCCCTCCCAGCTCATTCCCTTTCATCCCTTGACAGGCTCTTTGCCGTCTCCGTTCTGACTCTCCTCATCCAAGGCCTTCAGGCAGCCTTTTAATTAGAAAGCTTTGCCCACAAAAACCCTGATGAGGTCAGTCCACCCTGGCTGATACAAGAGCCCCTGGGGGGAGGCAGGGAGGAGCCTAACCAGGAGAGAATGTACTTTAATTCAAATCAAAACCAACTAAAGAAGTGAAGCTATATGATGAATATCTGGCAGGATGATGGCTGACAAGGCAGGCTGCTACAGTCTGGCTTTCCAAAATGTTCTGAGTTCCTTTGGGTCAAGAACTCAACTCAACGCTGTCACTCAAAGACCCTCACAGTCTGACCCCAGTCTATCTTTCCAAGATCACTGTATAACTCCCCTTCATGCATTCTCTGATTCATCCAGTAAGTAGTAAAAATGTAAAAGTAGTAAAACACCAGAAAAATAGCCCTTACCCTAGAAAGCTACTATGACAACAGGGAAGATCAAAACACAAACTCAGAAGAGGATGACAATGACAACATATTCACATGAAAAGTTCAAAGTCTCAAGACCAAAAAACCTTCTTGGAAGAGGTAAAAAATAAGAGAAGTGGAAGAAAAATTGTGAAAAGAAATGAGAGATATGCAAGAGATAGTCAACAACTTGGAAAAGGAAGGACAAAAACTGACTGAAGAAAATGATTCCTTAAAAAATACAATTGATCAAATGGGGAAAAAAACCCACTGAAGAAAAAGCTCCTTTAAAAATAGAATCAACCAAATGGAAAAGGGAGTACAAAAGCTAACTGAAGAAAATAATTCCTTAAAAATTAGAATTCAGTAAGTGAAAGTTAATGACTCTATGAGACATCAAGAATCAGTCAAATAAAATCAAAAGAATTAAAAATATAAGAAAATGTAAAATACCTCATTGGAAAAACAACTGCCCTGGAAAATAGATAGAGGGATAATGTAAGAATTATTAGAATACTGGAAAGCCATGATCAAAAAAGAGCCTGGACAGCATCTTTCAAGAAATTATCAAGCAAAACTGCCTGATATCCTAGAACCAAAGGGTAAAATAGTAATTAAAAGAATTCACCATTTACCTCCTAAAAGAGATCCCAAAATGAAAACTCCAAAAAATATTGTAGTCAAATTCCAGAATTATCAGATCAAAGAGAAAATATTGCAAGCAGCTAGGAAAAAATAGTTCAGATATCAAGGAGTCACACTCAGGATGACGCAGGGTTTAGCAGCTTCAACATCAAAGGATCAGAGGACTTGGAATATGATATCCTGGAAAGACAAAAGATCACGGATTACAACCAAGAATCAATTACCCAGCAAAATTGAGCATAATCTTTCAGGAGAAAAGATGGATATTCAATGAAAAAGAGGACTTTCAAACTTTCCTGATGAAAAGATCAAAACTGAAAAGAAAATCCAATCTTCAAATACAAAACTCAAGAGAAGCATAAAAAGCTAAATGGGGGGGAGGGGGGAAGATGGTAGGAGGACCATGTTATCCAATAAGGTTAAACTGTTTAGATCCCTACCCAAAAAGATGATACTTATACTCTTGAGAATTGTATCTCCATTAAGGCAATTAGAAGAAGTATAAATAGACAGAGGGTGTGGGTATAAGTTGACTTTGATGTGATGATATAAAAAAAATCAAGGGGTGATAAAAAGGATTGTACTGGGAGAAGAGCAAAGGGTGGAGCAGAATAGCATAAATTATATCACATGAAGAGCAGCAAAAGACCTATTACAGTAGAGGGAAAGAAGGGAGGGGGTGAGCATTGTTTGAACCTTTCTCTCATTGGATTTGACTCAAAGAAGGAATAACATTCACATTCAGTTGGGTACAGAAATTTATCTTACCCTATAGGGAAGTAGGAGAGAAAAAAGGAAAGAAAAGGGAGTGGGGCCAAAAGAAGGAAGGCCAGAAGTAGGAGGTGAAAGAAGAAAGAAAAGGAAGGGGGGCTGATAGAAGGAAGGACAGATTGAGGGAAGTAGTGGTCAGAAGCAAAACACAGTGTGAAAGGAGAAAGAAAAGTATAAAGGGTGTGAAAATAGGATGGAGGGAAATACACAGTTAGTAATCATGATTGTGAATGTGAATGGGATGAACTCTCCCATAAAACTGAAGTGGATAGCAGAGTAAATTAAAAACCAGAATCCTACAATATGTTGTTTACAAGAAACACATTTGAATCACAAAGATACACATAGAGTAAAGGTAAAAAGGGGAAGCATAATAAAGCAGGCTTCAGTTGAAGCTAAAAAAAAAAATCTGGGATAGTAACCCTGATCTCAGACAAAGTAAAAGCAAAAAATAGATCTAATTAAAAGAGATAAGGAAGGTGGCTAGGTGGCACCATGAATATATCACTGGCCCTGGAGTCAGGAGGACCTGAGTTCAAATCTGGCCTCAGACACTTGACATACTTACTAGCTATGTGACTTTGGGCAAGTCACTTAACCCCAATTGCCCTCCAAAAAGAAAAAAAGATAGTGAAGGAAACTACATCTTGCTAAAAAAAAATACCATCAACAATGAATATCAATACTAAACATATACGCACCATGTGGTATAGTGTCCAAATTCTTAGAGAAGAAGTTAAATGAATTACAGGAAGAAACAGACAACAAAACTGTGGGAGACCTCAACCTACTCTTCTCAGAGCTAGATAAATCCAACCACAAAATAAAAAAGAAATAAGTAAAGGAGGTGAATAGAATTTTAGAAAAGTTAGATATGATAACCTCTGGAGAAAACTAAATAGGGATAGAAATATACCTTTTTCTCAGCAGTAAATGGCTGCGTATTAAGGCATAAAAACCTCAAAATCAAATGCAGAAAGGCAGAAAGATTAAATGCCTCCTTTTAAGATCACAATTCAATAAAAATTACATATAATAAAGGGCCATGGAAAGATAGTTTAAAATTTAATTGTAAACTAAATAATCTAATCCTAAAGAATGAGTGGGTCAAAAAACAAATCATAGAAACAATCGATAATTTCATCAGAGGACTTCTGCTCTCAGTATTAATTCCAACTGGAGCTCATTTCCTTTGAGAAACCTCTAAGAAGGGCTGGCTTCAAAGTTGATCTCAGGACATTTTGAAGACTTGGAAGAAGCCCTTATGTCTCCTGACCTCCAACCTACCTACCAGATTGGCAGCAATGGTGTTAGGAATAGAGACAATTACAATGACAGCAATGAAAAGCAAGACAGCAGCACAGATTCCAGTGACATCCTTATCCTGGATGATTGTGCCAATGATGCCTACAGCAATGAACATGCTTTATTCCAAGAAGAAATAATGCTCACTGGTAGCCCCCAGCTTCCCAGCTTGCAAATTCAGTTGGAACAGAGCTACACAAGCTCTGTAGAGAAAAGAGGAATAGCTGTAGAAATGGAAGAGGAAAGGGAAGAAGAGCACAGAGACAGTGAAGCCAGAAGTCAATGGGAAGATCAGAGAGTCCCACCTCCAGGCTCCACTTTGGATGATGGTGATACTATATCTGCTTCAAGTGATCCAGGGAACAATACAAATGAAGGGGGTTTTTAAAGAAGAATTCTTTGTGACTCCTTTGTCCCCCTCATCTGCTCAAAGACATCTAGAAGATGATGACTGTAGGCATTCCAGGCTCTCACTACCAGACAAGGAGAAAAAGGGAGTCACACAGTCCTAGATGTGTGAAGCCAGAGCAACGTGCCAGCTGCATTTTCCCTTATGATCTTTCCCTTTGTCGGTTATTCTGAGGGACTTCAGGTGTCACTTTCCAAAGAGAGCAGGAAACCCCAGGCAGCCAATGTGCACTCAGACTCAAGAGCCTGCCAGTCAATAGTAGAGATGCTGGAAGGACTTGAGGGGGCTTTCCTCACATTCTCTCCCACTTTCTTTCCTCCTTTTCATTTTCCCCTGTGGCTAGCTGAACACAAGGGAAGTCTTTACACTAGGGAAGCCAGTCTCCCTGCACCTTCCTACCCTTTCCCCTCTCCAGGCAGCTTTTAAGATTACTAAAAATTGTTTTAGAACCACCTTAAAAAATAATAGTGAATGTGTCAAAATTATATACATCTCCAAATGAGAGATCAGAGAAGACTCCAACATCCCACCACATTACAAAGGTGAGAGACTTCAGATTTCTGTGGTCTTTTTTTTATGTGTTAATCATTTGTGATGACTTTCCCCCTTTAATCCCAGAAGTAAAAGCATTTGTAATCAGAGATGGTTTTCTGGGGGAGTGTGGAGGAAGAATAGGGGCAAATATTCTGGTGATAGAAAGAAATCATTTCAATAAAATTTATTTTTAAAAAAATAATAATTTCATCAGAGAGAACAACAATAATGGGACAACATACCACAATTTCTGGGAGGCAGTCAAACCAGTTCTAAGGGGAAATTTTATATCTCTAAATGTTTCTATGACTAAAATAGAGAAAGAGCAGATCAATGAATTGGGCATGCAACTAAAAACCTTGAAAAAGAACAAATTAAAAATCCCCAATTAAATACTAAATTAGAAATTCTGAAAATCAAAGGAGAGTTTTATAAAAACTCAAAGTAAGAAAACTATTGAACTAATAAAACTAAGGGCTGGTTTCATGGAAAAAAAGAAACAATAAAACAGATAAATCTTTGGTTAATGTGATTAAAAAAGAAGAAAACCAAAGTACCAATATCAAAAATGAAAAGAACGAATTCACTACCAAAGAAGAGGAAATTAAAGCAATAATTAGGAGGTATTTTGCCCACCTGTATGCCAATAAATTTGACAGTCTAAGTCAAATGGATAATATTTACAAAAACATAAATTGCCTAGATTAACAAAAAAAGAAAAGAAAATACTTAAGCCCATTTTAGAAAAACAAACTGAACAAGCCATCAATGAACTCCCTAAGAAAAAAGCTCCAGGCCAAATGGATTTATAAATTAATTCTACCCAACATTTAAAGAGCAATTCATTCCAATACTATATAAAGTATCTGGAAAAATAGGCAAAAAATGTGTCCTACCACCTTCCTTTTATGAAACAATTATGGCTGTGATACCTAAACCAGGAAGAGCCAAAATAGAGAGAGAAAATTATAGACCAATTTCCCTAATGACTATTGATGCAAAAATTTTAAATAAAATATTAGCAAAGAGATTGAAAGCAATTTATCACAAGGATAATACAGGGGAGATTTATAACAGGAATGCAGGGTTAGTTCAATATTAGGAAAACTATCAACATAATTTACCATATCAATAACAAAACTAACAGAAATCATATAATTATCTCAATAGTTGAAGAAAACGCTTTTGACAAAATATAGCACCCATTCTTATTAAATACAATAGAGAGCATAGGAATAAATGGAGTTTTTCTTAAAATGACAAGTAACATCTATTTAAAACCATCAGCAAGCATTATATGTAACAGGGATAAGCTAGAAGCTTTTCCAATAAGATCAAGAGTGAAACAAGGATGCCCACTCTCACCACTATTGTTTAATATTGTACTAGAAATGTTAGAGAGAGTAGATAATGCCTAGATTGTAAGCCTGAGTAACTGAGAGGATGGTGATACCCTCAACAGTAAAATTTTGGAAGTGGGGAAGGGTTTGGGGAGAAATACACTAAGTTTAGTTTTGGACATGTTGAGTTTAAAATGTCTATGGCACATCTAGTTCAAGATGTCTAAAAGTCAGTTGGAGGCAGCTAGGTGGAGCAGTGAATAGAGCACCGGCCCTGGAGTCAGGAGGATGTCAGATCCGGCCTCAGATACTTAACATTTACCAGCTGTGTAACCTTGGGCAAGTCACTTAACACCAATTGCCCTGTCTTTCCCCCTCCAGCAAAAAAGGCAGTTGGACATGTGAGACCCTAGGCTCATATGAGATATGATATGAGATATGAGACTCTAGGTCATCAGAGAGGTCAGGGCTTGATAAGAAGTTTTGAGAATCATGAACATAGAGATGATCATTGAATATATGAAAATGATGAGCTCACCAAGTGAAATAGTACATAGAGGGAGAAGAAAATAGGGCCCTGCACAAAGCCCTATGGGATAACCATGGTTAGTGGACATGACCTGGATGAAGGTCCATCAAGGAAGACAGAGAAAGAGCAGTCAGATGGGAGAAGAACCAAGAGAGAGCGGTGTCACAAAAGCTAGAGAGAAGAGATTATCAAAGAGAATAGGGCAGTGTGTAATGTGAAATGCTCCAGAGAGGTCAAGGAGAATGAGAGCCCAAGTAGCTGATGCACAATCACCTGTGACCACCTACCACAGAGACCATAGAGTCTAACTTCCAGGGGCCTTTGCCACTGTTACGGCACTGGGCAAATCATTTTCCCTCAGTGGTCCTCAGTTTTTCCATTTGAAAATGAAAGTGTTGGACTCATGTCCTGCTAATATTCTATGGTCTGTGTCCCAAAGTCCCTTCCTACCTCTGAAGTCTACTGTCTGTGGGACTTTGGACTCAGCACTTACCCTTTATGGCCCTGGTTTCCTTATCTATAACGTGATGGCATTAGAGTAGATGGCCTCTGAGCTCCTTTCTAGCTCCAGACCTGTGATCCTTCCAGTTCTGATATCCTGTGTTCTAAAGCCCCCATGGGACTTCCAGGCATCATAAATTGGGTGGACCTGGCCTAGATAGAAACACTGTGGAAAGTGATGGTTGTCAAAGCCTCCAGGGCTTTTTGAGAGGGAAGTTCCCCATGACAGGTACCAGCCTGTTAGTGAGGGCTACAAGACGCCAACCATAAAATAGAGAGAGAGAGAGACTCCACCCCTCCCAAATGACCACACCATTGGGGAGAGGAAGATGTCATATACAGATGGGTCAGAAAGATGGAGATGGAGAAAATTACATAGGAAACCAGGACTGCAGGGAGGGAGACAGCCCCTCCACCAGTAACACAGCACTTGCCTTCATCTCAGAAGAGAACATAAGCCTGAATGTAAAACCTATAAATTGTCTGAAAGCCAAAGAATCAACATTCATAGAATTATAGAATGAGAGCTGGAAGGGACCAGAGAGATCATCCATCTGGTCCAACCCTCTCCTTTTTACAAATGAGAAAACTGAGGCAATTGGAATTAAGTGACCTACCCAAGGTCACATGACTAGTTAGTGTTAAGTGTCTGAGGTAGGATTTGAACTCAGGTCCTCCTGACTGCAGGGCCAGTGCTCTATTCACTGTGCCATTTAGCTGCCCCAAGAAACTGTTTTGTATTTGATGAGTCTTAGGAGTCTAAGCAGGCCGAGTACAGAGTAGGGAGACCCTCCTTAGCATCCCCACTGCTGTCCTCTAGTTCACTTCCTCTTCCCAAATGCACCTGGTCCATTGTCATGGCCTCCTAATCCATGTCCCTGCCTCCAGGTCCTTCCTTCCTAACCCATCCTGGGTTAGAACAAACTGACAGAATCATCTTCTAATGCATCACATCTCTCCTCCACTTAAAAACTTTCCATACTTTTAACAAAAAAATTAATTTTAATTAAAAAAATCTTCCACTGATTGCCTGTTGTTCACAGAAAAAGTCTAAACTCTTTTGCCTAGAACGAGGACCTCATCTTATAAGAGGGGGAAAAGAGGCCATTTGATGAAAACGCTCCCTTTTCTCCTGTTCCTCATTTCCCATCACTCAGCTATCTCCCTCCATTGGGTCCTCCTTCACCCTGTGGCCTCTCTCCTTTCTAAGGCAAACACCTCAGCAAGCACCCTCATTTACATCCACTTTCCACTTCTCCAGCACACTGACTCCTCTATGCCCCTCTCTTTCTAATGTTCAGTCTCCATGATGCATCCTTCCCTGCCGTCAGCGAGAATGCTCATGTCTCCTCCACCTCTAAAAAGAAGCCCTCACTTGATTCGACCATTCCCAGTAATTACTGTACTAGATTTCTCCTTCCCTTCTAACTAAACTCTTTGAGAAAGCTGTCCAACACTTCCTCTTCTTGCTTCTAACTCCATCATTCAATTAACATTGCCCTTGTCAGTGACCAGTGCCTTCTTCATAGCCAGGTCTATGGCCTTTCCTCAGTCGTAAGTCTCCTTGAGTTCTCTGCAGGATCTGACCCTGTTGATAACTTTCTCCTCCTGGATGCTCTTTCCTCTCTAAGTTTCCATGTCACTACTGGCTCCTGGTTCTCTTCCTCTCTTATCCAATCATTCTTTCTCAGTCCCCTTTGCTGGTTCTTCATTTGTATCATGCCCACTAATGGTAGCTGAAGCAGGCTCTGTGAAGCTCTTAGACCTTGGTCAGGCATTGAAGATGCCAAGGTCATCCACTACATTCTGGTCATCTCCAGTTGCCTTGACTTTTGTCTTGATGTTGATGACCTGGAAGAGAGAACAAAATTGATGACTTTACCTCTCTTAAATCCAATTCACTCTCAAGTCAAGACATCACCCTGTGATAACATTGGTGCACTTTCAAAACAAAAACAACAGTTAACTATGGAGATACTCCGAGGCTCTGTCCTGGGTTCTCTTCTCTTTCCATCTTATTTGTGACCTCATCAGATTCCGTGTGTTCTATTATCATCTTACGCAGAGAATTCCCGGATCTATATGTCCAGCCTCAGTCTCTCCTAAGCTAGTTATGCATTTTCAACTGCTTTTTGGATATGGGGAAACAGGAAACATATGTATGTCTCATACACATATTAAACTCAGCTTGTCCAAAATAGAACTCATCTTTCCCCCCAGAAACTTTCCCTTCATCTTTCCAGGAACCGAGGCTCCAAGCCTAGAGTCATCCTTGACTCCTCACTGCTATTTATCTCACATGTCCAACTCATTACTAAATCTTTTCATTTCTAACTTTATTTTTTTTTCAAGGCAGTTGAGGTTAAGTGACTTGGCCAGAGTCACACAACTAGTAAGTGTTTGTAGCTGGATTTTACAGGTTCAAATTCAAATTCAAACTCTAGGGCTGGCAGTCTATCTGCTGCACCACCCCCTCATTTCTGCCTTTACTTCTCGCCTTTACCTCCTTATTCTCACTCCTCATAGCCACGACACTAGGTTAGGCCCTCCTCAGCCCTCTCCTGGACCGCTGTCACCTTTCCAACTTGTATCCCTCCCTCAAGCCTCTCTCCACTACACCCCATTCTCTACTCATCTGCCAAGGTGATTATTCTGACAGTGTTACCCCACTTGCCATGACCCAAAGAGCTCCAAGGGCTCCCTAGTTTCTCTAAGACCTAATATAAAGCCTTCTATTTTCCATTCAAATTAAATTCACAGCCTAGGCCACCTCTACCTTTCCAGTCTTTTTATAGTCTGCTCCTCTACAGAAATCTACATAGATCTACATAGATCCTCTATGATCTGGTCACACGGCCTACTTGCAGTTCACACACACACACACACACACACACACATATACACACACTCTTCCTCTATCTCCCATCTCTGTTTTCTTTGCACTGGCTACCCCTGTGCCCTGAATGTTCTGCTCCCTCACCTCCACCTCTCAGTTTCCCCTGGTTTCTTTTTAGACTCAGCACAGCGGACAGAGCCCTGGGCCTGGAGTCAGAAAGATATAAGTTCAAATGCAGCTTCGGATGCTTACTATCTGCAAGACCCTATGCAAGTCACCTAATCTCTGCCTCACTTTCCTTGGAAATGATAACAGCCCCTACCTCTCAGGAGTGTTGTGAGGGTCGGATGAGATGATATTTGCGAAGTGCCTAGCACAGTGCCTGGCTCATAGTAGGCGCTGTATAGATATTAGCTATGATTATTATTAGCCATAATTATATATTAAATTGACTTATAACAATTATTATTATTGTGATTACTGTGGATAGCTGGGTTAGAGACGTACATAGAGCACCAACCTTGGAATCAGAAGAATCTGAGTCCACATCCAGCCTCAGACACTTACTAGCTGTGTGACCCTGGGCAAGTCACTTAACCTTGTTTGCCTCAGTTTCCTCAACTGGAGAAGGAGATGGTAAATACTCTATTGTCTCTGCCAAGAAAACCCCAAATGGGGTCATGAAGAGTCAGACATGGCTTAAGTGACTTGACAACAACATTAATATTATCCTAAAGTCCTCTTTCTACAAGAGGCTTTTCCTGGTCCCCAAAGCTGATAATGTCTTTCCCTTTCAGATTATTTTTCATGTACTCTGTAACTATTTTTATGGAGTTATTTAAAAGGTATGTTACTTGAGGACAAGGATTGGGGGTTTTATGCGTGTGTGCACTTATGTGTGTGTGTGTGTGTGTGAGTGTGTGTGTGTGGACTTGGGCCTCGATGTACTTTCTCTATCCTACCCAACAAAGGACCCCTCAGGGCAGGTCCCCTCTAAGGACCTGGGAGAAATACAGGGCTGCCCAGGAAAGAAGGGAGCCTCATCAAGGTTGCCCATGAGACCCATCTTTTCCCCACATAGTCACACTGCTTAGTCTCATGTATGTTGTTCTATACAAACTCACTGGTGCTGCCAGAAGGAAAGTGGGTTTTGGGTGGGTGCCTGACAGCTGGGCTCTCTCCACTCCCCAGGCCAGAGTGTTGGAGGAGCTTAGCTGTCAGCATCCTCAGCCTAAGGATGAGGTGCTATTGAAATGCCAAAATGCTTGACAATATTTTATTAGTTACCCCATCAACATCCCCAGGGAGAAGAATAACAAGCATGACTCTCCCCATTTAACAACATGGGGAAACCGAGGCCCAGAAAGGTAAAGAGGCTTGGCCAAGACAGGGTAGAACCAAGGCCAGCTCTCCTGACTCATGATCATGTGAAGATGAATCGACTGCAAAATGCAGATGAAACCAACCAGGGCCCTGAGAAGGGAGGACCATGAACACCAATGAGATCCCATTGGCTAAAGTCTGGAATTTACCCGTGGGCCAGGCCAGGTCTATTCCTTATGTCAGATGCCCCAGGGACTCTTGGAGATGGACGTGACTAAGGGCAATTATATTGCACATTTCTATGGCATTTGACAGTCTGCCTGTTTTCTTCAGTACCATTCTGTGAGGGAGGGTGCACAAGGAAAATCATTCCCATTTTCTAAATGAGAAACCTGAGACCCAGAGAGATGGAGTGACCTGTCCAACCTCACTTAGCTAAGCAGTAGTAGAGCTGGGCCTTGAATCAGGTCTCTTAACTCTAAGGCTGGTGGTTTTTCTCCTACCTGAGAACAGAGAACCTGTTGACCCCTCCTGCCCTGATGTTTCTCCATCCTTCCTTCTGACAGCTATTTACTTGGTGAATCTAATCCTTAGGTGTCCTTCCCCTCTGTTCTGTGTAAATCATGTAAAATTTTCATCCTAATTAGCACCAGAATTTATCTCCATCACTATGGAGACCAGCAGCTTTCAAAACCCTTTCTTCTCAGTAGGCAGATGTACATATTTCATTTGACAGCTCAGCTCCTGCACTACCTTGAGACCTGCCAGCTCTTGCATATACCAGCCTGAGTCTATTAATAACTATACCTATGTCCTTTCAGGAAGAATGCTAGCCTTAGAGTTGTAATGCCTCAGTTGGAGTCCAGCTCTGCAATCTCCAACCACATAACCATGAGCAAAAGACTTCCCATCTCTAAAATAGCAATAACATTCATTGTCTCACATAGGGCTATCATAAATGTACTGTAAGGAATGCATCTGTTGGGATACAGCCCCAGAACCTCAGTATTTCCACAGGGGTTCTAAGACCTGGGACATTTCTCCATTGGCTTCAGTGAAGGGATGACTTGGGTTAGTTTTATTTACATGCATGATACCAGATGCAAGAGCAGTGCATGGAGATTGAAGGAGATTGGCCAAGAAAGTAACTGAGCTAGGGCTATGATGGACCTTGGCCATTTGTGACGTTAGATTTGTACTAGGTAAGCAATGGCTTTGAGGACAGAGGTGTCCATGACCTTTTTGGTTTTAATATTTTGATAACCATATTTCTATATAACTGGCTTCCTTCGTATTTCTATGAATTTCATTGTATGTATTTAAAAATGTTATTCTGAGAAGGGGATTGGGGGTTTCAGCAGCCTACCAAAAGGGTCCATGACAAAAAAAAGGATTAAAAATACTCTCTGTTTCAGGTCGAGTTTAGGGTAAGCAGTGAACCATTTACATAGTGAGGCTTCAAGGGTAGACAGCCACACAAAGCAAACTATCACAGGGAGATTCCAGGACCCTAGATCTTCGGGACCTAGGAAGCAGCAATCTTACCAACCTGTTCATTATATAGCCCCAACCAATAGAATCATAGTAAATTCCTAGAGCACTCCCAGTCCTTGTGGGCAAACTATCAGGAGGTAAGTTACCTGCAATCAACTCCAGATCTACTAGACTTGTTCTCCCACAGTCCAGGAAAGTGAATAGAGAAGAAACAGCCTTCATCTTAAAAGAAGGGTTGAAGGGACATTTACCTTGGCCTTAGGATGTGATTGGGATAATCTGTTCTATGATACATGTGTCTAACTCTTCTAGATTTTACTGTGCTTTTACTAATCTAATTAAATTGTTTAATTATAAATTTAAGGTCTGAATGGATGTTCGTAGTCAAGGATCAATCAAGCAGAGGGAGTTGTTTATGGAGAGTGATTGAAACAAGTCAATAATTGACAAGTAAACCTAGATATAGAGTCTAGATTATAATCTAGTCTGACCTGCAAAGTGTCTTGAACCTAAAACAGTCTTCTGGAGACTATCAAGTAGGTGCCAGGCACAAGTTTCTTACATTTGTTGGGTTGTCCTTGGTTGTTGTTCTGTTGTATTTGACTCTTTATGACCCCATGGACCATACTGTCCATGGTGTTTTCTTGGCAGTGGTTTGCCATTTCCTTATCCAGTAGATTAGGGCAAACATAGGTTAAGTGACTTGCCCAGGGTCATGTAGCTAATAAGTATCTAAGGCCCCATTTGAACCCAGGTCTGTATGACTCTAGGAGCTGTCTGGACTCTATCCATTGAGCTACCTAGCTACCTCCTTGGGCCGTCAAGGCAAATACATTAAAATATGTGTTACATTGTGAGCTCAGTTCTGGAAAAAATTGTTTTCCCTTTTTGAAGAAATTTCTATTTTTTCCTGTTTGAGTATCAGGACAGCCTGAGGGTATTTCCTTTCAGCTGGATTTTTTCCTCTGGTTTGTTGATTTTTTTCCTCTAGCCTGTAATTCACCACACAAAATTTTGCATTCTGTTTCCCACTGGCACCTGTGTCTAAGCAGACAAACTATTGCTTCACAGTTTCAAACCCCATAGTGGTAAAATGCCAAATTAATGTACATAGTGTTACAGTGTTTTATGTGTTGTGGGTTATTAACATTATTGCATTGTTGTGCGATTAAGTGCTGACCTTGTTGTTTTGTCGTGTGATTAAATATTAACACTGTGCATTGCTGTGTGCACTTTCTACATTGTGATTATCATTTGGAGCTAACACAGCACCGTGGTGGCATAGCTTTTGGACGCTGTGGTGTACACAGATCTGAAGAAGAGGCTTTGATGGGGGAAAATATATTGAAAGGAGTGCTAGGAACAATCAGGAAGAGATGTCAGGTACCTTCTAAGTGTGCAAGCAAACACTGTCTGTTAGATAAATTATCTGAATCAGTGGCACATTCTGGCATCCCTGAGGAGATAAAAACTCGGGGGAATGTCTAGAAACTAGTTAGATTTCCTGCTGAGGAGAAGACGTTGAGAAGGCATAACAAATCTTAAGGAGAAGAGGTTGGACTGAGGGTAGACCGAAGCATCTGTTAGCAAGAAAGACAACTCCAAGTTTATTGTGGTTGGGTGGAAATGAGAATCAGGCCATAAATGCAACCCCCCAGTGCAACACTATGAGTTTTTTCAAGGGGAGGGGCCATGTCCCTTTGGGAAGGAACTGTCTGAGTACTAGATAGAATATATCATGGAGGTACTTTATCAAAAAACAGATTTGGAGAAGCAGAGGAGGCTAACAGAATACTTCAGGGGTACCTATTTTGTTCTCAGCTAAGCAGCACAGTCAGAGACAACAGTTCAAATCCTGCCTCAGATGGTTACTAGCTGTGATTACCACATCATTACCACGTGGGACCTTGGGCACATCCCAGTCTCAATTTTGCTATCTGTAATACGGGAATAATAATAGCTCCTACTTCTCAGGGTTGTTGCAAAGATCACATGGGATGACACATTCCAAGTGCTTTACAAACCTTAAAGTGCTACATTAATGTTAGATATTAGAATTCTAAGATTAGAGTGTTGGATAGTTAAAAAGGATAGAGGAGAACTTTGGCAAAGAAGAGACAGCTCAGCGTGCTCATGGCGAGTTCATCAGTATCTTTCAGTAAGAAAGAGAGAAGCCCTCTGAATTTATGTTGTGAGTGGAGTGGCCATTCTCAAAGTTGGTAGTCAGAGGATCGGTGGGGATGGAGCATCCAGACAGCATCAAACTGTCCCAAATGGGCTATATACATTTCTGTACAAAACAGACTTGTTTTTGAACTTGACTCAGTGGATAGAGCACCAGGTCTGAGTTCAAATGTGACTTCAGACACTGACTAGCTATGTGGTCCTGGGCAAGTCATTTAACCTTGTTTGCCTCAGTTTCCTCATCTGTAAAATGAGCTAGAGAAGGAAATGGCAAACCACTACAGTATCTTTGCCAAGAAAAGCCCAAATAGGATCCCGAAGAGTCGTACGTGACTGAAATGACTGAACAACAAAAGACTGGGAGAAGCTGGACAGCAGGTCAGATATGACCAGTTGCTGTCAACAATGCAGACCTCTGAGTAACAGTCAGGGGGAGAATACAGGCCATGGAAGCCAAATCCTGGTTGGCCAGTTACAAAGGTAGAAGCTCACAGAAAATCTGCTGAAAAATGGAACAACAGACAGACCTACTCCTCCAGGGGAGACAAATGCCAATGCACCAGGCGGTGAATAAGAGAACTGAGATGCCCCAGATTATTTGCTAGGCAGCTACTGTTTTTTCTGTATATGTCTATACCACAGACACTTTTAAAGTCCTGCAGTCAAGAAAGACAAAAAAAAATAACAGTCAAATAAATACTCAGAAGGATTCTACCAGTTTGAATAAATGCCCCCAGAGAGATTTGGGGGAGCTTGCTGCCTTTCAAGGGATTATGGAGAAAATCGTTAGAGACATAAACTACCTGGAAGTATTGATGTCCCTGAATGGTCTCATGGGCTTTGGAAAGACATTGGAAGAGAATGAAAAATGGCCAGTGAAAGGGTTAGCGTGGCATGAGATGCTTGTCAGAAGCTGTCAATTGACAAGTGCCGCTTCTGGAGAGTTCCTGCCAAGGATATGATCACATATTGGCACATGTTGGCAGGGAGGGAGTGCTGCCCCAAGGAGACAGAAGCATATACTGGCCGGCCACATCGGAAGAGTCTGCAGGAACTAGACCTTTCTAGACTTGTGAAGAATAGGACATTGTCTGCTAAGCCTCTTGGCGATCTCACCTGGGGATGTGTGGCTGAGAGCCACTGAAAACAGGGAAGCAAGAAAGGGCAGTCTGACCTGACCCCTCTGTGGCACCATTTGGAGAGATCTAGGAAGAAGATGGTAAACAGACTCAGGAAAACTTGGTCAAGCACCCCAAGTTGGCTAGTACTGACTCAAGCCAGCCCTTTGTGCTAACACACTGATACTAATGTAGAATGCTCGGAAAGATCTTATGTTAGAGGAGCAACAGCTGTCGAAAACCTACTGCATATTCTAGCAGAGGACCTACTGACAAAGAGACTTATCATTTATTTGTTATCTGCTTATTATAGAGAGTCAGTGCTTTGTAGTGCATAGAGAGCCAGGGCTCTTGAGTCAAGCAAACCTAGGTTCAAGTTTAACCTCAGACACTTACTAGCTTGCATGTCCTTGAGCGAGTCACTTAACTTTTTTCAAGCCTCAGTTTCTATATCTATAAAATGGGAATCATGAGTACCACTTCTTTCATAGGATTTTTGTGAGATTCAAATGAGACAATAACTATTAAGTTATTTTCAAACCTTAAAGAGCTACCTCAGTTTTAGTTACTATCATCATCCCAAACACAAATAAGGGTTCTTGGCCTTAAAATGAGCAGTCACTCATAAGTTCCAAGACTGGGTATGGAGCCAATTTCCAGTGTAGACGGACAAAAATCTGTTGACTTATATTATGACCAGTGCTAAGTTGGATGCTGCCTGCTGGGAAAGGTAGCAGTATTAGCCAACTATGAATTCAGCCTGTACTATCAGCCAGTGAAGGCACATACATGCAAATGCCCTCTTCTACAAGTGGTCGTGAATCTAAAGCTATAGTGAAACCCATAGCAGAAGGGAAGATTATTTGTCACGCTAAGAAGTTAGACTTCTCACATAAAAGTACAGCCAAAGGTCTGGGCCATCCAGCAGGGAGCATAATATTAATAAATATGAATTCTACCACAGTGAACCTATGGAAGCCCCAGTTACCCTCAAATGACTGGCAGCAGGAATGGCTATGTGATAATGGGCTCTGAAAAGCTCTTGCTTGCTAAGAAGCAAGAGTGTGATCTTCAGCGATTCAAACTTCATTTCCCCAAGGATGCTTTGTTATTAAGAGAGGCTAGAAGTTAGAACAATGTTATAGAGTTCTGTGTTGGACTGAAATTAATCCCACTCTTAGAAAGTAGAAGACAACTGGTGCATTTTGCTCTATGGCCATGAAAACTCTGTACTTGGACACTCAAAACAAGAGAGAAACTTGGAGTTTGTATGGAACAGGTTCTACTGGCCCAAGATGACAACAAATATCTTTAAGTATGAGACTTGTACTCAATATGGATGTTAATCTACCAGCGTCTTCTATCATGTGACTAGGCTGGCCCTACTTTTTTTTTTCCTTCCAGTTCCTGGCTCTATTCTTTAAAAGGTTTTGAAACTATCTTCAAGACTTAATTGCCTTGGGGGACTAAAGACTTAGGCCTGTAAGAAGGAAGGGAAGTGAATAAATATTTATTAAGCACTATGTACCAGCTACTGTACTAGGCACTTTAAAATTTTACCTCATTTGATCCCCATAACCAGCCTGTGAGGTAGGAGCTATTGCTATTCTCAATTTACCAGTTGAGGAAACTGAGTCAAGCAGAGGACGTGAGTTATCCAGGGTCACACAGCTGGTAAGTATCTATCTAAGGCCTGTTTTGAACTCAGGTCTTCCTGACTCCAGACCCATTGTACTATCCACTGTGCTACCTAGCTGTCATTGACATCTTTTCTGGTCACCTGAGCACAAAAATCCCAGAGGAGCTCAACCCTAATGTTTGACCAACAGACCACCCTGGGTAACACGGAGGCAGAGAAGCTGAGCTCAGAGGAACCAAAACAGTATCATCATAGAATGCACTTATTGAATATCCTTTTCCTGATGTGACTAAGTCAATCTTCTTTTGTTAATTGTATGATCTTCTCTGAGGGCATCATTATTTTACAATATCAACCCTGAACTATCAGGGGACATACCTGAGTCTACCAGCCTTTCCTAAAGAAATGTATTCGAAGGAAAGTGATACCAGCTCATGTCTATCAATTCGCCAGCAAGCACTGATTAAACACCTACTAGGTGCCAGGTGCCAGGCACTGTGCTAGGGCCTGGGGATCCAAATACAAAAGCAAAACAATTGCTGCCAATCTAGCCAATCATACTGAACTTGTGAAGAGTATGAGTACCAGTACAAACCATGGAACTGGTTTGTCTCTGGAAAGAGATAGAAAAAGTGTGAGCAAGACACTACAGATCATTCCATCCAGTGTATGCAGTCACACCCAGCCAAAAGCCAGATAGTTTTTACAGTGACCATGGGATGGTGGAGAAAATACTGCTCCATTTATGGCACTTTGACCAAAGAGCCAAGCAAGAAGCATATATAAACATCTCCTTTGTGCCAGATACTGTACTAAGTGCTGTGCATGTAAAGAAAAAGGAAGGCAGCTCCTATCATTAACGAAAAAAGGAGAAACTTTGAGTATAGGCTGGTCAAGGAGGTGTTGATCTCAGAGGAATCAAAAAATCTAGAACTCTTCCTTAGCCCCTTTGCTATTAGAAATGCTGGGGAATATGAGGCCTGAGCATGTGGATAATGCTTCAAAGAATGATGCCCACGTTTTCCACTGTATCAGCTCCTTGGGTGCGAGCCATGTTTGCCTATCTGTTTGTGCTTTGGCACAAAGAAGATAGAAAACACATAGAGATTCCCAACCAGGATATCTCTTGGCTGAGAGATCAGATGAAGGAGGCCTACTGGCTAGGTATGACCTCAGCTCATAAATGCTCTGATGGGAGGATGCAAACTTATGATGCTCAAGTTTCCTGTCAAGAATTTCGTTAAGAGAATAAAGGTCTGCCACGAAATCTGTAGTGCAAGGACACACAATATAATGGATCAATGAAATGTCATTCCAGCCCATGTGTTTGGAAGACTGGGCAACTTGCCAGGCTACAAAAGAGTGGTTAGCACCGTACAAAAATGATATATCAATACTACCTTTCTCTCTTTGGAGAACTGGTACGACTCCTAGGTGACCAAAAAGGAAAGAAGCAATGGACAGTCAGCCAAGTAAGTTCTAAGAATTAAGACCCATGAACCAGATACAGAGAGATTATTCGATTTTGAGTGATAGTTTGGGAGTGAGTGATTCATAAAGGATAAAATTGTGTGTTGGCAATCACCAGAGTGTCTGGAAAGTCCAGTAGGTCTGTTCTACCCCTGGGCATACCTCTGCCCCAAAAGGAAAAAATGGCTAAGTCCAGAAGCTACTTGTCCTTTCGTTCTTCTTACTTCGCTTGTGGAAATCTCTGGAGAATAGAGTTCATCCATTATGAATGGGAATAGGGATAATGAGCCTGAGGCATCATAAATTCAGCACCAAGACTGCAGAACAATAAGTCTGATGATAACAAGGATGTAGAACTGACAATAGGGCATGGTAGAAGTAACCAGATTAATTGGCCACTAGCCAGGCTCACTTACGATATTTACAATAGGTGTAATGGGTGATGGGATTGTCCAGGAAGTCAGATTATACCTTTCATCAGAGTACATATAGCACCAGGTCTGTATGTCACCATAGCAAACAATGTCATGCTGCACCCTTGCTTTTATTATTCTTTACTATGTATGCTAATATGCTATTGCCACAAATGCTCGTGTTATCTGTGCATCAACTGTTTCTACATGTTATCTCTGTACGTAGTTACTGCTAAACCCTGTAATATGTTTTTTCAGTCTTGACTATCCAGCCATCTCCTCCATGGTCTGTCTCACCAGCCACCTTCTTGCACAAGAGAAACTTTCACCCTAGGACCTCTCTCCTGATTGGTGATTGACTCTCCAGGACTACTATTTCAGGGGAAAAAACCCAACCATACTTAACTTCACTTCTAACTTTCTGATTATCTCCTCCATAACTTCTCCATCTGCTTTGTCCCTGAGTGGATTCCCTTTCTTATTACACACACACACACACACACACACACACACACACAGAGTTTTGGAACTAATATCAAATCAACTCTACCATTAATCCTGCAAAGGGTGTATCAATTGATTTCCCTACTTTGCCAGTTTGCCAGTTTCCTGGCAACTTTCTGGAAGTAATTCTCCAAGGCTGCCACTCCCCTTTGGGTGCTGTCTCCCTCATTAGAAAGTAAAGTTCTTGAGGACAAGAACTGTCTTCCTATGAAGATTTGTATCCCTAGCACTTGGTACAGTCCTTGGCATAAAGTAACTACTTTATATGAATGATTGCCTTTTCATTTATTCATTCATGTAATTATATATGCTACATATTAAACGAGATTTATATAAGTTCTTGTTATCTATGTGTTCTTTACGTGTTCCTTTTTTTGCTTCATACAATTAATACATGGATGACAGGTTAGCTACCTGCACGTGTACTGTGTAATTGGATTAATTATGACTATAATGTATGTTAATTTATTATGTCAATGATGAATTTCAGAGATACCCCAGTGAACCCATATGATTTGCAGGATTTACAAAGTTTTACTTAGGAAAGGACGAAAAAAGATATCTTTTGGGATAGTGTTTGCAACTAGTACTAGGAAATCTTCCTTCTGGCTTGGGTACCTGCATGACCCAGACTAACCTAACTTGAGAATGTGACACAAGATGCAGGAGTGATACACAAAAATTCAAGGAATTTATAGGAAAAAGAAATGAAAGCTGAGGCTACAACCCACCCCTACTGACTTGCTGCACTTCTTTGGTGTTTGATTTGAGAGAGGGGGATGGCTATCTGTTTGGCATCAGTTTTGAAGGTGACTAAATAGGATTCCTTTCCAGTGTTTAGTTTTTAGGATACACTAGTGTATGAGTCAGACTGATGCATCATTGAGTTTCTGGATTCTTGGAGCCATACAGGATCCAGGATCCTATTCAGTTATATAGTTGGGACCAAGAGACTCCTGCTACATTGCTCAGTCCCTGTGTGGCAAACTGTTGTGACTTAAACTGTGTCCAACTCCCACTTGACTGGGAGATGTGAGGTTTTAGATAAGAACATGAACTTCATGGTTGGCTCTCAGTCCAGGATCCTGAGGGAAGGAAACAGACTCCAACTCAAAAGATGATGGGGTAGGTTTTGCCTTGGGTTGTTGGAAATGACTGCAACATTCTATGATACATGGGCTCAATGCGTCTTGATTTTACCATGTGTTTCCTAATCCAATTAAACTTTTTGTTTAATTATGTACTTGAAATCTGTGTGAATGTTAACAGACTATCTACTAGAGACAGGGTGTGGGGAACAAGACAATCAGTCCCACATGTAGCACTTAGAACATAACAGTCTGTTCAGCCTGAGGAAGCCTTCTCTA
Source organism: Pseudocheirus occidentalis (assembly GCA_028646575.1). NCBI lineage: Eukaryota > Metazoa > Chordata > Mammalia > Diprotodontia > Pseudocheiridae > Pseudocheirus > Pseudocheirus occidentalis. The sequence continues at coordinate 102,266,858 of CM053595.1, read as the reverse complement.
CCTGTTATATTCTTGGGGCTGTCCTGTTGCAGGTGAAAGATGAGCGTATCTATCACAGCAAAGTGTAATGTAATTTATGTTGCTTTTTATATTATTATTTTATCTTCTCCATTTGTTCTAAGAGTTAAAGAAAAACATTCATCTCCCACCCTGTTCAACAGACTGATTGCAAACCACTTGGAAGCTGTTGATAATAGAGCAGTAGAGATTTGTAACTTTTAGGTAAATCACAGAACATTGAATGTTGGAGCTGCAAGGGATCTTGGGATATAGAGTGTTCTTTCAACAAATATTTATTATTAAGTGTTTATCATGTGAACTGAGCATTTCTTTCAAAGAGCTTAAATCCTAGAAAGGGGATGAGTCATCAACATAGGCAACTATAATATAAAATATTACTTGCTTAAGAGAGTTAGAAATAAAAAAAGTTGTTGCCACTCGGATTGATTCAGAAAGACTTCCCGGAAAAAGCGGCATTTGAGTTAAAATATAAAGGATGGGTAAGAATTCAGTAAGAAACAGGGAATTCATAATTCATCAGAAATATCATACATCATGCCAGTGAAAGGGGATATATTCAAGGAATAGAGAGATACCTTGTTTGGTTAGAATATATATTACAAGAGGGAATCATATAAGGCTGAAGTGTAAGGCGGTGCCAGACTGTATAAGTGCTAGATTGTATACCTTGCATACTGCCAAGGAGCTCACACTTTACTCAGTAGGCAATAGAGACCACTGAAGATTTTTGAGAAGGGAAGTGACATACCTAGATCTCTATGTGCTTCAATAAATACTTTCTTGGATCTGTGATCTCAGTGTCCAAAGGTGAAGCTCACCCACATCCTCTTATAAATCCTCTCCAATGGGCTGCCCATTCAGGAGGAATGGGGTATCCACTGAAGACCAACTTCCTTTAGATTGCTTGACATTTTGCAGGCACCAATGAAGCACACATAAGTATCAGTTGTCTCTTACTTTTTCTGTGCAACTGACCCACATCATCTTCTTGTCCTCTGGTTCCCTGATAATTGATTCTCTTACGCCACTTCTCCTGCCCAGTTTTTTGTTGGTAATATACTGGAGAAAACTCATGTCCACATATCATGCCTTTCCTCATTGTGTGATTCACAACTTTTATATCTTTATATATTGTACATTCAGGCTCCATAGACATATAATATGCCCAGAAGAATATCGGGGTTAAGAAGATGGGTCTTTAGGGATAGCTAGATGGCACAATGAATAGAGCACTGGCCCTGGAGTCAGGAGGACCTGAGTTCAAATCCGGCCTCAGACACTTAACTCTTACTAGCTGTGTGACCTTGGGCAAGTCATTTGACTGCAACTGCCCTGCCTTCCCCCCTCCAAAAAGGAAAAGAAAAAAGAAGGGTCTTTGTTTCAAGTAGAGGAAGAAAGACTATTCTGGCAGTTCTATAAAAGGATGATGCGAAGGAGGTAAGGAAATGGGGAGAGAGAGTAAAGGCAGAAAAACCACTAGGAAGCTATTAAAATAGTCTTTGTTCAGTCGTGTTTGACTCTTCATGACCCCATCTGGAATTTTTGTGGTAAAGATCCTGGAGTGGTTTGTCATTTCCTTCTCCAGCTCATTTTACAGATGAGGAACTGAGGCAGACAAGATTGAGTGACTTGTCCAGGGTCACACAGCTAGTAAGTGTCTGAGGCCAGATTCAACCTCAGAAAGATGAGTCTTGCTGACTCCAGGCCTGGTACTCTCTCTGACAAGCCACCTAGCTGCCCATTGAAATAGTCCAGGAGAGTGGTTATAAAGATCAAAACCAGATTATAGCAGTGAAATATTGCAGGAGAAGATGGATCAGAGCAGCAGTTCTCAACCTGTGGGGCCGAATGACCCTTTCACAGGGGTCACAGGGATCACCTAAGACCATGGGAAAACATATTTCCGATGGTCTTAGGAACCGAGACACAACTCCTCCATCCCTCTCCAGGCAGGTCCACCTACATGCAGATATGCCCACATACGAGTGTTAAAGGGTCCCAGCATTAGGAAGGTTGAGAACCACTGGATTAGAGAGATGCTGTGGTGGTGAAATTCACAGAACCTGGTAACAGGTGATAGGAAAAATGAGGCAATGACAATGAGAATGCAAAGGTAAACCCCAAGGAAATAGCTCCCGTCACTGCAGTGACCAGGCATGACTTTGGGGGCTGACAATCAGGGCCAGCTCCTGCCTCTCGGCAGAGGGTGAAGCCGCCCCAGGGGCAGAGGCCAAAGCCACCACAGGGGCAGAGCGAGCCACACATTTTCACATGCAGTCACTGTGCTGATTTGTTTCATCAAGGGAAGGAAGGGGTGGGGGTAGTCGCTGAGGAGGGACAGGGCCATCATAAGAAGAAAAGATCAATAAATATTTATAAGGAGAATAAAGCTGTGATGGGTGAGGAAGAAGAAAGAATCAAAGACAACCTCTAGGTTGAATACATTAATATACCTTTTTCAAAAGAGCAAGGGACATGAAATAGAGATTCACAGTTTCATAAATGATTCTTTTTTTGTTTGCTACTTTGTATATAGACATGCTCAGGGGATGGTTTTGTTGTTTGTAAAGTTCAAAAGAAGAAAAATATTTTATAACATAAAAAGAATTTACCAAAAAGCCCTCAAATTTTCAAGTATGAAAAATGCTTTTGATGATAGTACCACAGACAAAACGGGGAATCCAAAAGGGAAAAGCAGGTTTAGGGAAATATCAGCTTAGTTTAGGACATTATTGCAGGGCTGTTGGGTGGCTCAGTGGATAGAACACTAGGCCTAGAGTCAGGAAGGCCTGAATTCAGATCTTGCCTCAGACACTAGCTGTGTGGCCCTGGGCAAGTCACTTCACCCTGGTTGCCTGTTTCTTCATCTGTCAAATGAGTTGGAGAAGGAAATGGCAAAACACTCCAGTATCTTTGCCAAGAAAACCCCAAATGGGGTCATGAAGGGTCAGACAAGACAAAACAACATCAGCAGGATGTGCCAAGTTTGAGGTGCTAATGAAGCCTGTGGATGAAGATAATGCAGAGGCAGATTTCTTGTAAACAGCCAGAGATAAGAGAAGAAAAGTCAAAGAGATTGGTGAGTCATCTGCATAAAGATGGTGGCAGGAGCTGTAGGAGTAAATGAAATTGCAAAGGGAGAAAATAGAGAGGAAAGGAGGCTAAGCCAGGACCCTGGGGAATGTCCCCATTTGTAGGCTGGGGAAAGATTTGGGGATTCAGTGAAGAAGAAAGAATTAAGAAGAGAATTAGGAAAGTGTGGTGACTTTGAAGGCAAAGGAAGAAAAATATCCAGTGTAGGGAGAAAGGCAAAAGGAGAAATTTCAAAAACTATGGAGAGGTCAAGCAGGATAAATGTAGAAACAAGGTGAGGGGATTTGTCAATGGGGAGGTCATTAGTGACCTTGAAGAGGCCCCTTCATTAGAGTGGTGGGAGGTGAGGGCAGAAAGTCAACTGCAAGGGACTGAAGGGAAGAGGGGCAGTGAGTAAGCAGAGACATCAGGCATGGGCGACTTTGTGGAGAAGGTTCATAGTGAAGGTGGGTGGAGAGATGGGGCAATAGCTGAACCAGATAGAAAGGTCAAGAGAGGTTGGGTTTGAGTTGGACTTTGTGGTTTTTATTTTCTTTTGGGATTGGAGAGACATGAGTAAATTTAGAAGCAGAAGCAAGAGGTGAAGGAAGATCAGAGGGAGAGGGTGAAGACAGGAAGAAGAAGAAGAAGATGCAAGGAGGGACAAAAGAGAGAGAGAGGAGGAGGAGGAGGAAGAGGACGTGGGAGGGGAAGGAACCAGAGGCCGGGGGAGGATGAAGATGCATGAGAGAGACTAGGGGAGCAAGGCCCCCGAGGATAGGGAGGGAAGGAGCTCCAGGGCATCCTCAGGTTTTTGACTTAGTGAATTTTAAAGATATCTCTTCTATGGCAAGATGAAAGGGAAAGAGTTTGAGGAATGGTGGAAAGGAACAGATGGGGCTCCCATTGGACATTAAAACTGAAAACAACCCAAATAGGATGAGCAGGACCGTGTGCTCTGTTTGCATTGGTTTTAGGAACTGGGGTTAAAGAGTAGATGATCAAGACAGGGGAGTGAGAGATCTGAAGGAAGCCGGGATCCTCATCTACTCTACAAAAAACACTAGAGACACCAAAGAGAAGGGAAATGACTGTAAAACTTCACTAGAAAATAAAAAGCAACCACACTGAAAGGTGAACAAAGCAGAGTGGCAATGCAATTAAACAATTATTGTGCGGTCATCCCTCAACATTCAAGGCCAAGGTCCTCCACTGTATCCTGGGCCATCTCCAGTTGTCCTGAGCCATATCTGGCCACTGGACATAGATGGCCCCGAGGAGAAAGTGAGGCTGGTGACTTTGCACAAACCACCCTCACTTCAACCCAACTCATTTCATGTCATGGCGTCACCTCCCTGACATCCTGCTCCTCTTAGAGAAAGAAGGACAAACAGCCACAAGGACAGGGCTGAAAGCAACCCTAGGACAGAGAGAGTCGGCTCTGGGAAGGGTCCTAAATACCGTGTAGTCCGACTCTCTTATTTGAGAGATGGTGAAACTGAAGCCTAGGGCCCAACAACACACAATGGATTTGAAAAAGGGACTAGACTAGAAGACCCAGGAGTCTCAGCTGTCAGTTCAGTGGAAGGGCTAGGAAAGGTCTCCTCAGGGAAGCCTCACAAAGCCTTTTGCCGAGCATCCCCACCAGGATCTTCCACTCCAGCAACTTTATAGGAAGAAGAGCACAGGATGAGGAGGACAAGAAGGAGAGGATCTTAGGAAAAGGACAGGAGAAAGAATAGGACAAGAAGCAGCCAGTAGAAAGGAAGGAGCCGGCAACATGAGACTAAAGGAGGGATACCTTGGTCAGACCACTTCCTTACTCTAGGCCTCAGTTATCCTACCTATCAAATGTTGTAGCTGGACTACATGGTCTTTAGAGTTCCTCTCAGCTCTGATATTCTCTTTTCTTTCTTTTTCTTTTTGTTGTTTTGGCAAAGCAATCAGAGTTAAGTGACTTACCCAGGTTCACATAGCTAGTAAGTATCAAGTGTTTGAGGTTGGATTTGAACTCAGGTTCTCCTGACCCCAGGGCCAATAGTCTGTCATCTTCCTACCAAACTGACTGGGCCCATCTATCCCAAGCAGGAGCCTGAGACTCAGGTCTCTACCACTTGCCCTCTCTTCCCAATCTGCTTGGCCCACAGTACAGCTTCCTCAGTCACCTGCTCCATTGTTCCCTGGGAAAGGGTCCATTCTGAATCCCTTATGGAAAGGGACAGAGAGGGACGTTGACTAAGCTTTCAATCAAGAAACAGGAACGTATTTAAGCTCTTTCATGAGTCTGGCTCTATGCCGAAGGAGCACTGATAGGCATCAGGCCAGAGCCAGCTCTAACCTGCTCAGGAGAGCCTGCTATTAAAGTTTCAGCATGAGCATTTACAAACCAGAAATCGGCAAGAACTACAATCTGCCGTTTTGTTGATTATCTAGAGCAGTGGTGCCAAACTCAAATAGAAAAAAGGTCTACTAAACCCTAGGTAAGGACCTGTTGACTTAGTCTGAAAATGTGGTGTTCTCTTGGTTTTATTGTACTGTATTTATTTTGTTAAATATTACCCAAACACATTTTAATCTGGTTCAGGCTCCCTTGGACACCTCTAGTCCAGACTTAGGAAAGTGATGGAGAAAATGTTAATGATGCAGATTAAGTTTAAGTGTATGTCCCAGTTATATTTGTTTCCTAGTGAGCCAATTGTCCAACATTTCCTATCACATCCTTGAATAAAGGGAAACTCAAAGATGAGGAAATGCCTTCCATCAAAGCAAATCAGATGGGGGAAGGGGGAAGGCAGCTAGTTGGCTCAGGGGGGCAGACCTGAGTTCAAATCTAGCCTCAGACACTTACTAGCTGTGTGACTTTGGGCAAGTCACTTAATCTGGATTGCCTCCAAAAAAACAAAAAAGCAAATCACTAGCTTCTCTACAATTAAGTCATGGAGAGTCACCTAGAGGATGGTGAGTTTATATGACTTACCCAAGGTCATACAGCTGACATACATCAGAGGCGGGATTTGAACACAGATTCTCCTGGCTTCAAGACCAGTTCCCAAACTTTTGCCTCTCTACATAGGTAGCAGAGCATGAACTTTGGCCTTGGAGTCAAAAGTTCTAGATTTGAATCCCATCTAGTCTACTGTGTGTTACAAGCTATGAGACCTTAGATCACTTCCCCTCTAAACCTGTTTCCTCATCTGTAAAATGAGGAGGGAGGATGATCTCTAATCTCTGAGACCTGATCTTAATCAATCCCCCAGCCTCCACAGTCCCACTTTGCCTTGGCTGAATTCTGAATGTTGGTCCCCCTGGAGTGACTAATCTCAAACCTCCCCCTTCTAAAGATAACTTGATGAAGACAAGATGAAAAGGTTTGGAACAAGCCAGGAGGAGGAGCCTGGTCCAGCCCAGGTGGAAAAACTCCTTCTGTTCTGTCACCCTGCCAATACTCTGGGGCCATTATGCAAATGATTCACAAATGACCACAGCCAGGGATTATCCTGATTACAGGGTAGGTCAAGGCTAGGGCTGAGCTCATAAAAGAGCTTAAACCACTGTGGGCTGGCTCTCCAGCAGCTCCAAACCGCTCTCATTTCCTTCTCCCCTCAAGGTTTGCCACCCACAACCAAGTAGTATTGGCCTCAGTTGATCACCTGAATTCCTCATTCTCTCCATTTGTATTCTAAGGGTTGGACTATTCCAGAAAGTGAAGTATGAGGAAAAGACCAGAGGTCCTAACTATGCTGTCAACTAACCAGCATAGTGACATTGGGCAAGACACCTCTCTGGGTCTCAGTTTCCTTACATATAAAAAGGGGCAGGGGGTTGTACTATATTATTTCTATGGTCTCTTTCAGTAACATTTTGTGAAACATGCAGTGTTATATTAGCCCACTTTTTAATAAAGAAGTCAAGTGACTTACTCAAAGTCATACAGCTAGAAAGAGGAAGAGCAGGTTCCAGCCTCCCTGAAAGCACGAGTCTCTTTCCACTATCCCATGTTTCCTCCAAGGTCCCATCAGTTCTCACATTCTATGTTACATTTCTATGTTAGCTAGGACCCACATATTTTGAATCCTCAGTTCTTTTGTACAAAAAACCCAGACTAAATCTCAGAAAAGTTTTTCCTTCCCCAGAGGAAGGGAGAAATCCCAAGTGGAGACTCTGAGAGGCTGAAAGGCAGTTTTCCTGGCTTCCGTTTTCTCATCTGCAATTTTAAAAAGGGAAGCAGGGTATAAAACTAGATGATTTCTGAAGTTGTGTCAGCTAAATTCTTTTAGTTCTTTCTCATAAGGCCCTTCCAACTCTGACATTCTATATTCTAAGTAATCTTTCAGTCCTAACACACTATATTTTAAGGACCTTTTCCAGGTGGGGTCATTTCAAATGATTTTTTTAAAGCATTTCTCTGTCATTCTAAGGCTATTCAGTATTTCCTCTGGAATGAAGAGGGATAGCTTGAGATAGACCCCATTTTGGAGTTCTAAAAAAGGAGATTTTTCAGTGATTTCATGGAGGGTTGGAAAGGGGAAGGAGGGATGCCAGAAATCATAAGAAATTCCATTTGGGGACCAATTGAATGCTCTAGACAGAGACTGTGAAGCCTTCTGGGAGTCTGAGGAAATAGGATGTATTTCACTTTTTGGACTACTGTCTAGATCTTCAACAGATTCAATAAATATTTATTAAGCATCTCCACTGTGCTAGAGATTCCATTTCTTTCACACATACTCAGAATGCTTAGAACAATGCCTGATGCCTTCGAAAATGCTCCTGGGTTTCTATTGGGGGAGCCATTACATAAAGAATGGAGTTAGAGAATATCAACATTGGAAAGGGACTTAGAACAAAGGATTTTTTTCCTTTTTTTCTTTTCCTTCTCCTTCCTTCCTTCCTCTCTCTCTCTCTTTCTCTCTGTCTTTCTTTTTTCTTTCCTTTCTTTTTTCTTTCTTTCCACCCTTCATTTCCTCTCTCCTTCCTTTTTTTTCTAAGACAATCTTATCTAGGCTGGAAGTGTAGGGACTACTAATTACAAGACTATTTCCAGTCTGATCAGCATGAGAGCAACATGCTCCCTTTCTAAGCTGAACTACTTTGTTCCTCACTTGGCAAGTTGGTGCCTCACCCCCTTCTGGGGGCTCCCCATGTTAGTGTTGAACTTAGTGCTAATACTGCATTACACCTCAAAACTCCAGAACTCAAGAGATCCACCAATCTCAGCCTCCCTGGTTGCAGGAATTATAAATACATTCTAACTCAACCAGCAGACTTAGGGTTCTTTGGGGTCCACAGAAAGGGTCCGTGGATAGATTTCAGAGAATCTGTGAATTGGATGGGGGAAAAAAATCATCTTTATTTTTACTAACTTCTAATGAAATTTAGCGTTTTTCTCAATTATTTAAAGACATTACTCTGAGGAGTCCATAGACTTCACCAATTGCCAAAGGAGTACATAGCACACAAACGAAAAGATTTAAAACCCCTTCTTGCTTTAGAACACAGACTATTAGAGATGGAAGAGGCATTAAAAATCACTTATTCCAACTCATTCATTTTACAGATTGAGAAACTTCAGTCTCCTGACTCATAGTGCCGAGATTTTGTAATGGACAATAAAAGGGATGGGTTTCTGTAGGACTGGTAGGATCCATGGGTCCCTGGATCCATCCATCACCTGGTCCCAGCAGGTACCTGGGAAGAAAGGAAGAAAGCAATGTCATATAGCAAAAAGAGCGCTCACTGGTCAACGAAGCAGGTGTGGGGCCTTATGTGACTTCTAATGTCTATTGTAACTTAAAGCAACTCAAGACTTCCCTTCTCTGAACCTCCGTTCCCTCATCTACACATAAGGCAGTTGGGAACTATGAAATGGGGGGAAGGAGAAGAGAATAAAATTTTAGGGTTTTTTTTTTTGGTTCTTTAAGTCTAAACTGTTGGACCAGAGCTTGTGTGGCTGGGCTAATCCCAGGCCCCACATCTTCTCAGACTGATCTCTAAGCCCAATACTATAGGCAGGTGACCTGCAGGGAAAACACTGGACTGGAAAACTTGGACTTCCTCCTGTAGGAAACAGGTGGACTTGGGACAAGTTTTGAGTAGGGGAGAAATATGATTGGGGAAGTGCATTGTAAACTGGAGTCTTAGATGATGAGAACACAAGGATGACCATGAGATGATTCTTTTTGACAACTTTACTTATATCATTCCCAAACTGAAATGGCGATATTAAGGGAAATCATAGAAAGCCCCAATTCTGAACGGATATGAATGAGAATGGAGGGACAGGTTACTGCTCCTAAGGCTCTGGCAAAGGCCCCCATTCCGTTCCCTCACTCATCTCATTCAGGGATTAGAAAAAGTCACATAGATGGATTTGGAGTCAAGAAATATGAGTTTTCTAGTCTCCAGTCTTCCACTATGGGAAAGCAGCTTCCCCTTCCTTGGGTTCAATTTTCTCATCTACAGGAGAAAACTGGACAGACCTGACATCTTCCAGCTCCAACCTTCTCTTTTTCTGTTTTTTAAGATTCCTTGAAGCTCCAACATTCTACGCTTATGTTCTAAATTTCATTCTGGTAATGCCATTCTATGTGCTAAAGTCACTCCTAGTTCAATTTTCTATTTTCTAAGGACAATTTCCACTCCTACATTTTATGTTCTATGACCTAAGGTCCCTTCAAATTTTTACTTTCTGTGTTCTGAAATTGTTTGTTTGTGTTTTGTGTTTTTTGTTTTAAAGTCCCTTCCATTTCTGCTGACATTCTATGTCTCAGCTCTCCTCCATCTCTAATATTTTGTGCTTTGAATTTCCTTCCAGTTTTGATATATTGTGGTCTACGTTCTAAGTCCCTCCCCCTTTTTGCATTCTGTGTTTGATTTTCAAAGGTCCCATCCAACATCAGCATTGCATACTTCTCAGATTCTAAGGACTCTCCATACTGCGATGTTGCCTTCCATGGCCACCTTCCAGGAACAGGTGAGTGAAGGTAATTACTGTGGATGATTATGTGCTTTACCTGGTGAATAATAAGTCATCTTATTGAAGGTTGTAGTGGCCACACCCCTGCCTTTGAATGCTGGCTTCCCTGCCTGACCAGTGTCCTCAGACTTCCCTCATTAATGTTCTTCCGTCTGGCAGTTGGCTAACACTGTCTTGTCCTTTCGCCAAAGTGCTGAGGGAAAGGGGAGTCTGGGGCCCCTGGAACCATCATGGCTGGTGAGTGGAACTTGGGCAGTAGGCCACTTGGTGGTGGGTGATGATTTCCCTTTAGACATGGAGATGTCCTTGTGGCCCCTGGGAATTCACTGGAAGAGGAGACCTTTGTTTGGAAGCCAAAGCAGAATTGTAGATCCCCTACTAAATTAGAGTTAGAAGGAAGCTATCTCCTCCAACTCCTTCGTTTTATAGATAGGTAAACTGAGGCCAAGAGAGGCAAAAAGAAGTTGCTCAAAGTCACATAGTGAATTAGCAGCCAGATTTGGGACTAGAACCCAAGCCGCAATTTAATTCAACCAATACATACCAAGTGCCTATTATGTATAAGGAAAACTATATGATTCTGTGGGAAGAGCTTGGGGCTAGGAGTCAAGAGATATAGGTATGAGTTCCAGTTCTGTCATTCACTAGCTGTGTAGTCTAGGGTCAATTCTTTGCCCTCTCTGGGTTTAAGTTGTTCTGGTCTGTAAAACAATGAAATTGGACTCCTGATCATTTTTTAAAGTCCCTTCCAAAGCTAACATTTTGTGAATCTGCAAAAGTAAGATGGTATTCTCAGCACTGGGGATGCAAAGATAGTGGTGATGCAGACCCTATTCTCAAAGCAATTATAGGTTAATGGAAAAAGATACAGGTGAAGCACACAAATACTGAAGATACAAAGGAAAGAGTGATAACTGCACATGAAAAGGCCAGGCAGAAAATTAGAATGATGGTTATAATTATGAAATAATTATAAAATAATTATGAAAATTAGAGGAAAAGCAGCTGGTTGAGGGTAGGAGGAGAGAAGTGAAAAAGAGGATGGCTTCATGAAGGAAGTGGCATCTAATTAGGTCTTGGAAGAAAGGATACAGTTTAACAGATGGAGATATAGGGATAGAGATGGACAGGAAGGAGGCCATTCTAAGAATGTGAAATTGGATGAGCAAAGGCATAGGGATGAGAGAGAGCAGAATGAGAATGAGAGACAAAGGGGAGTTTGGTCTAAATGGAACATGAAATGAATGAAGGAAAACGTGGATGAAAAAGCAGGTTGGAGTCAAATTATGGAGGGCTTTGAATGCCAGACTTAGAAAAAAGTAATGTTGCCTTTACTCAATAGGCAATGATTTTTTTTAGTGGAATCCCTAAAGGCTGCAGACTCACAGCCAGAAACTTGGATTTAAATTCCAGTTCTGACCTTTCCTAAATTATGCTACCAAGCACAGTTAAATAGCCCATGTGAACCTCAGATGCTTCTACTCTAAAATGGGGGTAATATCTTATATTGCCTGTCTTGAAATATTGTTGTAATATCAACTTAAAAAAAACATAAAGTACCATAGGAATGTAAACTATTACTCTGAACCTGCTAACAATTCTCAGCTCTGATACATGCTAGCTGTGTGATCTTGAACAAGTCACTGAGACTGTCTTGGTCTCATTTTCCTCATCTGTAAGATGAGGTCACTGAATTAGATGACCTTGAGATCAGGCTTTAGACCTCTTTTACCTTTACCTAATGAGTAATGAGTAGAGTTGGAAGAGAAAAGGCAGCAATAGAGACCAAAAGCTTTTTCATTCAGCTCAAGGATACTACAGTAACTCCATGTGTCTCTAGCTAGAGAAAAGAAGACCCTCACTTGGGACCTAAAGAGTTTCTTCATTCCCAACCCAATTAGAAATGACAAGGATATCATTTTATTTGGTCTTCCACAAAGGGGGGCCTAGTTCAAGGTCCTAGATAGAGTTATCACTCAGTAAATGCGTGTTGATTTGGACTAGATTAAAAAAAATCATTCCTAGTCTTTTGGGCTTAAAGAAAAGTTGGTGATGTATAACCGGGGAATCCAAGGACCTAGTCTATAATCAGAGACTGTGAGGATCTCCTCCCTAACACGTCTGGTCCCCAGCCCACAAGTTTAAAGGGTTGTTAAATTCCTGAAATAATAATAGCTCACCTCTATATAACGCTTTACAGGCCACAGGGTGTTTTACATCATCATATCATTTGATCCTCAACGTCCCTGTAAGACAGGTATTGCAAGTATCTTTCTCCTCATTTCATAGATGAAGAAACTGAGGCCCAGAGAGGAAAAGTGATTTCCACACAACTACCAAGTGGCAGAGCTAGTGTTCAAAAATCACATGTCGGCTCTAAGCCCATAGCATTTTTCTACCTCATGTTCTATTTTTTTCTATTGCTACTTTTTTTCGCTTCTAATGTTTAAGTGTTGTGTGTTGGTGTATGGTTTGAGAAAGAATTAGTTCCTTATTATATGCCCAAAGTGTGGATAATTTATCATGGACACGAGCCCCACACAAATGGCTAAGAGTCTGTTGAATTTGGTTTAGTTTCTCTTCCCTGGGTGTCCCTGGGCCTCCTTAGTTTCTCAAAAGGACTGTGGATTGTTGGGTATGAGAGTCGGCATGGCTACAGCTCCACATTTCACCCTAGATGTTCTCTGCATCAGATCTTGGAAAGCTAATGTGGAAAGAGCAAGGACTTATCAAAAGATTTAGGTTTAAATTCTAACTCTGAAACTCATTTAGCTCTGTGATGATGGCTAAACCACTTAACTTCTCTGAACTTCAGACTCCTCATCTCTAAAAATGGGATTATAATTCTGGCATTCTCTATCTCATTGGGCTGTTTTTTAAGGAAAGTGCTTTGAAAAATGTAAGCTCCATAGAAATAGGGATAAGGCCCAGAGCTCTGATTTCATTGATGTAGAGTCAGTCAGTCAATAAACATTTGTTAAACATATTAGTGTTGAATTTAGTGCTAATACCACATTACAGCTCAAAACTCCAGAACTCAAGAGATTCATCAGTCTCAGCCTCCCTGGTAGTAGGGATTATAAGTACATTCTACCTCAAAGGGCCCATGAATAGATTTCAGGGAATCTGTGAATTTGGATGAGGAAAAAATCATCTTAATTTTCATGTGCTGGGCATTGTACTAAGTGCTGGGAATACAGAGAAAGGCTCTCAAGGGACTCACAGTTTAAAAGGGGAGAGAATGTTCCAATGACTATGTACAAACAGGCTATAAGGAGGATAATTTGGAGATATTCAACACAGGAAGACATTAGAATTAAGAGAGATGAGGACAGGCTTCCTGTAGAAGGTGGGATTTTAGCTGGGACTTGAAGGAAACCAGGAGGAGGAGATGAGGAGGGGGAGATTCCAGGTATGGGAAACAGTCAGTGAAAATGCCCTGAGAGAGGAGCTGGAGTTTCTTGTGTGAGGAATGACAGTGACACTGGACTGCAGGGTAGGCATATAGGTGGAAGAGTGTGTAAGGTATAAGACTGGAAAGACGGGTAGGGGCCAGGGCTATAAAGTCAAACAGAAGATTTTATTCAGAGAACTTCCAGATAAATTGTCCTTTCTTGGCCAAAGCAGGTGGCTCTTTGTTTAAGGCACTTACTCTCTATCCCTCATTGGGCCCTGTTCACACTTGGCCTTGTATCATGCTCATATAAACATGTTTCATCACCTCTGATGAGGACACAGTAACAGTGGATAGAGCATAGGAAGACCTGAGTTCAAGTCCAGCCTCAGACGGTTACCAGTTTTGTGGCATGTAACCAAAGAATCCAAGGGATTCTTCAAGGGATGGTGAGCCTAAGGAAAAGAGATTTTTCTCCTCCTGCACAAGACATTTAACCTCTATTTGCTTCAATTTCCTCAACCATAAAATAGGGGTAATAACAGCACCTACCACATAGGGATGCTGTGAGACCTAATCAGAGGATATTTGTGAGTGAGCAGTACTGGTACGTAGTTGGTGCTACCAAAATGTTTATTCCCTTCTCCCCCCTCTCACTTCTATAATACAAAGGCTTTGCAAAATATTTTCTTCACAACAATCCTATGAAGTGGGCAGTGTAGATGTTATCATCTTCATTTTATGGGTGAAGAAAATGAATTTCCAAGAAGTTAAACTACTTGTACCCAAAGTAATTGTCTGAGGCAGGTACAGTCTCCTGACTCTAAGTCCAGGACTCTCTCCACTGTGCCAACCTCCTAAAGGGCAGAGTTCTACCCAACATCCCCAGCACCGAGCCTTATGCATAGTCAGCCCCAAATGAAGGCTAGCAGATAAGTCAGGAGGCAGTGAGGCTCTAAATAGAGGTCTAGGAGAGGAGACGAGAGCTGGGCTCTAGCACCGGTTCTGCCAATAGCTCACTCTGCAAAATGAGACTAAAGAATTATTCATGCCTTTTCTAGAGCTTTCTGTGTTCTAGGTTCAAGGATCTCTCCTAGTCCTGATGTTCTGTATTCTAAGGTCCTTTCTAATTCTGATATTCAATATTCTAGAGCCCATTGAAGTTCAAGTGTATTGTCTATGGTCCCTTCCAGGTCTGACTTTTTTTTTTAATTTTAAATCTGACATACTGTTTTCTGTATATTCACGTCCAATGGAAGCATTCACTCAGTCCAAGATTCTGTCTGTACTCGGAATGACCTGGGGTTGATAGACTGTTGCTTTGCTCAAGAGAGAAGTTAATGATTCCTGTTCTGCATGAGAAGAATTAGTGAAACCCCTAATTAATCAATTAGCTGTAAAGTCAGATGTCAATGACACATTAATCAAAGACATAATAGAACAGATTAAAAATCAGTTACAGATAAGTCAGTCACTCAGAAGCACTGTGGAGGGAGAGAGGGAGGACATAACACTTGGAAGACTCCCTAGCTTAAGTGAACTCTGCTCCAAATGGCTGGTGCTGGCTGGGATTGAGCTGCTGAATCCTCCTATTTGACCAAGTCTGGACAGAAGATTGAGCTAGAGATGGAGGGGGCAGGAAGGGAGCCCATTTGGATCAGCAAAGAGGAACAAACATATATAGCTAGTGTGGACCAGAGCTGTTCCTGGTTCCAGCAAATGATTTTTCAACTGGCTGACCTCTAAACATAAAGCCATAGAAAGATACCCTGCTGGGCAAGGGAGAGGCGGATCTGTGGTAGGCAGTATTGGGGGATAAGATTAGAGGGGTAGAATGGCACTAGACTATGAAGCCTGGAATACTCCTATTACCTAAAGTTTTTGGCCTTGATTCTATAGGCCAATAGAGTCAAACTCAAATAAAAATGGGGAGCCATTAAACCATACAGAAAGATGATTGTGTAGAAGATGGGTGGTTCAGTGGATAGAGTACCAGGTCTGGAGTCAGGAAGATTCATCTTCCTGAATTCAAATCTGGCCTCAAACATTAACTAGTTGTGTGACCCTGGGCAAGCCATTTAACCCTGTTTGCTTCAGTTTCCTTATCTATAAAATGAACTAGAGAAGTAAATAGCAAACCATTCCAGTATCTTTGCCAAGAAAATCCCAAATGGGGTCATGAAGAGTTAGATACAACTGAAAAAGGACTGAACAACTACAACAAAAAAGGATGCCTGAAGGCCTCATGTTGACTTAGAAACCTCCTGCTATACCCTTCCCTCCCTCCAGAGTGCATCTGGATGACTGACTTATGTGTAATTGATTTTTAATCTGTTCCATTATGTCCTTGGCTAATGTGTCACTGACATCTGACCTTTACAGCTAATTTTGATTAATTAGAAGCTAAATTAATTCTTCCAATGCAGACCAGGAATCATTAGCTTCTTTCTCCAGCAAAGCAACAGCTCATCAACCCTAGGACATCCCCAGCACAGACAGAATCTCTGATTAAGTGAAGGTTTCTATTGGACATTAATACATAGAAAACAAAGTCAGATCTAGAACAAAAAATGTCAGACTTGGAAGGGACTATATGTATATATGCGTATGCACACCTGTAGATAGGCATGTTTATGTGTCTGTGTACATGTCTCTATACATGTGTGTCCGTGTACATATGCGATGTGAATATACAGATTAATACACCAAATAGTAATACATCAACAGATTAAAATGAGGTAGGAACTACATTTTAATCTGGTTTGGGCTATATTCAGGAGGCTTGTAGGCTGATTTTTGACCCCTCTGTTACAGACAATTGGGAGTCATGGAAGGTGTCTGAGTGATAAGTTCAGAGAGACACCCCCAGAGCAATGAATTAGGTAAATGAAAGATGATTGGAAAGGGGAGAGACCTAAATCAGGAAAACCAGTTAAAAGGCTGTGGTCCTAGTCCAAGTGTGAGGCAGGTGATGACCAGACCTGAGTCAGACAAGCACAGGGTATCAGACTAGGAATAAGGAGAGATTCCAACTCCTTCCATTCTTCCCCACCTCAAATCTGGTGACTTCAAGTCTTAGCCATTCATCAGTTCATTAAATATTTAAGAACCTTCCATAGAAGCATGAGCAAGACCTTGTTCTGGGCACTGAAAAAAAAATAAAAGGCCTCAAATGTCAGGATCAAGAGTTTCCGATTTAGGAAGCAGAGCACCGCAGAAGGATAGAGGACTGACTTAAGCAGAGGAGTGCATTAAGAATGTTACTTAGGCAAGAATAGGAAGGATGAATTGTGGCAGGGGGAGGTGGGAAAGACCAGGTAGGAGGGTGGTTGAATTCCAGGATCTGTCTCTCAGACTTAGACTTTCATTAAGGATAACCTATGTGGGAAGATGTGTGTTCTACTGTATTGAATAGCCTGGTTGTGGAAACCTGCCTAAAGCACAAGAAATGCTTTATGGCATAACGGAAAGAGCATTGGACCAGCAGTTAGAAGATCTGGATTCAAGTGCCAGCTCCCTTACTTACTAGCTGTGTGCCCTTGGACAAGTCACTTGACCCCGCTAGACTTTGGTTTCCTCCTCCATAAATTGGGAGGGGGTGGAGTTGAACCAGGTGAACTCTAAAGTTCATAATCTTTTAAAGAATAATGAAGGACAGAGATGTATGAGGCTGTATCTGTATCGTCCAGACATAAAGAGCTATAGGAGACCTGAGGGAAGACAAAGCCTTGAGAGCTGGGTTTCTCAAGGAAGATGTGTTTGAGTTGGATCTTGAAGATAGCATAGCATTTGGACTGACAGAGAGGAGGGGAGGGACTCCCTAAAAGAGGCCTGGTGTGACACCCTGCCACCACCACCTCCGCTGGGGAGCTTGTCTTTCTGTCATATTTCTTTGAGGAACTGGATGAGAAAGGATCAATTGAGTCTAGGAGAGCCATAGTTTCCTGAGAAATGTGGAAGGGAAGGGTCACCTTGGAGAAAGTCTCTTTGTGTAGGTCAAGGAATCAGAGGTGGCTCTCCTCCAGACCTCTGGAGCCAACAGGTTCTCAGCCAGAGGATGGAAGAGGAAGAACAAGGAGACAGAGACAGGGGAGAGGAAGGAAATCGAGGAAAGATGCTGAGCACAGAAAGTGAAATCATGAACAGGCCAAGGAGAGCCCAGTTTAGGCAAAGGTATGATCTAAGATGTCCCTAGTATTTCTGCAGGCTGCTTCCCATGCCTGGAATTCACTGTCCTCATCAACACCTTTTTCACATTTTCTTTTTTCAAGGTCTAAATCAGATGCCACCTCCTCCATGAAGCCTTCCCTGATTACTCCCAGCTAAAAATATTCTTTTCCTCCACAAATTTTCTCAGAGCACATTATTTGGATCTCTTCTTTGCCCCAATTGCATTCCCTTGTATGACAGTATACTTGTTTACACATATGGCATATTCTCCCTTATTTAACTATAACATCCTTGAGATCAGGGGTTATGTTCTTTTGCATTCATATTGCTAGCATTAAGCAAAGGGCCTTGAAACTAGTAGGTATTTCATAAATGTTTATTGAATTGAACTGATTTGCATCATTTCATGCTAAGCCAATCTGCTTGTGATGTCCAATAGAAATTTTTTTCCTTCCAGCTCAGAGGCATCCCTGTCCACAGAACATTCATTGTACTTCTTCCCCCACCCCCAGAATTTCTGTGCCCTCCTTTATAATAGACTTCTTGCTAAATCTGCGTTTCTCTAGGGGACAAGGAACCCAAACTAGAGGGCCAAGAGGAGTCAGTTCCATTGGCCTGGAGTCTTGAAAACACTTCCTCTATATCTGAAATCTCAGACATTTGTCCCTCTAGGGTGAGCTTGACTCACCCCAGAAATCCATTTTTCTTCAGGTGGAAAAGATCTAGAGATCTCTTCTCCCCATTCTACCATTGCTGAGAATGATAGACTTTTTCAGGACCTTGGAGAGGGCATGGAGACATTGCGTGATACACTGTTGTGATAGATTGGGGACCACTTTGTCTACTAGAAGGCATCAGGACTCTTTGGAGAATCTGTACCCAGAACTAGGTGATCGAGTTGCCTTTTCAGCAGAACCCCTCATTCTCCTTGTCCCTCCTGGTAAAGGAAGGAAGAAGGAAACACAGATTGGAATGTGCTAAACAGGTGCGTGGAGGATTATGAACCTACCCTGATGTTGTCTCGGGGGCTGGGAGGAGGCCACTCAGCTGTGGAGACTAGAGGGGCGGGGGCAGCAAGATTGTGGGTGAGTCCAAGCAGCTGACGTTTGTCTGATCTACTCTTATACAAACACAAACACACCCAGTGTTTCCGAGGGGAGTTCATCCACAACCACAATCACTCAAACCAGGTTCTGACAATGAATCTGCATACCCTTATAATAAGCTCCCCCCTTCCCACCCCTACCCCCCCAGCTTCCTCAACAAACTTACTCTCTCTACCTGGGAGAGGACACCTCCCTAATGCTTTGTTCCATTCAAGTAATTTTAGGACCCTTCAATTAGCACTACCAAGTGGCAGGGTTGTGTAATAGTTAAAGGGGTGAACTTAGAGTCAGGAAGACTTTGGTTTGAATCTTGCCTTAGACAATGGCTGTGTGACTTTGGGCAAGTCACTTAATCTCTCTATACATTGGTCTCCCCAACTGTAAGAAATAAGGTACATAAAGTGCCTTGAAATCTTAATGGACTATATAAATGAGAAGTAGTGTGCCGAAGTAGATAAAACACTAATCCTGCACAGGCCATCTAC
Source organism: Pseudocheirus occidentalis (assembly GCA_028646575.1). Classification (NCBI taxonomy): domain Eukaryota; kingdom Metazoa; phylum Chordata; class Mammalia; order Diprotodontia; family Pseudocheiridae; genus Pseudocheirus; species Pseudocheirus occidentalis. Next base: position 102,247,634 of record CM053595.1, on the reverse strand, counting down.
TGTATGACCTTAGGCAAGTCATTTAACATCTTTGTGCTTCAGTTTTTCATTTGCCCCTAAGATCCCTTCCAACTCTAAATCTATGATTCCATGTAATAAAAGCTAGTGTTAAGGTAAAACTAATCTAAAAAAAGCTCAGCATGATATCCAATTAAACAAAGTCATCCCAAGGGCATTCAAGGATGAAAAGAGAATACTGGAGGAGAAGGAGCAGGGGAAAGAAGAGGAAGATCAGAAGGAGGGGAAAGAGAAAGAAGAGGAGGAATAAGGAGAAGGAGGTAAAGGAGAAGGAAAAAGATTAGTAAACAACAGCTATAACACATCAAGAATAGTGGATCCTCCACACTTGGATGCTAACATCACAATCTCTGAAGTAGAAATGGCACTAAAAATAATAAAGATAGGGGCGGCTAGGTAGCACAATGAGTAGAGCACTGGCCTCAGAGTCAAGAGGACATGAGTTCGAATCCAGCCTTAGACATGTGACACACTAACTGTGTGACCTTGGGCAAGTCACTTAACCCCAATTGCTTTGCCTTCCCCCTTCCAAAAACAAACAAAAATAATAACGATGGGGAAATTAGATTGGATCAAGGATTTATAGAGATGGGTTGGAGGAGATGAAATTATGAGGGCATTGAGGGACTGTTTTATTTAGCCTCATAACTCTGGTTAAAGTCAAGACCTGGGTTCAAGAATTTATAGGAAACTGGTACTTGGGAAGCCGGCACAAACAAGAGCTTTATTACTGTGTGGTGCAGTAAGCAGGGGGGAAAAGCATATATACCCACACTACATGGCAGCATAATAGACAGAACTTCTGCATGGATGCAAGAAACTCACCCAGCCCAAGAGGGAGGGAAACATGTTGGGGAAATAACATGCTCAGAGTTAGGATTCTGGTAGTGAAATTATATTCCTTAAAAATGAGCTTGTTTGAGAACAAACAGGTCATTGATGCCAGATGTGGCATCCTAATCAGACACCAAAGTGGCAGAGAAGTTATCAGGGTCACTCATTGATAGTGGGCTTGGCTGAGGCTTGTGTAGGAAGACTTTCTTTACTGGGACCACAAGCTGGAAAGGGTCAAGGTAGCAAGAGAATGACTCAGAGACTTCTGCACTCCATCAGGAGTTTTGTCCAATCAGAAGTTAAGAACATTAAGCAAGGGGTGGCTAGATGGCACAGTGAATAGAGCACTGGCCCTGAAGTCAGGAGGACCTGAGTTCAAATCCAGTCTCAGATACTTGACACACTTACTAGCCATGTGACTTTGGGCAAGTCACTTAACCCCAATTGCCCTCCAAAAAGAAAAAGAAAAAAAAGAACATTAAATGCCTGACACAAAGTTAGCATAAGTCAGAACAGTGGGGAAAATACAACCTTTGTCTGTCTTTGCCTATACACTTTATGGCCATTAGGACCATTTAGACTAAGTAACTCCATACTGGAGTTCTATCATTATAACTGTAATATCAAATAACATAAAGATTGCCATTATCACAGGGACTTATGTACAAAGCATCTAAAAGAGGAGAAGAGACCAAAGATGAAGAAAAAATCTCAGACTTTAATGATACTAAAAAAGGGTGACAGAATATTAGTAACTAGTGGCCTATATTCCTGTTCTCCCACCTGTACAAAGTCTTGATGGGAGTCTTCTCAATACAAACCAAAAGCATCCTCAGTGAGGGGACTGGTGGAGTAAATGCCAAAAACGGTCATGACATTCAACAATAGACCATATCTTTATTATCTCACAATTGGCCAAAAGATATCTACTTTATTGGGTTTATTGTTTGTTGATTACACAAAAGCCTTGACTTTGCAGAATAAAAATGATGCCTCATAGAAAAATGATGCCTCATAGAAAAATAATGCCTCATAGATTTTTACCTCAAAGAGTCTCCCCTTCATGTCAAGGTTATGCAGCATTCCTTGAAAGGTATAACAACAGAAATGACTCTATATAATGACCCTCAAATAATAAATAGGAGAGGGATAAAGAGGGAATATGTCTGCTCCCCAAAAGTATACAGAATCCAGGACGGAGTCTAGGAGTTGGAGGGGTTACCTGTGGATTGTGAGGTCCTTCAGATCCTCCTGTTGGTAGATGATATTTCATTGATAGTGTCAAGCCCTAAGATTTTGCAATCTCTGGGAAAAAGATTTACAAACTCTCTGGTGCAGGAACTCAACCCTTTTTCATGTCGTGGACCCCTTTGGCAGTCTGATGAAGCCTCTGGATCCCTTCTCAGAATAATGTTTTTAAATGCATAAAGTAAAATATATAGGATTACTAAGAAAACCAATTGTGTTGAAATACAGTTATCGAAACATTTTTTAAAACCAATTTCATGGACCCTTGGTTAAGAACATCTGCTTTAAGGGATTTGATGTGTCCATCCACACAAGAAAGACCAAACAAATGAAAAATGTCTATTACCCATGCATCTGAACAGACACCCCATGGAGCTTGTCCATCTAGGACAAATAATACAGCTGAAAAGTGAGCTGGACACATTGGTGAAAAGAAAGAGAATAGCAGCATGCATTGCTTTCAAGAAATTGCAAAATGCTTATGCTTCCCATAACAACAAAGGTCCATCTTTTCAATGCAAACACCTTGCCAGTGAAAAGCAAGATGCATTAGTACAAGCACAGAATTGAAGTCAGGAGGATGGGGCTTACCTAGGGCCCACCTCTCACTTGCTTCAAAGTCTGGGAAAAATTATTTCCTTTTTCTGGGCCTTGGTTTCCTATAACGTAAAATGAAGAGGTTGGGCTAGATGATTTCTAGGGTCCCTAAACTGTGCCTAAGGTTACATGGAACAAGATTTGGAAATGCCCCTGCCTCCAAAGCTGATTGTCACACAAAGGGTAGTATCCAGAGGAGGGTGATTGGGACGGTGGGGGAATTCATCCTTGTTACATGATGTGAGAATCCTTAGCAGTGAGGAGGTTACTGGAGACCATGGTAACGGGATTATCACAGGGAAGAGAAATTGGGTTTGTTTTGAGTAGCTGCAGAGTGGAAAACCAGAGGCAATTACTGTAGTGGGTGGAGAAGGGGAGTTACAGGGAGGCATATTTTGATTCAATATAAGGAAGAGCTTTTTAAATAAGAGCTGTTCAGAAATGAAACAGGTCTTGTGAGGTTGCAAGTTCTGTATCACTGAAGGTGTTTAAGCAAAAAGTAGACAACCAAATATTGGAAATGATAGTGACAATCAGTGCATTGCAAGAAGGCTGGATTAGAAGACTTCTCGGGTCCCTTCTGGCTCTAAAAAAGATCCTATGACTCACACCCCCACCCCAGCCCCGGCATTCTGTCCGGACCTAGTCCAAGGGCTCAGGTAATTATTGCCCATTAACTTCACCTCCTGCCTGGTGACTCACTTCCAGTAAGATAGTTCTGCAGATAGCTGTAACAGAAAGAGGCCGAAAACAGGGAAGAGATGCTGAGAGATGAAATAAACACCAAATTCCTCCAGAGACCCTGGGGCACAGTGAGGATGTGAGAGGGCAGCAGCAAGTCCCCAGGTAACCTTAGGCAGGGCACTTAGAAGCTTAGGAGCCCTAGAAATCATCTGGCCCAACCTGTTCATTTTATAGACTAGGAAACTGAGGCCGAGAGAGGAGACAAGTTTCCCCAGGCCATGAAGCAAATAAGTGGTGGGCCCTGTGTAAAGCCCTGTCCTCCTGACTTCAGTCCTGTGCTTCTACTGCACCATGCTCTTGTCCAGGTCTCCCCGTCTTTGGCCCTCAGTTTTCACATATGCAGAAGGAAAATCACAATCCCTGCCTGCTTAATGGGGAAAAGTTATGAGGATCAAAGGAAATCAGAGTCATGAAAGGACTTTGGAAACTTAAAAGGGCTAAAGTAGGTGGCTTGAAAATAATCTGTTTGCTAAAGACATGGTCATTATTCTCCCAGATACTGATGGGGAGCCAAATTGCCCAGGGAATCCAGCTCTGCTGCTAGGGCAGAGGAAAAGCCAAAAAGAGGTGAGTAATGATCTCACCCCAGCCCAGGTCAGGAGGTTAGGAGGTCAGGGGCTGCTGTTTGCCCTTCTTTGCATCCCCAGTGCTTGGCACCCAGTAGGAGCTCAAATAATGCTCACTGACTGACTAACTAGAGGAGAACCCATTGCCTCTTGAGGCATCTCGTTCCATTTTTAACAGCTTCGGTCTGAAGCTTTTCATTGCTGGGCCTAGACCTGCCTGTTTACGAGCACCCCAAAGAGAGAGGCTGATGTTCACTTTGTCTTTGGATTCTCAGCACAGTGCCTTCCACGTTCTTTTCTGAGAAGGGGAGGGGGTCTGGACTTGTGATTTCATCTGTATATGGAGTTCCATGGAGAGGAGTGCATACAGTGTCCTAAAAGTCTTAGTGTAGTTTTAAACCATGGTTCAGTCACAGGGCAAAGGTCACACTGTAACCAGAACTTCAGGTTAGACATAGAGGTATCTGTAAATCACTGAGGAGAACTCAAAGATCATGATGCAGCTTTGGGAGCATGGTTTAGTGACAGAAATACTGGACTTAGAGACAGGAAGACCTGAGTTCAAATCCCTGTGCAACTTTAATCTGCACTAAGATTTTTGGGACATCCTATACAAGATGGTCATCCTTCTATAAAATCACAAGTCCGGGTTCTTAACCTGGAGTCCATGAACTTGCTGTTAAAATATATCTATAATATATATGTGTGTATGTGTGCATATTATATATTTATAAATATATTTCAATATGGTTGGTTTCTTTTGTATATATTTTATTTTATGCACTTCAAAATGTTATTTTAGCCTAGCCAGACTGTCAAAGGGATTCCTGACATAAAAAAGGCTGAGAATCCCTATCTGAGAGAATTCTCCATGGCCTTGAAAGGTTAAATGACTTGCACAGGGTCATACAGCATATACAAACCAAAGGTAAAATTTGAACCCAGTTCTTTCTGACATGAAAGCCAGTTCTTTAACCACTATGCCACGCTGCTACTAGGTACAGAAAGGGCACTTAATGAATATGTGTTCAACAATGAGTTAATCATTCCAAGTTCTTTCCAATGGGGTCATGCTGAACAAGTCTTATCCCTCTTCCCGTACTTACTCTCCTCCACTCACTCAGACTTCTTTTCTGCAGATAAAGACCCGACATCCCAGGGGAGGTATCACGGCACCACAGAAAGGGCAAAAGGGCTGGAGTTCAAAGCTTACCTTTGGCCCTTGCTACCTGTGTGACCTCAGGCAAATCCCTGAGTCTTGGTTTTGTCATTTGTAAAATGAGAAGATTAAACTAGGCAGCCTCTGAGGTCCCCTTTAGATTTCAGGTCCTATGGCTATTTCCCAAGCAGCCAGGAGGCTGGGTAGACTACCCACCCTGAGACTCACAGTAACACAATTCAAAAAACACTTGCTGAAGCTGACTAGGGGCAAGGCTCTGGGAATGGCACTTGGGGAGGTGAGGGGGGATACAAATGAGACACAGCCTGAGACCTAAACGAGCTCCTAAGGAATTCGACAGCAACTGGCAAAGGCAGAGACGAAATAAGGCACACAAACTATAGCATGAGGCAGGATGAACGAGGTGTTTTTGGAGGGTTAGAGAAATAATCCTGTGGCAGGTGGGGGAGGGGACCAAAAAGGGGGGGGGGGGTTACAGCAGGAAAGGCTTTCTGGAGGAGGTGATAGCATTCCAGCGGTCTTCAGTGAGGAGTAGGATGTCAACAGTATTGGGCATTGGGTGGGGGCAGTGCAGAGAAGGAGAGCATTCCTGGTGGATGGAAAGGCATGAGTGAAAGAGGAGGAGAAAATAGTACATATTCTCCTGGTTCTTCCCTCTGGGGTCAAGTGCACAGGGGCTGTGATGAGCCAGACCATTGAACGTCTAGTAAGGAAGGAAGGGGGCAAAGGTAGATAAGCATGTTGGGCTCAGGCTGTGGAGGGCCTGAAAAGGACAAGAGCAGGAGTTTGCGCTTTATCCCATGGGGAAGTGTGTTTTAGTTAGCACAGTCCCTGGCACATGGGAGGTAGTAAATGGCACAGGTGGAGCTAGTAAATGCTAGTGAACTGACACAAGGAGAGCCGTTGACTCTGTGTGTGTGCCTGTGAGTGTGTGTGTGTGTGTGTGTGTGTGTGTGTGTGTGTCCTGACTAGAACTGACCATTTTGAAGATTAGCTCAGCAGCCTTGGCCAGGATGGATGGGAAGGCAACAGAGTGGAGCTCAGGGGAAAAGTAGATGTTTATCCGCTCACCTCCCTG
>CM053595.1:102234244-102241269 GCA_028646575.1 Pseudocheirus occidentalis | reverse complement strand
TAGACTGAGAGAAGCTGGTGTCAGAGATTGTTTCATGGCCCCAGGACTGGGCAAAGTGCCTGGAAATTGAAGTTTGCCCAAGGCAAGGGGATGACTTTAGGGGACCTTGATATTTAGTTTCATAAAGTTACAGAACTCTAAAACTGGAAAAAAAATAGAGTTTGTCAAAGGTGGAGGGAAACTTGGAACATAGAACACAGAGTGTCAGACTTGGAAGGGTGTTAGAACATACAACATAAATGACTAGAGTTAGAAGTGACCTTAGAACCTAGAACACAGACTGTGAACATAGACTGCCAGAACTAGAAAGGACCCTGGACCATAGAACACAGACCTCTAGAACTGGAAGGAAGGGATCTAAGGTTGCAGGTTGAATACTTAGCTCCTACTCTGGAGAGAAAAAGAAGAGAGACCTGGTCCCCTGCCCTCAAGGACCTCACAGTCTAGCTGGAGAGGGTGTGCACACAGCGAGCCAAGAGCCCAAAGAAGGAGACACATAGTGAATAGGACATTATTTCACATATAGGGCACGGGCCACACTCCTCAAATCAGGCTCTCCTTAAGAAGGAAAAACTGTTGATAAACACTGAAAAAAAAGATTCTTAATAGGCTAAACATAGGCTTAATACAAGACAGATTTTGTGGGAAACTGTTGTCAACATCAGACCTGGAAGGGGTGTTAGAACACATAATATAAACACTGAAGTAAGAAGGGACCTTAGAATGTTGAACACAGACTTTCAGACCAGGAATAACAACAACAACAAAAGCTTTATACAAGACAGATTTGAAGGAAAATCTACACCATAAACAGACGAATATGGTAGGAGCTACAGCAGAGTCCAAGGCCTTCATCCTGAACTCCTGAGTGGGAACATGACTCAGGAAGGCAGCACAGCAGCAAAGAGCTAGTTCTGAGTGAGGCTCATCTCCCATTCTCCCATTCTCCCATTCTCCCTGTTCATACTGAAGGGCTGGACAGCCCTACTCTCACCCACTCCTCTGGAGTCCAGCTGAGACCCTTTTCTCCCTGATGATGATGGCCCTGGGCATCCCCTGTAGCCAAAGTTCTCCAGGATCCAAGTGTGGTGATTATGGGAGCAGGAGTGGTAAGGGGCTACACAGGGTGAGATTTGTCCTCCTCTCAGCATTTCCCTACCCCACCCCAGAAGTCAGGGGCTCAGACCATGAAGAGATCACAGTGGGTTAGAGAGGTCAGAGATGGGCTTGAAGAGGAGGAGGGATTTGAAAGATAATGATAATTATAACAAAAATGTCAATAACAAATTCACATTTATATAACACCTTATAGTTCAACAAGCTCTATTTTTACAACAATGTAAAGCAAACTATAGGCATAAGGATTATTATCCCCATTTTACAGATGAGGGAAAACAAAGGCTGAGGGCAGTCAATTGATTTTTTGCATTACACCCTTGCCAAAATTATCCATCAGTTTAGGAGCAGAGATGGTAGGAGGAAGATAAAAACATAAGTAAATATACTGAGGCAGAAAAGTGTGAGGTTCTGGGGAGAGGGAGAAGAGGGACCTGCTCAGAGCCCAGGATTCATTGAAATAAAACTGGGGCTTGGGGAGAGCCTCCAATACCAGACTAAGGGGCTTAGAGTCTATGATGAAGACACTGGGAAGCCAATAAAGGCTTTTGGAAATGCAAAGACTGTCATGAAAGTGGTCCTTTTCCTGTCATGTCCCCTCTGCCCCTTCTATAATCTATCAAACAGGGGACAGTGAGCAATGAGGGAAGAAGAGGAGAGGGATTTTCCCAAAGGTCTGGATTCATTTCTTTCCTCTGCTTTCCCTTCTTTCCTCTCCTGCATCTGGACCCCCCAGCAATCAAAATAACAGAAGTGGACTGGCAACAAGAGAAGAACACTTGTGCTCACCACACTGAAGAGTACCCAGGCTCAGAGATGGTGGTGAGGAGGGGCCAGAGGTTCATGCTCAGCCTCAGGTTCAGCAGGGCCCTGGAGAGTGAGGAGACCCTGATATTCACCGTGGAAACAGGTATCCTCTCTCCACCTTCTCTCACACACTGAAGCTCTCCTCAAATGCGCTTTTGACCTATTACTGAGTTTATTTCTCCAGCAGAATCACAAAGGAATGGGACCTTGGAACATTTTGATCCCAGTATCATAGAATTTTACACAGAATTCCAGAATCTTATAACATGCAATATTGAACTCAAAAGTAGCCTCTGGGAATCCTCTTACAAAGGACCCTCAGAACACCAACCTAGAATGAGATGCTCCATTGATAAGCTTAGCAGTGAGTTTTCACTGATGTGTTCACTTTTACCAGCTAGTAAAAAGTCAACTAAATTCAAAACAAAAGATGTTCAACTGAATAACATGGAAAATGAAGCGACAAGAATAGATTCAGTCAGGTACATTCTCCCATAGGTTACCATACCAACAAAGGGAAAAGATAGAAATGCAGGTTTGTGACCAAGAAACACATATGGAAGGAGCATATATGGAGAGAACATATGTGGCTAGGGACATTCATGGATGGAGACATTCCAATATTGCATTTATCAATGTCCTCTCTGCAAACATCACTTTACTGCTGTGCTGTATATCATATCTCTGCTCTCTGCAGAGTAAATCATCTCTTCTGGGTGTCTCATTATTTCCATTGTTCCTTCTGGATGTCTGTGTGATCTTTCTGCCATTATCTTCTGAGACTCAGCTTCTGAGGGTCTTCTACTGGTTGACCCAGCAGATTTGCTCCCATCAGCTAGGGGGGTTGTAACTAGAAAGCCTCTCACTGACAAAAGAAGACTGATAGCTCTTTTAACCCATGGTAGGGCTTATGAGCCCCCACACCTAGCTAAAGGCAGCTAACAAAAGCCAACCAGAATTCTCTCTGGCTAAGTCTGTTGTTTTGTTTTGGTTTTTTTTACTATCTATGCCTAGCACTGATTCAAAATCCATGATCCCAGACAATAATACGACTTAGAATTAGAAAATTCCTTTAATTTCTATGGGGCAACTCTGTACCCAAAGCCAATTTCAGAGACTCTGCAACAACAACAAAAAATATTAGAGGTTGTCTTGAATCTAGAGTTCCCCAAATGCTCCCCAATTGGCTTCCAAAAGAAGTTGAACAAGAACAAAAGTCAAGCAAAGAAGATAAAACCATTGCTTTCCTCCATCAACATCCCAATCCTTGAACCATATTTCTTCCTTTATTCTGCATGGTACAGTGGAAAGAGCATGGGCTCTAGAGTCAGTTCAAAGCCTGGTTGTCACTACCTGTGTGACCTTGGGCAAGTCATTCATCCACCTTCTTTCCTTTCATAGAAAATGAGACATTTAGGCTAGCTGGACTTTAGAATCCCTTCTAACTCAAGATCTATGATTCTATTGTCTTCCAGTCATTTTTAAAACCATAACAATAACAACAACACGGATGCATTGTATTTTGCTTATCATAAAACCTCATTGTCTCCATATCCCTAGAATATAAAATATTAAATCTCCAAATCTTAGAATCAGAATCAAGAACATATAACTCTAGAATCATAGAACATGAGACAATCTTGGAATCCTTGCTGCCCAAGCTTAACCAAAAGATGTGGTTAAGCTTGTCAAGGACATTCAGGGATCACAAGAAGCATTTTTTCGTTGCTGCTGTTGCTGGTTTTTTCTGTCTTGGAGTCTCCACTTTTCCCCAATATAGCTAAAAAGGGGCGGGGAGGGGAGGAATGCTGACACCGAAAATTTAACATTCAGCTCCCAGAAGCCCGGTAGAGGGGGCTCTAGCACACCCCTGAAAAGGTAACAGGCTTATACAACTGGCAGATGATACAAAAACTCAAAAAGATTGCCGACATAGTGAATAATAGGATTCTGGACAGGCTAGAACTTGGTTCTGAATCTAATGAGATATGAAATTTAATAGGGAAAATTTTAAATCTTGTACTTGGATTCAAAAACCCAATTTCACATATATGTTGTAAGGGAGAGGAGAAATTTTTCTGAAAAAGACCTGGAGGTGGAGGGGGTGGGGTAGGGTTTAGTGAACTATCACTTTAAAAGAGGTCAACAGTGTGATGTAATAGCGAACGCTGATACAGCCTTTTATAGTTCACAAGGAGCTCGCAGGTTACTTCATTTGATCCTCAGAACAACCCTGAAAGGTAGAAGCTATTATTGTACCCATTTTACAGAAAAGTAAACCAAGACTGAGAGAGGTACGAGGCTACCCAGGATTACACAGCGAGTAAGCATGCGTGTGTGAGGAGGAATTTGAATTTAGGTCTTCCTGACTCAAAGCGCAGCGCGTCCCTACTGCGCCACCTAGCGGCCTCTCAAGCATATTATATGACAATCAAGAAAGCTAATTGCAACTTTAGGCTGAATGGTGAGATAATGTGCAGGACTAGGTCTTACTGTTCTTTGTCCTGTTCAGACCCACTCCCTCTAAAGTATTGTGTTCAATTGTTATTATTATATTTTAGCAAGGATACTAATAAACTGGATAGTGAAGCAACTGGTGGTACTGTGGATAGAGAACCAAGTCTAGAATCAGGAAGACCTGAGTTCAAATCCTACCTCAGATATTTACTAGCTGTGTGACCCTGCGGAAGTCACTTAACCTCTGTCTCTCTTAGTTTGCCCTATTATTACTATTTATATTATATTATATTATATTATATCATATCATATCATATCATGTCATATTACGTCATATTACGTCATATTACGTCATATTACATTATATTACATTATATTATATTACATTACGTTGCATTACATTACGTTGCATTACATTATGTTGCATTACATTATATTATATTAATTATGTTGTGTTATGCTATGCTATGCTATGCTACATTATGTTTCGTTACGTTATGTTACATCATGTCATACCATGTATCATATCCTATCATGTCATTTTAGGATCATAATAACACCTGCCTCCCAGAGTGGTTTCAAGGATCAAATTATATAACATTTGTAAAATTAGTAATACAGTGCCTCGAACATAGTAGGCACTTTTAAAATGTTTGTTTCCTTCCCTTCCACCCTAGTATCCATACTAGTGTCCATAGGAGAGCAGCCAGGATGGTGAAGAGCCTTCACTTCATACACAAGAGGATCAGCTAAAGTAACTACAGATCTTTAGCCTAGAGAAGTAAAAACTTAAGGGAGGCACATTAATTATCTTTCAGAATCAGACGGAAGAAGAATGAGACTTATTCTTGTTCCTCTTAGTCCCAAAGGGTAGAACTAGGAGAAATAAATGAGAGAGACAAGAAGCAAATTAACATAAGGAAAAACTTCCTGATATCAACTATCCAAAATTGTCATGGGAAGGGTACAAAAGGAAATAAGCATTTATATAACACCTACCATGGGATATCTTGGGGTCTCCTTCACGTGAGGTCTTCAAACAATATAGAACTACCCATTTGGGCATGCTCTTGTTCAGGTGTGGGTCGGATGAGAGACTTCTGAGGTCTCAGCTGTATGATCTTGGGATTCTGATTTCATACATCCCAGATCTCAGCATAGGGAGGATTAGTACTTCTCAATCTTTTGGCTAAAATTATATCCCACACATCATCTTTGGTACTAATACCCTTTGGAGCCACACAGAAAAAGTTTGCTCCCTATTCTCCCATTATAATCCTTCAGATATTTGAAGACAGCTACCATACATTCTCACATTCTCATATTCTCTCTCTCTCCTCTCTCTCTCTCTCTCTCTCTCTCTCTCTCTCTCCTTCTTTCTCTCTCTCTCTCTCCTTCTTTCTCTCTCTCTCTCTCCCTCTCTCTCTCTCTCTCTCCCTCTCTCTCTCTCTCTCTCTCCCCCCCCAAGCTAAACATCTCCACATCTCAAAAGCTTCATTTGCTACAGTTTCCACTTCTCTCCCCCACATCCTCCCACATCCACATCCTCTGCATGTGATAAGTTTGTCAGTGTTGATCATCTAAAATCTGACTTCCAGATGGGACCTGACCTGGGCAAAAACAGCAGACAACCAAGACTTTCCTTGTCCTGCTCCCTGAATGCCCATTTGTGCTGCCCAAGGCTGCTTGACTGCATTACCTTTTGAAGCAGTTACAGGAACGGCTCATAAGGAACCATCCACGGTCTCTGAGTCAGGACCACTTGTGACCTAGGGTATACCTTTTCAAGGACTGACCAGGATTCAGAGTATGTTTCATGGTTATAGGAATATGGCATAATAGAAACACCATTAAACTAAAGAATCAGGAGACCTGGGTCAAATGCTAGCTCTATCACACTGCATGACCTTGGAAGAGTCACTTCCCCCTGGGCCTCAGTTTCCAGCTCTGTAGAATCAGAATGTTGGGTTCAATGACTATAGAGGTAGACCTGGAAGACACCCGGGCCAGCCATCTAATTTTATATATGTGAGCTCAAAAGCCCCAAAAAAGAAAAGGTGACTTGCCCAGGTTCAGACAGGGAAGTACATAGCACAGATAAGGTCTAGTAAATGGCAAAACCACAATTTAAAAGTAAATCCTGCTCCAAATCCATCGCTCTTTTCATCACACCATTCTGTTTCAACGGTTTGGATGCAGTCATGGAGTCAGGGGCTGGATGAGGAGACATCCCCAGAAACTTCCTCCAGCCTGGAGGATTCTAGAAACCTGCAGTGAGATGCACCCTGAACCTCTGAAGACAATTCCTGCTCCGGGTACCTAACTTTCCTACCCAGGCTGTTGCTGTTTGGTTGTTTTTCAGTCATATACAACTCTTCCTGTTTTCTTGGCAAAGATACTGGAGTGGTTTGCCCTTTCCTTCTTCAGCTCATTCTACAAATGAGGAAACTGAGGCAAACAGGGTTAGGTGACTTGCCCAGGGTCATACAACTAGTAAGTGGAGGAGGTCGCATTTACACTTAGGTTTTCCTGACTCCGGGTGTGACTCTACCCACTGTGCCACCTAGCCGCCCCTCCTACCTAGGCACCAGACAGCTCTCCTCTCCCTTTCTCCTCTTCTTTGGCTTTCAGCACCGAGTTTCACA
>CM053595.1:102219244-102231744 GCA_028646575.1 Pseudocheirus occidentalis | reverse complement strand
TTTATTTTTAGTTTTCAACCTTCACTTCCACAAGATTTTGAGTTCCCAATATTCTCCCTATCTCTCTCCTCCCCCCACCCCAAGCCAGTAATGCATTCTGATTACCCCTTCCCCCAATCTGCCCTCCTTTCTATCACTCCTCCCCCCTTCTTTTATCCCCTTGCCTTCTAGTTTCCTGTAGGGCAAAAGTACCATAGATTTTCTGAGTGGGAAGGAGCCCTAGAACATAGAATGTTAGAATTGGAAGAAACTTTAGATTATTCGTGTGGAAAATGGTCTTTGAATATAGACCATAGAAGTGTGTGTTCAGACAGCGTGATGGTCTGAGCTGGGACCTTAATATACAGAGTATCAGAGAGTCCTATGCCACATGAATTCTAATCAAACAATAAGCAGAGTGGAGATGGGACTAAAATTCAAGTCTTTAGAGTCCAAGATTTTTTTTCCTTAAAAAAAATTAGGCACAGTTTGGTTATTTCAGTTTTTTCATTATATTCTTTCTGTATGTACTATCCTACTCCCAGCAGTTAACCCTCCCTTCTAAAAAGAAAAAAAAAGAAAGAAAAACAAGTTAAGCCAAACCAACAGATACAGTGTCTCTATCTGCCAGTGTATACACCCGTCTGCCTCCATGCTCCCCCACCTCTGTAATTATCAGTCCTCCATGACCAGGATTGGTTGTTACAATTATTATTATTATTGTATTGATTATTATTGGTTACTACTCAGAGCTCGGCTTCCTCTTAGTGTCCTTTTCATGTGCCTCCTTGGTCACTATGCATCTTTTTCTCCTGGCTCTGCTTACCCTACTCAGCTTCAGTGCATACGTCTTCCCAGGTTGCTCTGAATTCCTCACATTCATCACTTCTTATGGCACAATAAGATTCTATTACAGTGAATGATGAAGTTTGCTTAACCATTCCCCCAGTTAATGGGCATTCACTTTGTTTCCAGTTCTTCACTACCACAAAAAAAGTGATGCTATGAATATTTTAGATTATATATCCCCCTGGTCTTTGTACAATATCACATGGTCTTCCTCCTTTTCAGCCTCTATCCTCAACAGAACACATGCTCTGGGTGGGGCTGGGGTAAACAGAGTCATTTGGGAATAAAGCTTTCAATCTCAAATGGAGGGGTAGGGGTGGTGATGTACTCTCATCCATTCTGAGATGGTACACTCAACCCCATAGAAAGGGTTAGGGGTGGCAATGTACTCTGACCCATTCTGAAATGGCATCCTCAACCCCATAGGGTTTTAAGGTCTATGCTCTAGCCATGGGACCATCCAGTCCTACCTCCCCCTAGAGCAGTGGTTCTCAACCTTCTTAATGCCACGACCCTTTAATACTCATATGTGGGCATGTCTACATGTGGGCGGACCCAACTAGAGACTGATAGAGGAGCACAATGTCTCGGTTCCTATGATCTATTTCCAATGGTCTTAGGCAACCCCTGTAACCCCTGTGAAAGGGCCGTTCGACCCCCAAAGGGATCACTATCCATAGGTTGAGAACTGCTGCCTTAGAGATTTCCAGCCTAGATAACTGAATAAGGCCTCTCCTGACAGGTAAACAGCAATGATGATAAAGGTGTGGTTCAGGGCCAGTGGCGGGGCAAGTACATCGGTGGAACCAGTCCCCTGCACTGGCGGGGCAGCGTCGCTATCCTCTACAAATGGTACAAGGGCAGGTTTAAGCCTGTCAAGTATGGCCAGTGCTGGGTCTTTGCTGGAGTCATGTGCACAGGTACCTGGGTGGGTAAGGGAGGCTTGGCTCTCCATTCCCTTATCTTAAATTTGCATGAAGCACCCTCTTCTCACCCCAATTTTTCTGTCTCAGTAATTTGCACTAGGGGAGCAAAACCACAGAAAATACCCATCCCATGAAAAAAATTAACCAGACAATCCAGTAAACTATTTCTAGGTTTCACTTGCAAATACATTTCAAGTGTACCTCACTTTGAACAAATTAAATACATGAAAATCATAAAATTTAGAGCAGGAAAGTTGGGCAGGGCAAGAGTTTGATGGGAGCAGTGTGAGTAGAGAGATACCATCAGAACTGTAACTCAGCTCCCTCTTTGGTGGACGGTGGACAGAGGAGGGGTGAAGAAATCTGCAATGGGAAAGTCTTTCCTAAGATGGTCTGGAATATCCCTAGTCTGTGATGTTTTTTAGTCCTAAGATGTTTAGGAATTGCCACTCGGGTGGTCTCCAATTTCAACTCGGCCCATGACACAGATAAGAGCTTGAGTGTGGACAAATATGTGGACTCATTTGGGAGGACCCTGGAAGATGTAACTGAAGACAGTATGTGGTAAGTATCTAGATGTGCCCCCATAGCTCCTTCCCTTCTCCCAGGTCTGTGGGGACCTCCCCAGGGACGGTAGGCACGGGACGAGCAGGAATGTGGGACACTGCCCTCTTAATCCTTCCTCAAGAGTAAGGAACACACTCAGCATCATAACCCTGAGCCCTACAATACTGCCTGTGGGCCAAATCTCCTAAAGACAAATTCAGCCAATTCAGGCTTATTTCCTCATGCTTGACACTTAGAATTCTAAAACCTTGGAACCTTCAGGTTAGAGTCACAGATTCTTATACTGAAGGTATTGCCCAGCTCCTGGGTCCTTGTACCCACAGAGGACCAAATTGGTCTAGCATTGATGATGTCACCTTGCTAAGGTATCCATCCCTTGTCTTGCCCTGGAACGTCCCACTGATAGCACATTCCAGGTGACTGAATGATACACAGCCAATTGATGTACTGAAGCTACATCTCTAGCTTGACTTATAAAAATAAGAGCAGAAATGGGGGTACAGAGGGATCCAAACTTGGAAGATCAGATTAAGAGAATTCATGGTTCTTCTGTCTTCATAATGGAAACCTAGAAATAAGTCAAGTCCTGATATTCCTAGGGGAAACCCCAGGGGGGCACAAGCTAAAGAGAGATCAACATTGAGAAGTCACCCAGACTGAACTCTGTCCATGCGAATCCATAGAGTTATGCACTGTGATTTACAATTAAAATTGTATAATGTTGAAATTTTAGATGAACAGAATCATAGAATCCTAAAATCCTAAAATGGTAGAGGCCTCTCTCCAGGAAAAATGTTAAAGGCTAAATTTGTTTTTGGTATACCTGACTCTCATTTCTGTTCCTTCACACTTCCCAGTACCCCTAATTTATATAGCATTTATTTATTTACTTATTTACATTTATATAGCATTTCAAGGTTCACAAAGTGCTTTACAAATATCTCATTTCAACCTCACAAGAACCCTGAGAGGTAGGTGCTGTTATTACCCCCGTTTTTTACAGCCAGGAAACCTGAAGGAGAGAAAGATGAAGCCAAGGTCACACAGCTAGAAAACAATGAGGTCAGCTTTGAATTCAGTTCTTTGACTCCAGAGCCAGTCCTCTATCCACACTATCACCTACTTGCCTACACTTCCCCAAGGCTCCTTTCCCATAGGGCCTTGCACTAAGCTAGCTCAACTAATCCTGACTGTGGCATGAGCCAATAAAGGCTCCAGGGGTTCTTTTTGCTGGGGATGTTTGCTTTTTCAAAGGGGATTCCAAATGGCCTCAAAGTCTTCAGACTTCAAAAGGAATAATTCCTTGGCCAGGGAAGAAAACCAATTATTTGGATTTCAGACACTTTGATAGACTGGGAGATCTATCTTTCTGGGTAGGAAGGCCTTTCTGCCTAGGGTTCTCATGGGCCTGTGACTACAGTCAGCCCTGTCTCTCCTTTTAGGGCAGCTAGGTGCCACAGAACATAGAGTACTGGGCCTGGAGTCAGGAAGACTTGTCTTCCTGAGTTCAAATCTGACCACAGACAGTGGGGTGACCAGGGGTAAGTCATTCATGCCTGCTTGCCTCAGTTTCTTCATCTGTAAAATGGAGAAGGAAATGGCAAACCACTCCAGTATCTTTGCCAAATGGCTCATGAAGGGCCGGACACGATGATCCTCACTAAGTGAAGTGATGATTCCCACTCAGTCCTCACACAGTATTTTGTTTTATAAGTTTCTAATGAACTTATGATGAAATGTATGTTCTGACTTTCTTGTCCTACAAAAGAGTAAATTTCTTGAGGTCATCTAGATTTGGCATCTCCCCAGCACAGTGCCTCCATGTTTAATAAACATCTGTTCTATCCGTATTTGTATTTTTTCCTCTGTTCCAGGAATTTCCACGTCTGGAATGAAAGCTGGTTTGCCCGGAGAGACCTAGGTTCTTCCTACAATGGCTGGCAGGTCCTGGATGCCACACCACAGGAGGAGAGTGAAGGTAAACAAATATTAGGGTTTGTGTTTCCAATTGGGCCAACATCTCCTGGCCTCCCTGATTCAGGGCCCCCGTCTGAGGGCTAGAATCCCTCATACCCACTTGTTTTCCATTGGTCCCCCACCCAGGTGTGTTTCAGTGTGGGCCAGCCTCTGTCACGGCCATCCGGGAGGGTGATGTGCACTTGGCCCATGATGGACCCTTTGTGTTTGCTGAAGTCAACGCCGACTATATCACATGGCTCTGGAATGAGGATGACAGCCGAGAGCGGGTCTACTCAGATACCAAGAAGATTGGTAAATGCATCAGCACCAAGGCTGTGGGCAGCAACACCCGTGTGGACATCACCAGCCATTACAAGTACCCTGAAGGTAAGGGCATAACATGGGCTAGTCCTACAGCACCAATAACTCCATCAACCAAGTCATTAACAAGCATTTATTTAGTGCACTGTGCTTGGTAACGAGCATACAAATACAAAAGCAACATAGTCCCAGCTCTCAAGGAGCTTACATTCTGATGTAGTGGTTCTCAACCTTCCTAGGGCCTTGACCTTTTAATACTTATATGTGGGCATATCTGCATGTAGGTGAACCCACCTGGAGATGGATAGAGGAGCGGTGTCTCGGTTCCTAAGACCATCGGAAATATGTGTTTTCCAATGGTCTTAGGAGACCCCTGTGACCCCTGTGAAAGGGTTGTTTGACCCCCAAAGGGATAGTGACCCACAGGTTGGGAACTGCTGTTCTAATGGTTAAAAAGAGTCCAAGTCTTAGAGGTAAAAGACTTAGGTTTGATTCCAACTCTATCACTTACTAGCAGTGTAGCCATAGGCAAGTGCTTTCTTTCTTTGGTCTCATTTTCTCTGCCTGTAAAAAGAGCCTAGTTGTTCCCCATACCTAACATCCCATGTGCCACCTTTTGCCTTCACATAAGTGATTCTCCAGGCCTGGAATATATTCCTTCCTACCTCTGAGAATCCCCAGCTCCTCTTAAAGCACAGCCCAGGGGCCATCTTCTACATGGAGCCATTCCTGGTCCCTACAAGTGGAAATGCTTTCCTTCTGTGTCTGTCTGTCTGTCTGTCTGTCTCTCTCTCTCTCTCTCTCTCTCTCTCTCCCTCCCTCTGTCTCTCTTTCTCTCTGTCCCTCTCTCTTCCTTAATTACATTTTATAACTTTACATTTACTTCCTTCTATATCCCTCTAATAGAATGTAAGCTCCTTGAGGGCAAAAATACTTTTGATTCTTGTCTTTCTATCCCCAGTGCCTTGAAAAGAGTAAGTGCTTAATAAATGTTTGTGGAAGTAAATTACGCTATCTGACTATTAAGAGGAAAGTGTTTTATAAACTGAAAGGATTTGGACGGGAGCTGACAGGATGCTGTGGTGGAGAATGTGGGACCAAAGGGCAAGAGGGATCTGGGTTTGAATTATAGCTCTCACACTTGCTAACTGTGTGAACTTAAACAAGTCACTTAACTTATCTTCCTCATTTGTAAAAAAAGTACTTTGTAAACCTTAGCATTTCAGAAATGTGAATTATCACACTATTATTTATCACACAATTATCACTGTGAGAACAGAGGCTGCTCGTCTATGCCACACATGGTGGAAACAGCCCATGGGTTGATTCTCATTGGCCCAGGAATTGGCGAGTACCACCCCATCCATATCTACTCCTTGGCCCTTGTAAGGACTTCTGCCAGCAGCAGCTCCCCATGGCAGTTGACTCCTTTATGTATGCTGTCAGAGCAGAAGAGACTGAAAGGACAAGGGTGGGATTAACTGGGGAATGCCCCAGGGACTTTCCTCTTTCCTGGGCAACCTGAAGTCAGGAACAGAGCATAACAAAGCATTCAAAAGTTTGTTATATGGAAGAAGAGGTGGACTTGTTTTCCTTGGTTTGAGAGGATAGGGCTAGAAATCATGAGTGAAAGTTAGAGAAAACCTGACTTAGATTTGATGTCAGGAAAACTTCCTAACAGTTTGCCACTGAGAGGAAAAGTCTGCCTTGGGAGATAGTAAATGCCCTATCAGCAGAGGTTCTCAGAAGGAGCCTTGATGTCCCATTTTCAGTGATGTGCCTGAAGGGATGCTTGCTCAGCTACAGGGTGGACTAGAGGTCCTCTGAGGAACCTTCTCAACAGGAAAGTCCATGACATTCAGTAACTTGGAAGGCAGTTAGATCTGCTGCACAGGCGGTAACGCCACCAACTTAGATCTGGCTCAGTCAGATGAGCTGATGCAAGGAGAGGTGGGGAATATAAGACATACAGGCTGCAGGGCAGGCTGGGATGCAGAGAGCAGGGACTCTTTACAGGAGCAGGAAAGCTGAAATTGGCAGGGTTGTGTAAGAAGGAATCAGTGCTGTGTAACAGTGAAACAGAAAGATGTGAGCTGACCAAGCTGGGACTTCATCACTGACGACATTGAAGGCTGAGGTGAGAGGCTGAGATAGCTCCCAGAAGAGGAAGTTGCATCAACTGAGGTTCCCTAAGAAGAAGACAGTGATGGTTGTACTGGGGACAGCACCAGGCTTTCCAAGCAATGGCCCAACCTTAAGAATCCAAATAGCCACGGTTAGGGTCTCATCTAGGGATGTGGGAGAGGGAGGGGATATAACCGTAGACAGAAGGGACACAACTTTATCTGAATCCTTTTGTCCCCAAAGGTGGAGCTGAGTATTTGCCCAGGTCCTGACAATCTTCAATAAAAAAAAAAAGCATTTGTCATTTCTCTTAGCATTTTAAAGCTTACAAAGGGCTTCAGTACAGTAGTCTTATGAAGGGAATAGAGCAAGTATCATTAATCCCATTTTAGAGAGGAGGAAACTGAGGCTCAGAGAGGAGAAGTTTTGCCCAAGGCTGCAGAGCTACTAAGGCTGAGTCAGGCTCAAACCTACATTCCATAACTATCAGCTCAAGGTGCTTTCCACCACATCATGCTGCCTCTTACCTTCCAAGAGAAGAGTTCAGACATCACTTTTCAAAGATTCCAACTCCTGGGGCACATTCATGTTTCTAGAATTAGCTGGAAGCTATGCCAAGTTTCAATTTGGTTTCTGACTCAGTTTCAAAGTCATTTTATGGGGTGAGTAAGTAGATGGGGAGAGAGGAGGGTTGAGGTTACAAAGAAAGCTTTCTGTGCTGCACCCCTTGGAAAAATACAGGACCATGGGCAGGAGAGGTATCACCAAAGATGGAGTACCAGCCCCTTCTGCATTTTGGATGCTTATCATGGATCATGGGGGGTGTGGGACAGTGACCTCAGAGGTCATCTACTCCTACTAGTACCTCAACAAGAATCCCCTCAATGATTCCTGCCTGACAAGTGGTCATCCTACCTCTGCTCAGACCTCCAAGGAGAGAAAGAGCCACTCCCCATCCTCTACTACCCAAGCTTTGGAGGTTGGTTAGGAAAGTGTGAATCTGACCTAGTAGACTAAAAGAAGGGTGAACAAAATTGTTGTTGTGCTAAACCTAATTAGATGGAAGTGAATACTTTACTCTCTCCATCAGCCCAAGTTCATTAAGTGCCTACTTTTCCCCAGGCTTTATGCGAGGTGGAGGGGAGAGGGTTGAAGTGGGAGATAATTTTGGATACCTCTAATTGTTGGGAATTCTATTCCTTATGCTGAACCAAATCTTCCTCTCTGAAGCTTCTACTTCCACTCTCTGAGAGTAAACAGACCAAATTTAATTTTTCATTCCCACTGAACTCCTCTTGAACCCAGCCACCCTGTTTCCTTCTCCATCCCCAGCCTCAACCAGTCTTCTCTTCTGCAATTCCTTCAAAAGACCCTCATAAGGTCCTTAGTCCCCTCACCTTCCTTGACCTGCCCATCACATCCATGATCCTCCTAAAATGTAATGCCCCAGAACTAAACACAATAGGCCAAACAGGGCCTGACCAAGGCAGGGGATGGCAGCATCATCACTTCCTGTGTTCTGCCTGCTGGACTTCTATTGATGCAGCCTGAAATCTCATCACCTTTCTTGGCTGTTGTTACATCTCACAACCTACTAATATTGAGCTTTCAGTCACTAAAATCTACATGCCCTTGTCACATGAATTACTGTCTAGCTGTGCTGCCTCGGTTCTATTGATTTTTTTTAGCTCAACTATAGGACTTTACATTTATCTAGTAAGATACATGCTTCTTTCACTATTTATCTCTCCTCCCACCCCAATCTCTCCCACAATCTAGCACAAAGCTCAAAAAAAAAAAGTTGTTTAGATGTGTTCAAATTTTCATGACCCTATTTGGGCTTTTCTTAGCAAAGATACTAAAGTGGTTTGCCATTTCCTTCTCCAGCTTATTTTACAGATGAGGAAACTGAGGCAAACAGGGTTAAGTGACTTGCCAAGGGTCAGACAGCTGAGGTCAGATTTGAAGATGAATCTTCCTGATTCCAGACCTGGTGCTCTATCTACTGTGCCACCTACCTACTCCCTGGGGAAAAAAAAGTAGGCATGTAATAAATTGCATGCTAATTGTCTGACTGACTTACTTCCATCTAACTAGATTTAGCATAACAAGAAGTTTTTTCATTGTTTACTCCTGCCAAATCCACATTTTCCTAACCAATCTCCAAAGCTTGTGATCTAGGGGGTGGGGAGTGGCTCTTTCTTTCTATCACAAAATCATAGAATTTCAGAGCCAGAAGGCAGCTCTATAGCTATCTGATCCAATTTCCCCAATACTCCCCAAAAGGGTCTCTTCTACAACATACCTAACAAATGGCCATCAAGCCTATTCTTGCCTTCAGTGCAGGGAGCTTGCTAGCATTGCAGGCAACCCATCCCAATTCTGGATACCTCCAATTTATTAGGAAGTTTGCCCTAATATCAAGCCTTAACTTGCTTCTTTGCTGCTTTCATTCATTCCTAATGCTTCTGCCCTCTGGGGGCCAAACAGAACAAGACTATTTTTGCCTTTCTTCATATTCTCAAAGCTTCATCCAAAGCCTGACACATAAGTACTAGATAAATGCTTCTTGATTGATTGACTGACTGACTGGCTGGCTGAAATATAATCCTTCTTCCAAGTGATAGCCCTTCAAATACTTAAAGGTAGCCATCATGTCCCCCCTAAATCTTCTCTTCTCCAGGCTAAACTTTCTCAGTTCCTTCAAATAGTAATAGCTAACATTTATACCTTTGGTGCTTTACATATATTATTTCACCTTCACAACAATCCTAGAAGCTAGATGCTATTATTTTCCACAGGTGATAAAACTGAGGTAGATAGAGGTTAAGTGACTTGCCCAGGGTCACACAGCAAATGTGTCTGAGGTAAGATTTGAACTTGGGTCTTTTTGACTCCAACTCCAACACCCTAGCCACACTGTACTAGCTAGCTGCCTAACCTTATATGGCATGAACTTGAGACTCTTCATCATTCTGACTGCCTTTATCTGAATGCCCTTAAGCCCATCAATAGCCTTCCTAAAATGTGCAGCCTAGAAATGAACATAATACTCTAGGAACGATGTTACCAGAGCAGAGTGCAAGAGGACTGCTCCCCAGAGCAGTACTTCTCTTAAGGCAGCCTAAGATCACATCAGCTCACTTGGCTACCATATCATACTATTAACTCACATTGAGCTTTCAGACCATCCTAATCCCCAGATCTTTTTTTTTTTAAGGAAAATTACTATCTACCTATGCTTCCTCTACCTTATGCTAGTGAAATCTATTTCTTTAACCCAAATGTGAGACTTTATTTTTCATCTCAGAGAAATTTTGCCTTACTAGATTCTACCCAACAATCTAGCCTGTCAAGAGTTTTTGGGATCCTGACTCTTATCCAACGTGTGAGCTATTGCTCCCAGTTTTGTGTCATCTGAAAATTTGATAAGTATGGCTTTATACAAGTTATTATTAAAAATATTTAATAGCAAAGAGCAAAGTACACATCTATGAGACATTTTATTGGAGACTAAAACCACATTCAGCCACTCAGCTGGTTCCATGGTCATTGAATTGCATCATCATTCCAGCCACATCTCTCCATCTCTTGCATGGATAAGTAGCATGAGATGTTTTATCAAATGCTTTGCTAAGACTTGGGCAGATGTTGATCCAAAACCAGGGATGTGCGGATAAATGTTTAACAACCAGCGCTTTAAAAACAAAAACAAAAACTGCACCCACAACATACTTTTAAATTTACTCTGCATGATTAGCATTTTTCTATCACTCCCAGGTCCTAATTTGAAGATTTCCATGGTATAAATGTTCACACAAAAAAAATCTAATACTTGACTGAGCCTAGAGCATTCCTTTGATCTGTTGTTATTCAGTCATTTCAGTCATACCCGGTTCTCTATGATCCCGTGTGAGGTTTTCTTGACAAAGATACTGGAGGGGTTTGCCATTTCCTTCTCCAGTTCATTTTACAGATGGGGAAACTGAGGCAAACAGCTAAAGTGTCTTTGGGTCATATAGCTAGTAAGTGTCTGAGGTCAGATTTGAACTCAGGAAGATGAATCTTCCTGACCTCAGGCCCTGGGCACACCACCTAATTGTCTGAGCTACCATTTGACTAACCTAGTCAAAAAATGGAAATAAAGTTTGTCTGACAGGACCTGTTCTTTATGAAGCCATACTAACTATGTATAGTCACTTTTTCCTTTTAGAAAAATATTTGAAAATTAATTTTACAAGCAACTCCTATCTTTCCTTCCCATTCCCCACATTGAACAATAAAAAGAGCAAAAGCCCAAACCCTTACAACAAATGCCCATAGTCCAGCGAAACAAATACCCACATTGGCCACATCCAAAAATGCACGTCTCCTTCTGACTCTTAAGTCCTTGCCTCTCAGGCAGGACGTGTGTAGGTGGTGGGAGGGGGGCTGACACGATTCATCTTTGTCTCCTGGATGTGCTGTCTATCATTGAGCCAATCAGAGTCCCAAAGCCTTTCCAGGTTATTTTGCTCTGTAATGTTGTCATCATGTGACTTGTTCAGGTAGTTCTGCTCACTTTGCCCTATGTGGGGTTATAGAGGTCTTTCCACTTTCATTATTTTTCGTGGCACACTAATATTCCATTATCGTTCAGCCGTTCCCCCTCACACACCTCTCAGTTTCCAGTTTGGGGCTACTATAAAAAGAGCTGCTATAAATATTTTTGTAGATCTGGATCCTTTTCCTCTTTTTTGGAATGTCTTTGATCTCTAGTAGAGATATAGTTCACCTTTTACCAACCTCTTTAATAATAGGTTTAATAATTGCCATAATTAATTTAATTAATTCAATAATTAATAATAATGTAGTTAATAATATGTTCTAAAATTTTTCCAGGAATGAATATCTCCCTCCCTGATCTTATGGTTTACAGAGTCAGTTCTCCTCCCATCTGCCTTTTTTGTTTTTTTACTTTTTGGAGGGCAATTGGGATTAAGTGACTTGCCCAAGGTCACACAGCTAGGTTTTGTGTGTGTGTTAAGTGTCTGAGGCTGAATTTGAACTCAGGTCCTCCTGACTCCAGGGCCAGTGCTCTATTCACTGCACCACATAGCCACCCACCATCTGTCTAAAATCCTTTAGAACCACTGCCATTTTCCATGGTATTTTAAAAATCATGGGCTAAGTGATCACATCTACCAGTTTGTTGGCTTTGGTTTGGGGTTTTTTAGTACTTGAGGATATTGTTCATCTGGGTCAGTGGAGTTGAATATGTCAAGAAGTGAATGAAATTTTCAACATTTTTATTTAATTAGCATAAATGAAATTTCATAGGAAAACATAGAAGACACATAGGAAATCTCATTAATTAATTTAATTAAATTAATCTCATTAATATGGAAAATAGTCCCCAATAGCTAGTGAAAGCTTTTATTCCATATGAAATTGTCACGGTTAAAATTTATACTAATTAAATAAAATGTTGTTGAAAATTTCATTTATTTCATTTCTTGAAAATATGCATAGTTAATGAAATTTCCTATGTGTCCAGACTTTAGGGACACTCTGTAGAAAGTAAGGTCTTTGAGGGCAGGGACTGGTTTTTGCCTTTTTCCTTATTCAAGGTGTTTCCTTGGCATAGTGTCTAGCATACAGCAAGTGCTTAATAAATGCTTATTGATCGTTTGATATAAGAACGAATGTGACAGGAAAAAATTGTGGACTGACAGAGTCCCAAGATGCCCTAAGATAAGGTCACAGATGATGGACAAGCTCTCCTGTCTAAAGTAA
>CM053595.1:102174825-102218744 GCA_028646575.1 Pseudocheirus occidentalis | reverse complement strand
ATCAACTGGTTCTTTTCTGATTGCTTATAAACAAGCCCAGCTTCTCCCTACCCTCGAAAAAAAAAAATCACTTGACCCTACTATCCCCTATCCCCTCAAGCTATCATGCTATCCCTCCTACCCTTTCACGGCCATACTTCTAAAAAAGGTTATCACCTCATGGTGCTTCCACTTTCCATCTCATCTTACTTCTCAATCCTTTACAATCCAGCTTCCAACATCCTCACTCAACTGGAACCTCTCTCTCCAAGTTTACCTATGATTTCTTAATTCCCAAATTGAATGGCTCTTCCTCAGTCCTCATCCTCCTTGACCTCTCTACAAGGGTAACCACCTGTTCTCCTGTATATTTTCCTTTTTCTGGACTTTCATGACTACTCTATCTTGGTTCTTCTCCTGACAGTCTATCCTCTTCTTTAAATGAATATCCATCCAAGATATCCATCTTCTTTAAATGAATAAATGAAAATGTATTAATTCATATGATGTGCCAAGCACTATACTATGTGTTAGAGATATAAATATAAAAATGAAGACAGTCCCTGCTTCCAAGGTGTTAACATTCTAATAGGGATAGATAATACATAAGTAGAGTTATTTTCATGGGAAAGTTACAGTAATGATAAATTGAGCCATAGAAGAAAAGACTGACACCTTTTTCAAGAGCAATGAGTCTGAATTTAATTATGGTTCCAGAACTTGAAAGAAACAGGAGAGTAGCGGAACTAGGATTTGAACTCAGGTCCTTTATTTCCAGTGCCAACATTTTCCACTCTACCATGCTGCCTCTCAATCAACACTATGGCATACTTGTGGGAGGTATCACAATATAGTGGATAGAGCAAGTGAACTGGAGACAGGAGGAGCTAAGTTCAAATCCCGACTCAGAGATTTACTGACCATGGACATGTAACTTAACTTCTCTTAGGCATAGTTCCCTCATTTGTAATATGAAGGGGTTGCACTCAATGGTCTGTAAGGTCTTTTCCACTATAAAAGTGGGAGAGACTTCAGAGTCAGGAGCCCCAGGTTCAAAAACTAACACATTTAACAAGCTCATCAACCTTCAGCAATTCACTTTATTCCTCTAGACTTCAGGTTCCACATCGATAAAACAGGGGTAATACTCTTACTACCTACTTCATAGGCTAATTTTTCAAAAACCTTAAAATACTACATAAATTTGCATTATCACATACACACTGATACATGCGCATGTTCACTGCTGGGCCTTAGCTGGTCCAGCAAAGTGGAAACAGAAACTTGAGCAAATTAAGTCAACTTGCCCTTCCTAATTCCCAGGCAATTTCCAGTAGCCCTGGGTTCTGGGCAGTCCTCAGTTACCTGAGTAGAGAGGATCCCCTTCAGATGAAAATGGCTATGAGCCACATGGGCCAATGCCAGAGGTCCAAGAGGACCATTCCATGATTCTACTAATGTTCACAGGCCAGTGCCTTACGGCAGCTCCAGTCATCTGCCCCATGCTTCCCCCTAGTGGGCTATATGTGAATCATAGCATTGAAAGAACTTTCAGACCCCAGAATCAGGGGCAGGCAGTTCAACCATTTTCCTTCCTTGGATGTGGGGAAAAGGAACTGTGGACACATGACACTGGGGAAAGGGCACCTCTCTAACCATCAGCCCAATTCAAGCTTTTAAGGCTGACTCAAGACCACTGTCTAATCATTATCTTTTATTTTTCCTATGCTTAGGACCCCAAACACTATTCTTCTTCTGGATAGATCTGGTAGATATCTACCAGATCTCTACCCCTCAGTTCTTTCCCAGGCCATCACCCCCACACGAACCACTCTCCTTTTCCTTTCCCCACCCCTTAGGGAATTCAACACTACACTATCCTTTCTTTACACTTGCATTCCTTGCCCTTGCTGTTCACACCTTGCCAAGTGGCAACCTTGTATCACTCCCAACAGGGCCCTCCTTTGCTCCTATATAATGTCATGTCCATTACAAATGTATATTACATCTCAACTGGACCCTCATTGCAGCAAGACAGTCCTTTAACACTCCACTAATGGAGTCACTATCCCACTCATCACAGTGACTATGGCAGCTTTTCATCCCTCACGCATCCCTTCACCCTTCCCTGAAACTCTCAGCTGAGGACCTTGCCTCATACTTGACAAAAATAAAATAAAATCAAAGCCATTCACTTTATCTTTCTCTTCTCCCTTCCTCCACATCTCCCCAACACTCAGATGTCTTGCCCCACTATCACCTCCAACCATCTCACACGAATAGGTGGCCCTTTCTCCTTGACAAGGCAAAACTTCAATGGGCATTTTTTCTATTCCATCCTGCATTCTCCAGCAGATTGCCCCTTTCACATAGATCTCCGATCCATGCCTACTGCCACTTCCCTGCTGCCTACAAACCCATGTCTCCACCACCCTTAAAAAACCCTCACTCAAACAATTCTGAGCCTTTTTGCTTTTCCCTCTATTCACTCTTACTCAATGATCTCTTATTTCTCATGGGTTTAATTAATCTTTATGCAAAAGACTTGCAGATGTATATTTCCTAGTCTCTCTCCTGAGCGGTAGTTCCATATCCAACTCTTTGTGACCTCATTTTGGGATTTTCCTGCAAAGATACACAGCTAGTAAATGTCTAAGTTGCACTTGAACCCATAAAATTTGAACCATAGAGCTCAGCGCTCTATCCACTGCACCACCTAGCTGCCCTAGTTCCAAATCACCAACTACCAAATCTGGAACTGTCAAACACTTCAAACAACGTATACAAAATTCATTTATCTTTTCCCTCAAACCCAACTCTTCTCAGGTTCCCTGCAACTGTCAAGGGTGCCACCATTCACCCCATCGCTTATGTTAGTGCTATCCTCAATTCTTCACCCACACTCACTAACACATACACTCTGTTGACAAATCTTTTAATTTCTACATTCATATCTTACAAAAATCTCCTCTCCATTTACAAAACAGGCCCTCATTACTCCTTGCCTAATTACTGAAAAAGTTTGCTAGTTGGTATCCCTCTTCTTATCTCCCCACTTTGATCCATCCTCCACTCTGTTGCCAAAGTGATCTCAAGTCTACCATATCAACTCACTCACTCAATAAATTTGAACCCATTTACCTACAGGATCAAAAACAAAATCTTGTTTTTTAAAGTTCTTCACACATACCCCCTCCCTCCACACACACTTTCTCTTCTTCTTCAATTTTGTACTTTTTCATTGGCTGTCCCTTATGCCTAAAATGCTGTCCTTCCTTACCTTTGCCTCTCGTCTTCAAGACTTAGCTCCACCTTCCACAAGAAGTCATTCCCTGTTCCATCTACCTTCCCCCACCTCCACAGCTACTGGCCTTCCCTCTAAGATTATGTCATCTATCTTTCATATACACAGTTATTCACATGTGGTCCTCCTCATTATAATCTTGAGACCTCTGAGGTCAGCAGCAGGGCTATTCCAATTCTTTATATCTTTAGTGTTTAGCATAGTTTGAAATATGGCAGAAGCTTAACAAATGCTTTTTGACCAAGCTCATTCACCACTAAATCCAAAAGATCTTCAGATAAACTGCTGTAGGGCCATTCTTTCTCTCTTGTACTTGGAAAATAATTGAACTTAAGACTTTACATTTGTTCCTATTATAAAGTTTATCTTCTTAGAATCAGCCCATCATGACTTTAAACAAGTACAGTTTAATGAAAGGGTGTTCCTACTTCCTCAGAACTTGAGAGTTAAGCCAATGCCTGTGTTACAATAAGGTGGAGAGAACCCAGCTTTGCACAGGGTGGTCTAGTTGGTGACAAAAAGGTTAAGAAGCCAGTTATTTTGAAGCACCCAAGAAACAGAGCCATCAACTTGAGTTGATGGTCCTTATGGGTCTAAGCACTGCTTCCCCAATTCTATCAGGTACAGAAAACAACAACTTACACACTTAAGATTTTTTTCCTCAAGTTTATTATAAACCAAGTTCAAAGGCAGTAAGACAACTATTTACAACTTTCCAGCTGGCAAACGTGTAAAGAACATCTGAGCAAGGCCTACAGGATCTTACGGTCTTGGCGGACGCATCCCTGGAGGTGGAGGACCTGTGAAGGAAAGAAAAGATGAAACAAAAATCTAACAAGCTAGTATGCCCAAGGCACTGAATCCTGGCCCAAGGCTGAAGGCACAATCACCATCCCATAGCTCAGAGGCAGTATAACTTAGTAAGAAGAGCACTAGACTATGATTCGAGAGACCTGTTTCCAGTGGTGATGCCACCATCATATTATATGATCTTAGGCAAGTCACTGCCTACCTCTCCCCCCCCCACCCTGCACTGACTGTTCCCCCTTAGATTCCTCATTCATAAAATAAAGGTGTTACACTAGCTGACCTCCAAGTCCAAGGTCTATGCTGGAATAGAGCATAAATGTTAAGAGTTAGAAGAGACAATACAGGTTGCATTAAGTCCTACCCCCTAGTTTCACAGAAAAAGAAACTAAGGTTAGTTCTAATAGTCTGATTATATGGTAAGGAAATGGGCCTTTGTGAAACCCTGAGTCTACTCCACATTCAGATTAAAATGTAACTGGGAAATGTTTAACAAAATAAATAAAAATACAATAAAACATAATGTTAAATTGTGGCTTTCTAAGTTAATATGTGGCCAGCAGGGATTCATTTATATTTATTTTTTACATCACTCATCTCAACATCACATGAAATTGTTTGTGTATGTGAAATTCAAATTTCCATCTGCTAAGCACAGAAACCAAGGGTCTGGACATTTTGAACAGCATACCCAGCTATAAAAAACAGTGGTGACACAATCCACACGGGTCACACACATGACGTTTAACACTAGAAGGATCAGAATTTAAGAATATATCAAAGGACCAAGCTTTGTTAATGATGCAGTGCCTTTTTTATCCATAAGGCAAAGAAAATAAAGACAGTAGGATGAAAATGCTTATTTCAAAATAAAATTAATTGCCTTATTTTTATGTCAATTGACACCACTGGTCCTGTTAGCATTAACACACAAAATATCACACACTCTCAAGAGTACGAAGGGTTGTACAAGTCATCTAGTTCAACCTGTATCTCAATAAGAATATCTCCTGCAGTATCCCTGGCCCTTCTACTAACTCACTGTGACCTCTTCAGGCAAATCATTTCTCCCTTGTGAGTCCTTTTAAGATGAGAACACTACTACTTACATTAAACGGCCTTAAAGGATTATTGTAAGGATCATAAAAGGTCATAGATAAAGAAATAAAAAAGAACCTTAAGTGTAATCTATATGACACCCTCATTTTACAGAGGAAGAAATTGAGAGCAAGCCAAGGTTAAACTTGTCCACGGTTACTGAGGAAGTAAGCAGCAGACCTAGCAATCAAATCCCTTTTACTCTCAATTCTCTGATACTTTTATAACACAACCTGATAAACAGAAAAAGTGCTTTAAAAGACAAAAGGTTCAGTACAAATTTAAAGATCAGAATTTCAGAGCTGAAAATGATCTTAGATCATAACAAAAAATTCAGGAATCAATAGGTATCTTAGAACACTGAATATGAGAATTAGAAGGGCACTAAAAAATTGTCTATAGCCCAACCTCTTGCTAAAGACACCCTGACTTTAATATCCTCAACATCACTATTCTAGAGCACTCACCTCTCATGCCTGGAGGAGGGGGTCTCATGCCAGGAGGGGGCATGCCCATTGGTGCTCCTCGACCAGGAGGCATCCCCATTGGAGGGCCCATGGGAGGTCTCATTCCAGGTGGGGGAGCCATCATGCCTACAACAGAAGTTGCGGAAAACTAGTTGAGTGTTTGTCTTGGAAAAAAAAAAAGGCCACAAAGATCTCAAAGGTCCACCACTACTCTCTCCTCCAACTACCCATCCCCACATCCCTGGGATCTAAACTCAAGAGCCATGGCTTCAGCTCATCCCCTGCCTTGAAGTCGTATTTCAAGGTATGAGCCTTGACTAAAACACAGCTAGACTGTGGTGTTGGACTCAGTGTAATCCTGCTGACTGAACCTAGTTCCTCATCAAGTTCAGACAAGGCCATGCTTCATCACTAATCCAGCAGAGGGTCTCTACCTTTAAGTGGCACTGGTCCCAGAGGCTCTTTACCTGGAGGAGGTGCTCCTCGACCCATGGGTGGGGGAGGGCCCCCTCGGCCTGGAGGATATTGTGTTGGGGCCCCTGCAATGCTGGCTGTGGCAGCAGCAGCTGCAGCAGCAACAGTTCCTCTTCCCTGTGGAGTCATCACCTAGAAAGACAGAGTAGGATCAGAGAGGATGTCAGTATAAAATCATGGAATACTAGAGCTCCAATCCCCAACAAATAAGATAACTCATTATCACTTAAATATCTCCAGTATCAGGGAGATCAATACCCACCTGAAAGAGTCCATTCCATTTTAGATAGCTATTAAGTGGTAGTTTTTTTCACACAAAGACCAAGTTTGCCTCCCCTTCCACCCAGAAGTTGATAATCAAATCCTTCTTTCACAAAGAAGACCCTCAAACATTTGAATATGTAGTCAAGATCCCAATGAATTTGCCCATTCTCCAGGTTACATAACCCTAGTTCCTTCAACTAATCTTTCCTTACCAGGTTTCCTCTCCCCAACTAAATTACCATCCCAAGAAAAAGTGTCAATGTCCCTTCTAAATTTATTTTCAAATTCTAAATTCAAATACACCCATTATGTTGCAGACTTAATAGTCTGGGATTCAGACACTACCACCATAGCTTGGTAATGAGCTTCTTCCTATGGAATTCAGACAAAAAACACTGGAGTACTGAGCAAAGCACAGACATTTTACTAAACCTAAGTCCTACTGAATAGTGGCAATCTGACTCCCTCTATACAAAGTAGGTGCTGCTATCTCAAGAGCATGGCTTTTGGCAATGCCAAGGTCTATGGCCCACAGTTGTCATTAAAAGCACTGAGTTGTAGCAGGTATGACATAATGGAAAGCATAGGACAGTAGGATAGCTAGGACAGCTGGGGGGGGGGGAGACAAACCTCAGTCATAGGACCTAGAGTTCATGGCTTGGCTCTACTACCTACTTCTGATGCTTATGTAAGTGTGATCTTGGGGAAATCACCTGAGGCCTCTTGAAACCTCAAGTTTTCTTATTTGTAAAATTGATGTTGGACTAAACATTTAAAATTCCATCCATTTCTACATCTTTGATTGTCAAGAGCCTTGTAATCAGAATATATGAATTTATATCCTGGAGCTGACACTCCAGCTTTATGACCCTGGGTAAATCACTTCAGCTCTCAGTTTGTTCCCTCACTTGTAGACTGGAAATAAGACCTGCACTGCCTTACCACACAAGGTAATTATGAGAAAAGCACTTTTTATATTTTGAAATGCTAAAGGAAGTTTCCCAGAATATGTTATGATAATCATTAAATATATTTTGGCCAAAGTCTGAATTAATCAAACAACTGCTTTCTCTTGCCTTGCAAATGCCTTTTCCTGTGTTGGCAACTTCAGAGACCAGAGGGGAGATTCCCCTTATCTTGGGACTTACTCCATATGGGAGGAAAACAGACATCTGGAGACCATAAAATTACAACCAAGGAACTCTTTTTCACATATAGATGGTAACAAATGGAGATCATAAAATTGTGTGACACAGTCATCCGGATTTGGGATGGTTCTAAATTGCATAAAAAGTTTTCTGATTCATCTGTTAGTCAGTCAGGACTTAGCTCCTGCATTCCTTGTACAAGTCTGCTAGCTTTGGGTGAATAAATACCGTAATTTTATATTACTATTTGTCTGTCTCCCTTAACCAAATTTTTTCAAGATCAACAGTTATTATTTAAATATTTTCTCTCTTTCTGGCTACTTTTAGAAGCTGCAGAGTGAATCAAGAAAAACACTGGATCTTTGGACAGCTCAAACATATACTAGCTATCACTTTACCTCCACTTTATCACTTAATCAAATGGAAGTTCTAGTGAAAAAAACACTTAGTAAATGTTATTACCTCTGTTAGAGGTTATGAGGAAAGTGGGAAATTTTTTAAAACTATCATATGCATGTTCACTTAGAGCTTTCAAAAAATATAATATTAAATCACAAATGATTAAAAGGTTGAAAATCACCTTTTTACTTGTTTCAAAAAAAGTAAATACAAATTGATACAGCACAGCAATTAGTTCCTTCCTAGGAAAATCTTACAGCAAGTGGACAAAGCGCATACATTTAACCCATCCCAAATTTACACTACCAAGGTTCATACTTCTTCATAGGTTCTTATGAAGATCTCAGAGGCTCAAGATAAAACTCTTTAATCACAATTACAACTCACAATGATAATTTTTTTCCCCTTCATAGCTGTTTTTTAAGAGCCCCCACAGGAAGTTTAGGAGCCACATGCAGTTTCAGGGCTGGTACAGGCTGATTAACTCAGCTCTTAAACATCTCCCAACAATTCCCAGAGGCCTATATATTCCCAGGGCTCTGTTATGAATCCTCTTCTCTCTCACACAGACTTTATCAGCTCCCATGGATACAATTATCTATAAGCAGATGACTAACAAATCTACATATTCAGTCCTACTTCTCACCTGAACTACAAACCTACACCATTAACTTGCTGATCACCTAAATCTCTCAAAGGTATCTAAAATGCAACATAACCAAAAAAAGAACTCATCCCCACCCCTAAAAAACTCTTGCCCCTAACTTCCATATTTGTCAAAGATACCACCAATCTTAGTCATTCAAATTTGTGATACCAGTCCTTCTTCATTCATTTTCATGTCCCATATCCAAATTATCTGCTTAGTCTTGTCAATTCTACCTTCACATCTCTCACATCCACCCTCTTCTCTCTACTTAAACAGTGCCCAAACCTAGTTCAAAACCTCCATCACCTTTGACCTTGACTACTGAACTAGCCCCTGGCCATTCCATTCTCCAACCCATCCTCCACATAGCTGCTAAACCGATATTCCTAAAGTAAAGAGCTGATCCTGCCACTACCCTTCTAAAGGACTTCTAGTGGCACATTTCCTCAGTATTTAATTTAAACTTTGAAAAGCATTTAAAGTTCTTCATGTTCTGGCTCCAGCCTATCTTTTCACAATGATTATGTTACTGCCCATCACAAATGCTATAGCCCAGTCAAAATGACCTACTTGCTCTTTCCCCTCTATACTATTTCCTGCTTCTGTGTCTTTACAGAGGCTGCTCTCTCCATCCTCATCTCTACCTTGTAGCTGTTACTGCTGCCCACCCCAAGACTACTTTGTACCTACAGTATGTATCTGATATACTCTTAAGTACTGTTTTCCTCCTCCCCTAATAGAGAGTAAGCTCCTTGAAGGCAAAGATACTAATGTTTGCCTTTGTATCCTCAGTGCTCTGGCATATATAGCAAGTGTTCAATGAATAAAGGGAACTGCTTTTAGCACTGCTCCCACAACTATCCCCTCTTTCCATATAGAATTCCATGTTCCTATAGCTCCTCACCTGTTGAGATGGCCCTCCTACCCCTCGGACAGGCCCTACTAGCCCTGCAGGAGCTTGGGGCATCGGGACGCCGACAGGTACACCTCTCCCTGCTGCTCTGCCAATCCCAGGACCTCCTGCAGCTCCAGCAAGTGGCACTCGAGCAATACCAGTCTGAAATAGGAAAAAAAAGAGTAAGTTCCACAGCACAGGGACACAAAAGAGAGATACCCTTAAGGGAGCACACTTGCTAACAAACTTCCAAATCTGCAGGGCAGCTAAATCTATAGACCAAGCTTCATATGCAGCTACCACCCTGACCACTTTTAACCATCAAGCCTGATCCTATGTTAAGAACATATATTTGATCATTTAACCAATTAAAAGTCTCAGTTCCCTCATATGGAAAGTGTACCACCTATCTCACAGGGTTAAAGAAAGCTTTGTGTAAACTCTTAAGTGCTATACTTATTTTAACTGCTATTATTATCACCATTACTATTATACATAGCACAGCCTACATACTTGCACAAATTTCCACAAAAAACAAAGGAACAATATTGGACCTGGAACCTAGTTATGGGCCTGTCACTAATTTGGTACACAAACTTAAAAATAAGCAACTTCTCTTCTATGTCTTGTTTCCTCCTTAGAAAATAAGACTCTCTAAAGTTGAAAAAGAAAACCTTAGAAGTTAACTAGTCCAACACATAGAAAAGAAAGCCTTTTGTACTAAATTGCTCTCTAAGATCCCTTCTATCTTCATGGTCCATTCTATGACTAAAAATTCAATGTGTAATCCACTATCAAACATGTTAGGTCCAGTCTACTGGCTGTCCTTAAGAGTTTTGTGGCAAGGAGTCCAATACTACAAAATGCTCTGGTCTAACAAGGTTATGGTATAGTGAAAAGAACTAGGAAGTTGATGCCAAAAGACCTGAGATTAAATCCTGGCTCTTCCACTTCGCCAGCTATGAAATATGTAACCTTAGATCAGGCCTGCACAAAATATAGCCCATGTCCAAAGGATCTCAGGAAGCTCGAAAAAAATGTAGAGGATGTAAAAGAAAGTAAAGATGTAATGAGTGCTTTGTCTGTGCCCCATCTGCCTACCACAAGTTACTATTGTACCCGTCATCTAACCTGGCAGGTGCCACTGTGCACTAGATCCAGTTTGTCACATGACCCTCGGCAACCAACCATCATCAGTCTGTGTCTAGTCTGAGAGGAGGGAGAGTCACATCTTTTGCTGTGTTTTCAGTTACTGGCGTTGAACAAGGACAAAGTGATCTTTTTTTAACATTAATCTTATTTTGTGAAAAATAAAAATCTTGGGGCAGCTAGGTGGTGCAGTGAATAGAGTACCAGCCCTGAGTCAGGAAGACCTGAGTTCAAACCCAGTCTCAGACACATAACACTTACCAGCCATGTGACCTTGGGGCAAGTCACTTAACCCCAATTGCCCTGCCTTACCCCCTCCAAAAAGCAAAATAAAGAAAAAGAAACTCTTAATAAGTATAACTAATTGATATTAATTGAAATTTCCTTTTTTAAAAATATGGTTTATCTGTAAAATAGCTTAATCATTAATTACACCTTTACTTGCAAAGTAAACTGCTAAAAACCTATCTGTGGTTCAAAGAAGTTTAGCCTATCTTAATTTTGGTCCCTACCTACTGCCAAGCTGTGTAGAGTCACATCATCTCTCTGAGTTCCAGATGTATATAAATGTATAGAGATCATAATGATTTTACTACCTACCTTATTGGGTTGTTGTGAAAAAAGAAGTTTTTAACTTTGTAAAATGATACAGAAAAAGAGGCACTGTTACTATTCCAGAAAGAGTACTTGACTCTCAGTACTCACAGCAAGATGGGGGCTTCCCCATCACCTCAAGACCACACTGATTCCTGCCTTACATCTTTGGGAGGTGGCCCCTCCACGGTCATTGAGACTAGGTTCTCCCCACGTAGCAGCACAAGGCCCAGAACTCGCTTCTCCTCCCTTTCTGCTTGTTTTGAGTTCTTCGGCCTGAAGATAGGGAGAAGAAAAAAAAAAAGACCTTACTTTTATGGACAGGATATTATTAAGTCACTGTCCATATTATATTTCCTTGTGATACACTCCCAGCATCCTCCCCAGCTTCTCATCCCCCCAACTTCAGATCTGTCATAAAGTCATTTGCAGGAATTAAAACAAGATCCAGTCCATTTCCAGAAACTTAACTGATATAGT
Source organism: Pseudocheirus occidentalis (assembly GCA_028646575.1). Classification (NCBI taxonomy): domain Eukaryota; kingdom Metazoa; phylum Chordata; class Mammalia; order Diprotodontia; family Pseudocheiridae; genus Pseudocheirus; species Pseudocheirus occidentalis. Next base: position 102,207,037 of record CM053595.1, on the reverse strand, counting down.
AGAAAGAGGCAGAAGAACAGATTTGGGAGACACAAAACCTAGATTCAAATCCCAGCTCTGCCACTGACTAGCTATAATTTGGCAAGTCACTCCCCTTCTCTGGATCTGTCTTTAATCCAAAAATAAGAGGGCTGGACTAGATTATTTCTAATGTTCCTCCCATCTCTAAACCCTGTGAAAACTGGCTTCTGTTGGAAATTTTCCTATAATGAACCAGGACAATTCTCAGGTCCCAGGAGTGGCTGCCTCTCAGACTATCAAAGGTAATAAGGACCTTGGTGGTCATCCAATTTCTACTTGAAGACCTCCAACGACATGAAGTTCACTACTTCTACAAGAAAGTAAATCACCCTTTCAGAAAGCTCTAATTGTTAGGAAATTTTCCTTTAGACAGTTAAAATCTTCCCTCTCTCCTTTATTTCTAGACCTGTGTTCTGGGACTAAATGAAGTGAGTCTAATCCTAATTTCTCTTTCACAGGAATTTTAATACTTCATTAGCTCCCAGTACAACCTCAGAGATATGTAATACAGAAATATGCCCGAGAGACAAAGCAGAAAACTTTTGGTAATAAAAGGGTTCAAAAGTTACTATTTAAATTTATAGCAGGCTGGATGTGTAGTACAACAGTAGTTCAAAGCTTTTCGAAGTTGAAGTCCTACACACATTCTTTTTTTTCCTTTTTTAAGCTTTAGACTCTTACCTCTGCCTCTGCGGAAACACTGAAATTTGACCTGTGATTCTGGACCACAATTCAATAAATATATTCTGAGCATCTGTTATGTATAACAGTGCTCTAGGATGATGCCAAGACAGTAATCTATAGGCTGGGTAGATAGCAACACTATTCCAGCATATATACCCAAGCCAAAACTATTTCCATATCCCATGTATGGTAAGGGGATCAAGGTAACCCCATATTATTCCCAGTGTCCATAACAGCAAAATGCATTATTGTGGGTATTTAAAAATATATGGGGTTTTTTTTTGCTTTTTTTTTTTGGAGGGCAGTTGGGATTAAGTGACTTGCCCAAGGTCACACGGCTAGTTTTTGTGTCTGAGGCTGGCTTTGAACTCAGGTCCTCCTGACTCCAGGGCTGGTGCTCTATTCACTACGCCACGTAGCCACCCCTCTAAAAATATATGTTGAATGAATAACCATACTGGTCCAAATATAGGAAGCACTTTTCCTTCAAACTGCTTGTAAAAAACATGAGTATTTCTATAATTATTGTTAGGTTTTTTCTAATTTTTTTTTCCTTTTAGAAAAATCTTCTCTTAGTAAGGTAGTCTATATGGAGATCAATTCAGTACCTATAAAGGTTATTTCCTACTTTTACCTGTATCTTCAGCTAGTACCCTCCTTCATACCATCTCATAAACTCCCAAGATACTGACAGTTATCTTCCTCAGTCATCTTTAATATCTCTGCAGCTGACCATGTGCTAACATGCTCACTCCTATGCTCCTAATCTAAATGATAATCACTATAATGTTCCTATCTCTCTGGGTAACTTGCCTTACCCTCCTGTACTTGATTTCTCTCAGAGGGAGAAAGGACAACTGCAGTCTACTCCTATTAGCTGCCAGATCAATAAGCTCCTGCTGGCAGTTAGTACCCCACTCACTCTGGACCTAAGTCCTCATCCTGGATTCTCTCCACTCAAGCCAGACACACACAAAAAAACACAGACCTAAAAGAAACAAAAGGTCATTAATAGGCTGATAGAAGGAAGGAAAATTGGAGCTCTACTTTTGGAAGCAAGAGACCTGGATTCTAGTCATTCCCACCCCAACCACTACCATTTAACAAGGGATTTATCCTTTCTGGGTTGCCTGACCTGTAAAATGGAAATAACTCAGATATCTTAGGGAAAGCAGTACCTAAACCAGATCATCTTGAGGTTCTTCTAGCTTAAAGACATAAGATTCTTGCTGAAAAACTAACAGTCAATAATCTGAAAACACGAGGGGCGGCATTTAGCCCTTGCCTCTCACCACTTCTTTTTTTTCAGATGACAAATCAAAGAAAGGAGCCTGGTATAATGGGAAAAACATTGGATGCAGGGGTCACAGAACTGAGGTTTGAATTTCTGCTCTGCTACTACTCTATGACTTTGGGCAAGTCACTTAGCACCTTTGGATTACAGCTGCCTCTTCTATAATAATAATAATAAGGGGTTATACTAAATGATCCAGGAAAGTCTCTTCCAGCTTTGATTCTAAATCACTAGCCCCAAACACCAACCCAAGTGGTGAAGCCAGGCACTTACCCTGAAGAGAGTCAGGGGCTCCTGAAAGCTGCTTCAGAGCAGGCTGTATTGGGTGGGGGTGCCGTTTAGGCTGCAGCCTTACAGAGAGGCAATGAGGACAGAAAAGCAAGTTCTCCCCCTTAAAAACCTGTGGGGAGAACACGAGAGCCCTTTACCCCAGTGGGGCAAACAAGGAAAAACAGAAACACAGCTCTCAAGCCAACGGGTTCCAAGCACAGCTGAACTCCTGGGAAAGGCAGCATTCAGAGGGCACTGGGGACTCTCAGCTGGCTTTTCTTCAAAAAAAGGACACAACCACACAAACACAAGAAGCACAGCCAGGTCACAGCCAGACAGGGGACAGCTAAACTACATCACCTGCCACTTGGGTCCCTCCCCGCCACTATTCTGCTGGGTGAATCAGGGTTGCTCTTCTCCCCACCAGGGCCCCTCCTCACTTGATCTTCCTGAACTCATCACAGTCGCACAGGATCAGGTTCATGTGCTTGTCAAAGGCCTTGAAGGTGCCAATGAAGATGCGGCCGTCCTGCAGGATGCACCTCATCCTGTAGTCGATGTGCTGCAGCATCTTGCTGCTCTTGCCCACCGTCTGTTGGAAGCAAGAAAGAAGGGCCTAAGACACTAAAATCTGAATCCTTCCTTGGCTCTACTCTCACTTCCACTCCCAGGGGAAACCTAGCATAAAGGGAAGCAAAAAGGGCTTGAAGTCAGGAGACCTACACTCTAGTCTTGACCTTGGATAAATCATTTCCTCACTCTGAACCTCAGCTTCCTCCTCAGTAAAATGGTTTATATGAAATTAGCTTTAATATTCTTTCTAGTTCTTGCACTCTTTGCTCTAAGATTCCCCAAAATGACATTCTGATTCCTGGAAGGGCCTTCTTTCACCTTGGCTTTTAAACAACGGATTTCTTCATTCTCCTTCCCTCCAGACAAAACTACAGAACTCATTGCTTGTGTAGTTTTCATACATAATCTAGTTATCTCATCTGACCTTCCCAAAGGTATGATAAGCAGTGCAGAGATATTTACCTACATTTTGCAGAAAAGGAAACTGAGGCTCAGTTGAAGAGGTTAAGAGACTTGTTGAAAGTAACACAGTGGGCTGACGATCAAACTGGGACTTACACCCAAATCATCTGATTTAAAATCCCAGTCTCTCTGCTACCTGACATTTATTGAGTGGACACTATCTACCAAATCATTAACAACAGCATTTAGCATACTAATTGGTAGTGTCCACTCAATAAATATCGTTTTAAATGAATGAGAGGAGTGGATTGATATAACAGAACATACAGTAAGCTGGGGAAGCTGGATTCAAACAGTGTTGTGGAAAGAGAACTGATTTAGCCCTCAATCAGGTCTCACTCACTATTCATCCTTGAGGTTGAGTTAGTGAGGCCTAGAAGCCAAGGGACAGTAGGTCCAAAATTGGAGGCCAGCAGTTTTCTCTCGTGTAAAATGATGGGGATGGAGGAGATGGTAAGAAAGGTTTAATTTTTACAAAACCCATTCTGTTTACAAAACTCAGACTCCCCTGGCTCCAATTCCTCTTTCAGCCCATTCCCTTCCAGACCCTCCCCTCCTCAGATTGCTATCCCCTGATCCAACCTTGACCTGAAGCCTCCTCTCTGCCAGCTTTCCCACCCACTTCCCCATGAATCCTAAACGTCCCCACCTTTACCTTTTAACCTTTCCCCAGGTTCCTGGGTTTCCCACCTCAAGCCCTCGGCCTCCTAGTACTCCCCTCTTCTGAACCGTCCGACGTGCCCCCCACCATCTCTTTCCCAAGACCCCGATCCTCGCCCTACCCCCACTCTGCTCTCAATGCCAGCCACAAATGGCATTCAGAACTTTAACCCACATTCCCCTCTCCCCTCAGAATCCCAGCCCTACGCTAGCCTCCCTATCCATTATCATAAGCCCCGACCCCCGCGCCCCACTCTTCCCTTCCCCCTCCCCCCTCAGAAGCCGGGCCTCACGCGCCCTCCTGCCCCCTTCTCCCCAAACCTGGGCCCCAGGCCCCTGACGTGGCAGTCGGCCCTGACCGCGCCCTCCATTCGGGACCATTCCCAGGACCACCCCAGATGACTGCCCGGCCCTCCCTCACCATGGTGACGGCTGGGATGGCTCGGATTCGCGTCGGATTTGCCTCAGCCCGGGCCTACAAACCGACGATAACTCCAGTTCCCGCGCCCGCGCCGGAAACGAGGCCTCGGCAAAACGGTCCGGCTGGGGGAACTTCCGGTTCTGCCTCCGAGCTAGTAGGGCCCTTGTTCTTCACGTTCCATCCTCAGTTTTCTCAGGCGCGTCCGTAGAACGATTCTCAATAAAGCGCTTCATTATTTATGAAGCGTTTTCAACATGCGCCAATATTATTCTACCCACTTTACGGAATTAGAAACTGAGACTTAAATAGATGAAGATTTCCCCAGAATCATATAACTAGTAATCGTCAGTTACATAATCACCATCATCATCATTATCATCAATTGCTATTTACATAGTGCTTTAAAGTTTGCAACATGTTTTTCAAATATTTCATTTTATATTCAGAACAACTCTGGGAGATAGTGCTTTATTATCCTCTTTTACAGTGGAGGAAACTGAGTCACGGAAGAAGTTGGATGACTTGTCCAGGGTTACACAGCTAGAAAGCTAACAAGAGTCTGAGTCAGAAATAGATCTCTGGTCATTCTGACTCTAGGTCCAGCGCTCTATGCACGGAGCCGCTTGGCTGTCTAGGCTGGAACCGCACATATGCAGATCAACATCACAACCACCTTAATCACCTCACCTCTCAGAACGAATGATGACAAAAAGTCCAGAACCATAAACTCAAGAGCCCTGGGAATGAATACAACTCCCTAGACCAACAGTCTAGCTTCCAGTCTCCACAGCCATAACACTGTGAAAAGGGAGTCAGATATGCCCACCAACTGCCACCTATGGAAGACAAAAACCAGCCAAGCCAAAGTAGGGACTGAGGGAGAATTGGAAGTCAGCACATTCAGAGCAAGTCAAAGCATCCTCCCAATGCAACCACCATCCAAGATCCCAATGAGAACAGCTCTTGGACTCTGAGACCAAAAGCCTTAGGACTAAGAGCTTTCCCCCTCCCACCTTACCCAGTCCACTGTCAGGATGCAAGTCCAGTCCCAAAACCATCACCCCAGGAAGCAACCTTTGTGGAGGTTCCAATGGGTTGGCCATGTTCAAATGCCAAAAGTACATTTAACTAAAAGACTAATTTTTCTTGCATATATTTATTTCCATTAAAAAGATTAAAGTTTTGAGTTTTAAATTCTATCCCTCCATCCCTCCCTCCTTATCTTCTCCCCTCTCTGAAACTGTAAGTAATCAGATAGAGGTTATATATGTGCAATTATGTAAAACGTTTCCATATTAGTCATTTTGTACAAGAAGACTCAAATAAAAGAAAAATTGAAAGTGAAAAATAGCATACTTTAGTCTATATTCGATCAGTATCACTTATTTCAGGAGGCAGATGGTATGTATCATCATTAATCCTTTGGAATTGTCTTGGATCATTGTATTGCTGAGAATAGCTAAATCATTTTCACAATTCTTCATCGAACAATGTTGCTGTTACTCTGTACTACATTCTCCTGATTCTGTTCACTTTACTATGCATCAGTTCATGTCTTTCCAGGTTTTTCTGAAATTATCCCACTTGTCATTTCTTATAGCACAATAACATCCCATTACAATCATATACCACAGCTTGTTTAGTCTTTCCCCAATTGATGGGCATTCCTTTGATTTCCAATTCTTAGCCACCACAAAAAGAGCTGCTACAAACATTTTTGTACAAATAGGTCCTTTTCCCTTTTTTCGGATGTCTCCTAAAAGTCTATATTATGGAGAACTCACATAAGGCAAGAGAAGAGGAGGTATATGGACACTCTCAAGGTCTCTTGGAAGAACTTTGTATCGACTGAGAAAGAAGACATGCTGGCACAGGACTGCCCAGAATGAAGTGCCTGCATCAAAGAGGGCACTATCTATATGAGCAAAGCAGAATCTCAGTAGCACAAAGGAAACATGAGATGCATAAATCCAGAGCCATCTCTGTTCCAAATGTTCAAATGCACTATTTGTGCTTGACCTGCGGTCAAGCCTTCTGAGCTCATATTGGCACCTTGACCCGAACACAGTGATGTCATTTTGGTCTTCTTCAAATACAATGGACAACCAATGTGTGATATCCTCCATTAGAGTATGAGCACCAAGACAGCTGGGAATGAATGTCTCATTAGTATCCCTAGTGCTAATTTTTTCATTCATTCATCTTACTTCCATTCACTTGCTAACTGAATGAACAATTATTTGTTAAGTAGCTACCTTTTGCATAGCCGGTCTGAGGTGATGGAGGGAGAGAAAAAGATAATTAAGACAAGATCTTGTCCTACAGCGTACAATCTAACAGGTAATAAATACAATTTAAAATAAAAGAATGTCAGCTAAAGGGAACCTTAGAGATCATTGGGCCCAAGTCTCATTTTATATCAACTCCAACCCAACAGCTAGTTCATGGTTCTAGAGTTAGGAGGTCAGTAACTATTGCTATTACTGGTCTAGAAAGGAGACTTGAGATCTACTCTCAGCACTGCAAGTAACTCTCTAGGTGATCTGGGACCTTCAGTTTCCTCATCTATAGATTACATCAGATAACTGCCAAAGTCTCTTCCAGAGCCTTACAGGGCTAGGCACAGAGTAGGCTTTTAATAGTTGTTGAAAAGAGTAAATAAATGGAAGAGAAAACTTGGGCTCCTATATACCAGTTCTGGCACTTATTAGGGAGCAAGTCTGGTTAAATCACTTTACCTTCTAAAAAGTATTTTCCAGCTCTGACTTCATAAGTTCTGCATTTTAAAAATCCCTTCTGATTCAAACATCCTGATTTTATCATTCAGTTTTCCTCCATAACAGATGAGAACAGGTCACCAATGACAGGTAAAAATGGTAAATGAGATTTAAAAGAGGAATGGTTATGGAACATCACCTAGGAAACACTGCAAAGGCAAGGGGAAGGGCTTCAAGGGTATTGGGTACCTGGGGAGAAGGAAAGAGGAGACTGTCAAAAATAAACTTTCCCTACTGTAATCTTGTCAAGAGCCAACAGGGTGATATGAATTGTTTGACTCTGCAGCTTAAAAATAAAGGTGCTTCAACTACAGCATAAAAAGCTTTCTCTTTTTTTTTCACAAAAGCAAGCGCTGAGACTTTCTTTAATATCCCATTCAATCAAGTCTCTTCAGTGGTCTCCATTCACACTGTTTGAATTTTTCCTCCTCCTCACTGTCCCTTTGTTCATGTGGTTCCTCTCTTGAAATACCCTTGACTTTGACTTCTGATTACATAAAGCTTTCTCACCCCTTCAAAGCCCAGTCCAAGTCCTACTGTCTATAGTAATCGATCTCTGATCACTTCAAGCATCCTGGTTTCTTTCTCCTTAACACGATGGGGATGTGATTTGGATTTTGCAGTCATGCCAGCCTGATACCACCTCTGACAAGATCCTACCAAATTGAAAAAGAATCAAGAATAGACCTAGTAAAAGACCCTAAATCTCTTGTCTAAGAGCCAGAAGAGCTAAGTTTGAAGATGATCACAACAGTGATTAATTTTTTAGCCACAGAAACTATTAAAAAAAAAAAACTACCAAGACCCAGAATGGTGATATCAATCTAGAAAGTACCCCTGCTAACAAAATCATGGCATATTGTGGTATATTAAATTATTTAAATACATAGTACTTTAAGATTTACAAAGTGCTTTCCTTATAACCCTATAAAGTAAGCATTACTCCCATTTTACAGATGAGGAAATTCACGGTCATAGTGTCAGAGCCAGGATTCAAACTCCAAATCCAGCCCTTTTCCCATTTCATACTACTTACAACCAGTCAGTAAGTACTTATGAACCATCTACTACAGCCTGGGCCCTGGGAATAATAAGAATGGAATAGTCCCTGCCTGTAAGGAGCTAATGTGGGAGAGAAGTATGTAGAAAACATTATACCAAGTACAAACTAGTCAAACAGTAGTTTTGGAGGGAGGACCCTAGCACTCAATAGCATTTATATAGAGATTTAAGATTTGCAAAACTCCTTATCAATGTTACGTTCTTCAGAATCCTGGGAGGCAGGTGCTATTATGATCCTCATTTTACACATGAGGAAGCAGACCCAGGGGTTAAATGACTTGCCCAGGATCACAGTTAGAAAATGCCAGAGTTCACATTTGAACTCAGGTCTTTTGTGACTCCAAGCCTGGTGATCTGTGTGCCACCTCACTGCATTTGGGGGGACCGGGAAGGGCTTCAAGCACAAGATAGCATTTGAGCTTTGTCTCAAAAGAAGGCCTTAAGTATGTCCCTCAGTTTCTTCATCTGCAAAATGTGGAACATTTTACCTACCTCCTCCCTAGCACCTACCTCCCAGAGCTGCTGTGAAGACCAAATGAAATATTTGTAAACCGTTTTGCAAAACCTTTAAGTGCCATATAAATACTTGCTATTTTTATTATCATAATCCTAAGTCCTCAAAGATAGAGACAATAGGAAAAAGTGCCTGCCTAGTCCCCTTGGTCTGCTGCTCCCTCACAGAGAGCAGACCTGGGCAGAGCCAGTGCCATAGAACCATGGGGCTGCCCGTCTCAGGGACACCAAGGGTTAGAAAGACTACACTAGATAAAAAAAACTTGCATCAAGAGCAGGACATTAACGTGGACGATTTAGCACAAGGACAGTTACATGATGGCTTTGATGAATATGAATGTCCCATTTTGGATGAAGACGGCTAATGAGTTAGAAAATGAAAATTATTGTTGATTACCATGGCTGGGACTTCTTCTCTGAATGATAGTTTCATATAATATAGCTTTTGTGCTTCAAACAGATAATTCTGTACTTTATACAAGACTTGAAAAGAGGGGACACGGTTTAAAGAAACTACAGGACAAGTCGTGGTATATAAATGTAATGGAATACTATCGTGCTGTAAGAAATGATGAGCAGGCAGACTTCCGAAAAATCTGGACTTATATGAACTGATGCTGAGGGGAACAGAACCAGGAAAACAGTGCAGTTACAACCACACTGTGCAATAACTAACTTTCATAGACTTGGCTCTTCAACAATGCAAGGTTCCAAGACAACTCCAAATAACTCATGATGGAAAATATCATGATATCCACATCCAAAGAAAGAATTACAGAGTCTGAATACAGATTGAAGCAAACTGTTTGCTCTCTTTTTTATTTTGTTTCTTCTTTCTCAAGGTTCATTCCATTGGCTATAATTCTTCTTTACAACATGACTAATGTGAAAATGTTTAATATGAATGTATATGTAGAGTGTATGTCAGACTATATGCTGTCTTGGGAAGGGGAAAGGGGAGAAAATTTAAAATTCAAAAGCTTCTGGAAGTGAATGCTGTAAACTAAAAATAATTTAATAAAAAAAAAACTACAGGGTAATATTCAGTGTGGAATTTTCCAAATTCTTTACGAAGAAGTCACGGCCTCCTACAATCATGAAATAGTACACCAGGTGTCCAGCAACGTACCAAAAGAACTAGAAAATAATGTAGATCAGATAATGAAATAGATTGAGCAGTGGATAAAAGATGGTAATTTAACCTTGAGGGCAAAGCATTGACTTTCAAGGTTTTCCACATGATGGTTAAAGATTTTCTTGATGATTCCCCCTTCCCCATGCAGTAGAAATTAAAACAACATACACCATATTTTACTATCCAGGATTGTACTGTAAAAGTAGCAGTATATAAAGTTGAGTTATAACTAAATTCATTTTTTTCTCTGTGAGAAAACTGAAAATCCCCAAATACAATGAGTAATGACTTTTAAAGTTTAAGAATATTCAGTATTCTCATTTATTTTGCTTAACTACTAAAGAATAAGCAAATTTGAGAAAATAGATGGAAATCTTTAATACTTGACATGAAAAAGAAAAGGAAGACTAGGAAGAATTGCTGACTTAGAAATAAAAGAATCTAAGGATAAAGCTATAAAAAGATAGGAAAAAGCAGGGAACTGAATCCATGGTTATCACAATGGAGGTAGGCATCTGAAGTCATCTAGAGCAACAAAAAAGGAATAAAGGTTAACTCAGATGAAATAACTATCTCCCCTAGGATATCTCATGTAACAATCAGGGTTGCCTTAAGGAGATTAAATTCTGCACTCTCTCCCAACACTTCCAACAGGCACAGAAAATACCCAACTGTAACACTGCAGGTTTTTTCCCCAAGAGTTTATTATGAATCGATTTAAAACAAACACACTTTATACAAAAAGCCCACAAAACTATATACAGCCTCAAGTCAGAGGCAGCATCACAGCAGCTGAGGAATCCTAAGGCCTTGGTGGGCGCATTCCTGGGGGAGGAGGACCTATAAGAAAAACAAAGGAGTCCCATGAGATAAATGAAACAATCCATATTGCTAAAATGCTTTAAAGTTTACAAAGTATTTTCATCACCACAGTTCTAAGAGGTATACAATAAGAGTAGTTAATGTTAGCCATTTTACACAGTGGAAGAAACTAAGGCTCAGGAAGGAAAAATTACTTGACACAGGGTTAGATACCTAGTAAATATCTAATCCTTCCTGGAAAAAAAAAAACACCTGGGTATGAAAGTAAAGGGGATTCAGAGATCAGTGGAGCTATTAACCCCACCCCCACAAGCAATGGAAAGAAAATAAGTCTGACTAAAATCACTTCTAGGGAAGTCTGGTCAACACATCTATGGCTTCAAACTTTCATTCTATTGTGCAGGTCCATAAATACCAAAGGCCAAGCTCCCATGAAGGGAGCTCACGTTGAAAAGAACAGTAGCAACAAATCTACACTGACGACATCCAAACTGCAAATGCAGCTGTTCCACTCACCTCTCATTCCAGGAGGAGGGGGTCTCATGCCAGGAGGGGGCATCCCCATTGGTGCCCCTCGACCAGGGGGCATCCCCATTGGGGGGCCCATGGGAGGTCTCATGCCAGGAGGTGGGGCCATCATGCCTGCAACAAAGAAGTTCCAGAGAACAATTCAGTTACTGTATGAAAATTTTAAGGAGTGGCATGAAGGGGGAAAAGTGAGAGCCAGGTAACAAAAGGAGACAAGAGCTTTGCAAGGGAAGCCACATTCTCCAACTCCATCATCCACTTGGTGGCTGCTCCTAGCTCAAAGATGACTCACACCCAAAAGCCAAGGCTCCCTTCCTAGGAAAGAGTATGCCCTAAGCTCATAATCATCCAGGCTGGACCTCAGAGTAATCCTGCTGAATATTTCAAACTCTTCATCAGGTTCAGACAAGGTTATGTTTCATCACCAATCCAGCTGAGGCCTTAACTAGCAACTAGTACTGCTTCTATGCAAGGACACCTTACCTGGAGGAGGTGTCCCTCGGCTCACAGGTGGGGGAGGAGTTCCTCGACCAGGTGGGTACTGTGTTGGTGCTCCTGCAATACTGGCTGTGGCAGCCACTGCAGCAGCAGCTACAGTCCCTCTTGCCTGTGGGGTCATCACCTAAGAGGGCACAGAGGGTAGTAACAGTAAATAAAAGCATTTATTAAGCATCTACCATACAGAGGGCACCGCAGCCAGGAGATACTAAGTCTAGAAAAGACATGATTCCTGTTTTCATCAAGCTAGTCTAATAGAGAATAAAATACCAATACAGATGTCTATAATAATAATAAATACATTAAATGGGTGTAAAACAAAGTGTTTGAGAAACCTATGGGAGAAGGATCTACACAAACCCTCTCCCTCAGAAAATGTAACAGATCATATATATATATATGAAAAGATAACTGGGAATTCAATATTAAAAAATAAAGGAGGGCAAAAAACCAGGAATGTCAGGAATGTAAAGCAGACATTCATCATCATCATTTTCTCTAATGCTTTAAAGGAAATGTGAGATAAAACAGGAAAGATGGAGCCAGACTGTGCCTGTGCACTGTTTCGAACATCAAGCAACATGACCAGAACCATGCAATAAAAAGACAGCCCTGGTAATGAGCAAAACATTAACTGTGCTGGGGAGACCAGAGGTAGGCAAAACCACCAGGAAGCCATTACCACACTCCAAGTCAAGAGACAACAAAAGGGGCAGCTAGGTGGCAGAGTGAATAGAGCACTGGCCCTGGAGTCAGGATGACCCAAGCCCAAATTCAGCCTCAGACACTTAATAACACTTACTTTACTAGCTGTGTGACCTTGGGCAAGTCACTTAATCCCAACTGCCCTGCCTTCCCCCTCCAAAAAATAAAAGCAAAACAAACAAAAAAAGAAAGACATAACAAGAGCCTGAACTAGAGGGCAGCAGTGAGAATGAAACAGAAGACAAAGTGTAAGAGACACTTCAGACAAAGCACAGAAAGGATTTGGCATCTACTTAGATGGTGGAGGGGAGGTGAAGGAAAGAGAATAATCAAAAATGACTGAAATTTCAAACCTAGACAACTGAGTGCCATTAAATTAGATAAAACAAAAAGTTTCACAAAAGACAATGCTGTATGAATTAGAATATTTTAGTTACAGAAAAAGCCTTTTAAACAAATTTCTCTGGAAAAAGTGTGGTATGTTAAGACATAATGGTGAAATGATTCAAATATATATCATTTAAAAAAATAAATAATGATCAAAGGATAAGAACAGGCAATTCCTGTTTTGTTTTTTTTTTTCTTTTTGGAGGGATAAAGGCAGGGCAATTGGGGTTAAGTGACTTGCCCAAGGTCATGTGGCTAGTAAAGTAAGTGTTAAGTGTGTAAGGCTGGATTTGAACTCAGATCCTCCTGACTCCAGGGCCAGTGTTCTATTGACTGCACACCACCTAGCCACTCCCAAACAGGCAATCTTTTAAAGTATAATCAATAACCATATGAAAAACAGCCCCAAATCACTAGGAAAGAGAAAAGTGAAACAGAGTAATTTCTGAGAAGCTTTGTCCTCCTTTCTCCGAGTAGAGAGCAGGTAGCCAGGTAGAGTCAGATCCCTTCAACCATAAGGCAGCAGGGCTGGAAAGACAATTTCCATCAAGAATAGGACTGACATACACAATACGGATGATTTTTACACAATGACAGCGTATAATGGCTTTGATAAAGAATACTAATGTCTCCCTTTGGATAAAGACAAGAGTAGCTGATGACTGAAAAAGTGAAGTTATTGTTAAATTACCAGACTGTCCTCCAATTATGGTGTTTCATATAGTTTTTGTACTCCAAACAGACAATTCCATATTAAAGACTTGAAAACAAGGGATACAATGTAAAAAAACTACAGAACAACATTCAATGTAAAATTTTCCAGATTTTTATGAAGACGCCATGGCCTCCTGCAGGAATGAAATAATGCACTGGCTGCCCAGCAATGAACAAGAACTGTAGCAACATAGAAATCACATGATGAAACGGATTGAAGAGTGGGTAAAAGACAATTGGACCTTGAAGGAAAAACACGGACTTTCAAGGCTTCCCACATGACAGAGATTTTCTTGATGATTTTTCCTTTCCCATAATATAGAAATTAAGACAACATATACTAGGAGAGGCCAGGTGGCACAGTGAATAGAGCATCAGCCCTGGAGTCAACAAGACTCGAGTTCAAATCCAGCCTTAGACACTCACTAGCCGTGTGACCTTGGGCAAGTCACTTAATCCCAATTGTCCTGCACTCCCCCCTCCAAAAAGAAAAAAAAAAAAAAGGCAACATATACTAAAATTTACTAGCAAAGATTGTATAGCAGAAGTAGGAGGTGGACAATCTATAAGATTGAGAACTGGATTAATTTTTTTTCCTCAATAAGTAAAATTGGGAAAATGGTTAAAAATCTTTAAAAGTTGACATACAAAAAATATGAAAGCTAGGAAGAACAACTGTCTTATAAGTAAGAGACTAAGGATAACCTGTAAACATCAAATTAAGTTTATTTGGTGGTTTGTTTTTTAATATTGGAAGATTACTCCAGATTAGAAAGTCACAAAGTAAACGATGAGATCTTTGAGAAAACACGAGGGTTTTTTTCAGTACAAAGATTCACGGGAGTTCTTTCGCCTATAAAATTAATGCTGCTCCTCATACTGGTATTTGTCTCTGCAGAACAGTAAACTAATCATGTTTTCCAAATAAAGGGAAATAGCAAAGTCTATTGCACCCACAAGTACTTTAAATATTAATTTATTGGTTGATTTGTTTCAGTCTTGCTAAGTTTCATGAAAATTCATTTGATGTTTTACTACTTTATAGGTAGTGGTAATTAGATAAAATGTTAAAATATAGTGATTATATGATTAAAAAAAACAACTCTGAGGTTCCATCTCACATCCATGAGATTGGCAATGAGGACAAAAAAGATGATGACAATTGTTGGACAGGACGGAAGGACTGACCCATTCAGTGACCTCTGAAATGATCCAACCACTCTAGAAAGCAGTTTCAAACTACACACCTAAAAGTCACTAAACTGTACAGCCTCTGACCAAGTGATACTGGTATGTGCGCACATCCTAAAGCAGCGGTTCTCAACCTGTGGGTCACGACCCCTTTGGGAGTTGAATGACCCTTTTGCAGGAGTCACAGGGGTCGTCTAAGACCACTGGAAAACATATTTCTGATGGTCTTAGGAACCAAGACACTGCTCTTCTATCCTTCTCCAGGCGGTCCACCCACATGCAAATATACCCACATACAAGTATTAAAGCCTCACGGCACTAGGAAGGTTGAGAACCACTGTCCTAAAGCGATCAAAGAAAGAAAGAAAAGATCCCTATACACAGAAATATTTATGGCAGAACTTTCTGTTGTAACAAGTGGGTCTTCCATCAACTGGAAGATGGCTAAACTAAACAAATTGTGTTGTATGAACTCCAATGGGTTGAATATGAATGGGATTATATTCTTATATGTAAGAATGGGATTATTGGACCACAAAAGTAATGAAAAGACTGAAAAAAACCTAGATTTGTATGAACTGACACAGAGTGAAGTAAACAGAAGCAGAACAATGTTTATGATGATCAAAACATTGTAAAGGAAATCAACTGGGAAAGACTTAAGTGTTATGATTACTACAATGACCAATCACAACTCCAGAAGACTGATGAAGAATCATGCTTCCTACCACAGCTAGCAGACAAGAAGTTCAGAATCAGACATAATCAATATGCAGATTTGTTTTGGTTGACTTGTTCCACTTTACTGTTCCTTATATAAGGAAATGTTTATGTTTGCTGATATCTGTCAAGTTCATTGTTATAAAAAACTAAATTCTAAAAAGGAAAGCCCTCATGAAGGGAATTCATCTTCTATTTCTTTTATATACCTTCTCAGCCCTAATACACAGCTTTACTTTGAACAGGCAGACCAAGTCAGGATGCACTCATGCTTCACCTCACCCCCTCACCATCTTCACACCAGCCTCTGGACTTCATGCAGCAGACACCCCGCCTGGGTCCCTCAGCTCTGCAGGTCAGGTCCAGATCGGTGCTGCTGTGACGGCTGAGCACCTCATCTGGCCCACCCCAGTCAGGCTCAATTCACCTAAGTCTCATTCTTGCCTACTGCCTCAAGCATAGCCCCCTCGATGCCCCTAAGTTCTCCCTCCTTTTGCCATGGCTACTCCCCTCTTAATGCATTCACCATCCCAGGGATTTCTCTACTCCCCTGTAGGTATGGTCTCCCCTCATTAAAATAAAAGCTTTGACAGCACAGACCATCTCTTTTGTTATTTGTAGGGCCCATGTTCAGCCCAGTACCTGACACATAGCAAACACTTAATAAATGCTTTTTCAAAAATTAAACTATCCTCTTTACTCAACGCTTATTGCTATGTGACACTGGGTAAAGCATTTAACCTCTCATATGTAAAATGGTAATAATAATTTTGCTTTGTCTACTACATCACAGAATAGTTGTAAAAAACCTAGTTTATAGAGTTATGAACTATTATTATAATCAATGACTGCCTGGAATTCCATAAATAACTGACCAGATCTCTGCTAGGAACACCAGTCAGCAACTGGGGGATTCTGAACTTTGAAGCACAGGGATTTAAGTCAATTCAACATTTGTTATACGTTTACTACCTCTGATTTCCCTCTCTCCCTGAACCTTCAAATCAATCAGTTGCCAAAGTGCCTCAGGAGTCAAGTCTGACATTGTCACTTCCCTACTCAAAACTCCAGTGCCTCCCTATTGGCCTGCAGGATCAAAGATAAAGAAGACTGCTTCCCATTTAAGCCCTTAATAAGGCCCCAAACTCCCTTGATTTAAATAAACACTTCTCTCATCATATATATATTACTTCCCCCTTCATGTATACCACAACTAGCCAAAGTAGCCTTCTTAAAGTTCTTGACATAATACATTCCATCTTCTTTCTTTCCCCCTGCCTGAAATCCATTGCCACCTTGCCTCTCTGCCTCTTAGAATCCTTTATTTCCTTCAAGACTCGGCTCACATACTGACCTTCCAGCTCCTAGTGCCTTCCCTCCCCAAATTACTTTCTAGTTACTTAAATGTATCTGTATATATTAATTTGTGTATTTTTTGTCTCATCTGATAGAACGTAAGCTTCTGACGGGCAGGAGCTGTTTCATTTTCTTTTTTTTTTTGGAGGGGGAAGGCAAGGCAATTGGGGTTAAGTGACTTGCCCAAGGTCACACAGCTAGTTAAGTGTCAAGTGTCTGGGGTAGGATTTGAACTCAGGTCCTCCTGACTTCAGGCTGGTGCTCTACTTACTGTGCCACCTAACTGCCCCTTGGCTGTTTCATTTTTGTCTTTGTATTCCCAGGTTTTAGCATGATGCCTGGCATCTAATGAATACTTAATAAATGCTTGCTGATGAAAAAACATATACAGACATTTTATTTTACCCTGGGAGGTAGCTACTATTATAATCCCTATTTTAGATGAGGAAAGTGAAGAGGATAGGTTAAGTGACTTGCCTAGAATTACATAGCTAATGTCAAAGGCAGGATTTGAACTCAAATTTTCAGTATCCAATCCAATGCAACACACCTAGCTAAAAAAGCTCAATAGGTAAGTGGTCAAAAGATTTCACCACCAACAAAAAAAAAACAGAACGCCACAAACAACTATATTAAAGAAGGTCCATAATCAATAGTAAGAATAGAAATCCAAATCAAAACAATTCTGAAGTTTCATCTCATAACTAGCAAACTACAAAGATGACAAAAGATGGAAACTGGAGTAGCAGAAAGGTAGGCAGTCACACTAAAGCAGCGCTGCTGGATCTGTGAATCTGCCACCATCTTGGAAAGTGATTTGGAATTACGTAGAAGAAAATGACTAAAGTGTCTTTAACCGTACACGACTGAGGAACTGCTAACCGAGATGTAGCGTGTGAATAGAATGTGACTGCAGCAAGAAACGATGACTATAATGAAGCAAGATGTCTATGAAGTAATACAAAGTGAAGTAAGCAGAGCCAGCAAAATAATCACAACACAAATGAAAAGAACAAAACCACTTCAGGTCAAATTACAATGACCAAGTTTGGTCGTGACAAAGAGCTGTGAGAAAGCACCTCCTCTCCTTCTTGGCAAAGATGGGGTATTGTAAGGCTTGAAACATTAAAGAGAATGTGAAACCTTTTTGATGTTCTGACTAGTTTTACTCAACATTTTTTCCCCTTTTTTTATTCTCTGTTATAAGGGATGACTCTGGGAGGAGGAGAGCAAAGGATATATTCAGAAATGCTAGGTAATGTAAGAGATATCAATAAAAATGTTTAAAATAAGAACAAAAATAAATGCCCCTTGATTGACCGAAAATTTACCCCCACTCCACCCCATATAAAGTGAAATACAACATAGGTTCTACTCTCATAAAGGTGGTAACCCAATGGAGGATTATTTACACTCCTCATAATTTTTTATTTATTTATCCTCATTTATTAAGTCAATAAAAATATGTACAATAAATCCTTCAGGTGAGGGGGTGGGGGAGGGGAGGATTGGAGATGTGAGAGAGAGAGAGAGAGAGAGAGAGAGAGAGAGAGAGAGACAGAGAGAGAGACAGAGAGAGAGACAGACAGACAGACAGACAGAGAGAGACAGAGAGAGACAGAGAGAGAAAAAAATCAGGGCTTTGGTCTACTCAGGAAGCCTGGACTGCTCCCTATAGCATTCCAAAGAAAAGGTTCAAATGCTGCCCTGAAGTCCTGGTTGTATTCTTCAGGAACATACCCCAGGATTTAAGGCCTCAACACATCTGCTATTTATGGAGCCTATCCTTTAGATGCTTCCCAATACCCATGCCCTGACTATCTCCCCTGACAAAAGGAGCCCCATGAGGGCAAGAACTGCCTTGTATTGTCTTTGTATCTCCACAGCTTAGCAGTGTCTGGCACACTGTAGGTATTTAATAAAAGGTTATTCACTAATTGATGGAAAATGTCATGGTCACCCAGCTCCTCACCTGTTGGGAAGGCCCACCAACTCCCCGGACGGGTCCTGCTAAGCCTGCAGGAGCCTGGGGCATGGGAACACCAGCTGGCACACCTCTGCCTGCAGCCCTGCCAATCCCAGGGCCTCCTGCAGCTCCAGCTAATGGCACACGGGCAATGCCTGTCTGAAAAAGGAAAATGTTAAGAAGTCAATTATGGGAAAGCAAAGACTAAGTATGACCATACTCTGTAAGCAGACTAGCAACTAAGGCTCAATATTTAGTGCAAAAACACAAAATGTCACTAGCCTCTCATAAACCACAAAGACTATTTCCCATGACCACAGCCTGATGTTAATACCCAAATATGTAACAACAACTAAAAGTTCATAAACCATAAGTCACACACTTATATGTTCGCGAAAAGATATTATCAAGATAAAATATAAGCCTTGGTTAATGCAGCATTTTAGCACCCAAAATCCTTCATCAGCCAGCATTTCTTCACGAGTTCCTTAAATGCTCTCAGGATCATTATAAAATTTAAAATACATGTAGTACAAGAAAAACATGGAGGGGAGAGGGTGACAATGAGCTGAAACCTTCCTCTCTGCCACTGCTCCTCTAGTCCTGCCTTTTAGACCTAAAGAGAATAAATGGCTGTTGCCCAAGATACACCCCACTCCAATAAGGGAAAACAACGGTTTTGTGTTTCTCATTCCTACCCTTCCCAAGTCTTTTCTCTACATTAAACATCCTCAGTTCCTTCATATAAACAACTTTCCAAAATTTCCCAAACTCTGATTTGTTCCAAACAGTGCAAGGAGGGATTCAAGTGTAGTTTCAAGAATAGTGACAATTTTCCCCTAGGAAATATCAAATGTAGCAAATATAGCTACTACATGCAGCAATTTTCTAGCATGAAAAATTTTTTTTCTCCTATTTTGCTACAAAATTTCATTAAGATATCTTTTTCCTTTGGAAATCTTAGGCTAGCATGAATAGATTCCATAGAGATATACAGATATGTGTGTGTGTATATACGTATGTATATATATATAGGCTAGCATTAATGGATTCCATTGATATATATATATATATATAGAGATATGTGTATGGGGCTCAAGTATGAATTCTGTTCACACTAACAATCCAATTTGTATCTTGGACTATAGGTACAGTGATGTCGGACAACTTTACTGGGGAGTCTGGTCATAAAGTTTTAATGATATTGTGAAATGAAAATTACTTTTGACTATGGTCCTATCATGTAGCGGAACGGGGGAGGCAGCGCTAGGTCTATGTAGTTATAGTGCTCTGTACACTTTACTGTGCTTTTAATACTTGGATACAGTTATTGATGACCTATGGATATTAACAATCTATAAACTTTCAAAAGAGAAATCCTAAAGTTGTAACCCCGGTTTTTTTGATATGTGGCTCAGAGGTTTATAGACTTTTAACAATGGAAGGGCCCTCATAAGAAAACAGGCTCTCAGCATTGGGAAAATTCTCAGAAGCCACCTCGTTCAACCCGTATCTGAACAAATACCTTCTCTATAACAACAGCAACACCAATTAATAGCTAACATGCATATTGAGCTAAATTTAAGGTTTGCAAAGTGATTTACATGTTAACTCATTTGATTTCTCACAACAATCCTGTACAGTAGATGCTATTATTATCTTCATTTTACAGATGAGGAAACTGAGGCTGATTGAGGCTAAGTGACTTGCCTTGCACAAAAAGCCTCATAGGTGGGTGTAAAGATCAAAAGAAGGTGCAAGATTATAATTTAGAACTAAAAAGGACTTTACAAATCATTTAGTTCATCCTCATTAGAACATTGCACATCAGGAAGAGCTGCGAAGGACCTCAGGGCATCAATGCTGGGAATCCTTCCTAGGATCACAGAAATCAGAGCTGGAAGATCTTACAGATCATTTAGCTTAATACCTTTAGAAATCAATGTCATCTGGTCAAAACAAAACTATTTCATTACACCTTGCCCCTTTCATATAGGAGAGGAGGGCACCAATGAGTGGATGGAGAGGAAAGTTATTTAAAGCAGCATTTCAATGACATTCACGAGGGCGTGAGGATGGTCCTGGTAGTCAAGTTTCTTCCAAACTTTATTTTATTATCTCAACGAACAATAAAATCTCTAGATTAATCCTAATTCACTTCGTAACTCTAACTTTATTAGAATATTTAATTAAGGCCAGTCAAACTTAAGTGCTAGGCACCTGATAACTACTATAGCTACTTTCTGGCTTCTAAATACCCAGCTGACTCAGAAAGAGTCAGAAACATAACACCCTTTCTCTTAGTTTTATAGGCTCCCATAGTGAATGCCTCCAAATCCTGATGGGGGTTACCCTCCCTGGTCTTCCCCAATCCTTTTGCCTTACATCTTTAGGTGGTGGGCCTTCCACAGTCATAGAGACCAAGTTCTCCCCACGAAGCAGCACCAGTCCCAGAACCCTCTTTTCCTCACGTTCAGGCTGTTTTGCATTCTTTGGCCTAAAGGACAGAAATATATACGTTAGTGAAACAGGCTGCTGAATATGGCCTGCACAATACAGGCAATTCTATGCTCCTAGGCTTCCTAGGATCCCTCAAAACCTTCACCTTGTCACTAGGCCCATAACTTACTCAAGGAGTCCTGGGATCCTTAACGTTGGAAGACTTAGAATCATAGAATGTTAAAGCTGGACAGGTCCTTAAAACATAGAACATAGCATGTCAGAACTGAAAGGAACCTTAGAACACAGAATGTTAAAACTGGAAGGGCCCTTAGAACACAAAATGTAAGTGCTGGAAGGGATCTTAAAAACCATATTATCCCCTCATTTTACAGAAGAGGAAAATTAAGTCCTGAAAGGCCCGAGTCTAAGGTCACGCAGCCAGTCACCAGTATTTATCATTTAAAATCCAGCCTTATATAGTCAGTCAGAGCAGAACTTCACATAAGGATCTTAAACTCTCAAAATTGCACTCCATATGTTTTTTTAGCATGAACCACATTCTAAATATTATATTATAGATGACTGCATAATTGAAATTCTACTTACTGGACTATAAGCTCCTTGGGGACAAGATCCAAATCTTATTATACTCATTATACTTGTTGGGAGTTTGAAGCAGTGTCTTACACAGAGAACACAGCTAATGTCTATTAAACGTGAAAACCAGCTCCCCCTTTAAAATCCTTAATTACAGTACAAGAAGTCTTCACACCAAAATGACCTCATAGAATCACAGCCCTCTGACAAAAAAGCTCAGAGAACAACATATATTATTATATAAGAGACTATTTCTGTTGACCTTATAGTACTGAGGCTTCATAAATGTTTGCTAAGTTGAAGTAAATTTACCTCAAAGCACTTCATTCATTACATAAGCAAAACTCATCATGTATTTGGTAATTTTGCTGAACTGACTTTTCCCCCTGTTTTTTTTTTCTTCAATTTCCCTTTGTTACAAATGAAGGCTCCTGAAAGAAGGGAACGGGGAATGACTATATTTGAAAATGAACTTGATGAAAAAAAAAATCAAGATAAATATTAAAATTAAAATAAAGACATGAACATGTTTCATTAAATGTCACTGTTTGCTGAGAATAAAGATCCGGAACTTAGAAACTGAAGTTTAACAAACAATAAGAAGAAGGGGCCCCTTTCTAGATAACTAAGTGTTCTTTCCAAAACACACATGGGAATCACAGAACCAGAGAGAGCCTTATGACACCAAAAAAGAACAAGGATGGAACATTAGTTACTAGATCAAATTCCATGTGGGGAAAGACTGTGAATGTTATGTTGGAAAGAACTTTAAAGACCATCTAGTCCAGGCTTACACAAGTGGAGGACCGCCAAAGGATTTCCAGTGGCCAGCAATAAATGTAGAGGAAAACATCCCCTGCATGTAGAGGAAATCCGCTGGCACGAGGCAAGTGGCCCACAGGGTGTAAGTGGCCTGAGGGTGAAAGGCTGAGCAGGCCTGATCTAGTTGAACCCCCTCATTTTATAGATGGAAAAACCTGGCCTAAACATATGTCTATGAAAAGTCAGAGTCTGTACAGAACTGAGTGTTCAGGCCATATGCCTATAGAAATCTAGACCTAGACTTCCAGACTCCCTTGTACAGTATCTGACATATTAAGAATTTAATAAATGCTTTAGTTAGGTATCACCTAGCCCAAAAGCAAGGCTCCTCCCACTGTACTATGTTTCCTGATAAGAGTGATGTATGCTAGTATACATCTAAGTGTACATTATGTCTGGGTATAAATGTTTCTCAAAATCCACTAAGGTGAGGGTGGGGGTGGTGAGAGGGGGATGATGTTCAGCACTAAAACAGATAAGAGTTGGCTATACAGTTCTATGAGGGTAAGTACAAAAAGCCTAGTTTACCTGCCCTCCACGCTCCCTTCCCCTCCCCACATCCCAAGCTTCCCAACCCAGCTCTCTCCTCACTTGATCTTCCTGAATTCATCACAGTCACACAGGATCAGGTTCATGTGCTTGTCAAAGGCCTTGAAGGTGCCAATGAAGATGCGGCCGTCCTGCAGGATGCACCTCATCCTGTAGTCGATGTGCTGCAGCATCTTGCTGCTCTTGCCCACCGTCTGGGAATTCAGAAGGAAAAGCATTGACTCTGGACCCCAGACTGACTACCTACTGCCAGGCACTTTTTCTCCCCTGTTCCCTTTCCATCTGCTCTCTCCCCCAAGATTGGGCAGTGCTTCCCTACCATTGTGAGGTCTTGACTTTTATCTCTTCCCAAACGTCCCAGCCTTAACATTCCTCCACACTCCCAAACACACTCGAGGCTCTTAATCCCTAGGAATAGGGTCATGACCTCTGACCCAATGCTTAGATCCTATCATACTTCTCATATACCCCTCAAACCTGGATACCCTTCTTGGTTCGCTCAAATCTCTTGATTATACTCCACTGCCAACCCCCCTGACCCAGGCCCTTGGGCCACAGCCAGCACAGCTGCCTCCTGCCTCGTCAGCCTGCCTCATGTTCTCTCCCAACTCTAGTCTGTCCAAAGTCTTGGCTACCAAAGAAATCTTCCTACAGAGCAGGTCTAACCACCTCACTCTACATTCCTCCCCCAATAAACTCCAGGGGTTCCTTGTTACCTCCAGGATCAAATATAAAGCCCTCAGACTTTCAAAATTCTTCACCTTAACCGCCTCCATATATTCTCTGATTAGGGGACACTGGCCTCCTGGCTATTTCTCAACAAGACACCCCATTTCCCTGTTCTGGGCATTTTCACCGGCTCTTCTTTCAAGCATGGAATTCATTCTCTCCTCACCTTTTTTTTTTTTTTTAAGTTTTTCTGGCTTTCTTCAAGTCCCAGCTGAAACCCTACCGAAGTCTTTCCCGATGCCCATTAATGCTAATCCCTTCACTCTGTAGGCCATTTCCTCCCATATGGATCCTTGCATGGCTATTTGCTTATTGCTTTCCCCATTACACTGTGAGCTCCTTAGGAGCAGGGTCTGTCTTATGCCTTTCTTTGTATCTCCAGCATTTAGCGCCGGATCTAGCACAGAGCAAGGACTTAATAAATTTTTGTTGATTTGACTTCATTTCCCCCGCCTGAAACACACAGAACCAGACAAGACTTCCCCCTCCCCCCAACACACACACACACACACACACACACACACACACACACACACACCCCAGCAGGAACCTGACCTCTGACCTCTTTGGTAGCTCGGCCCCGCCCTCTGCAGCTTTCTCCTCACTATCCCCACCATCCCGGGTCCCTAACCCCGCCCTGTCCTCGACTTGTCCTGGCTTGTTCCCCAACCCAGGTTTGGCTTTCCCAGAGGTCCCAAACTTACTCACCATGGTGCCAGCTACAAAGCGCCCCTACTAGGAGAAAGGAGCCCGCTCCAGCGGTGGCAAACACGAGGAGCTCTAGAGGAAAGTGCCCGCCCCTCAGCTTCCGGCTCTAACGGAAATTCGAAGAGTACTTATAGCCCCTGGAAGGGAGGTCACGTGACTGAATGTGTCTCACTTTCCGCCATATTGAGTGAGGGCAGGTGCCCTTTCTAGGGATAGAAAGGTTTCTTGGGAACGTTCCAGAACTAGTGGCTTCCGGAAGTGTTGCTGCTCTGGTAGGAGCTCTCCAGCAGTGGCCAGCACCAGGTATATGAAGGACCGCAGCACCGTAATAGAATCAATAGATTGAGGGCGAGAACCCTCTTTTTCCTACTTTTTTCTATCCCCAGCTCTTAGGACAATACCGTACACATAGTAAGCACTTAAATAAATGTTTATTGATTGGTTGATATTAATTTTGTAACTGTTGCTCTATTGTGAAGATGCCTCGAAGTTTGTATTGTTACCAAAAATCTATATACAGAATTAATTGAAGATAATCTCAGAGGAACAGCACTAGAATCAAGGGGGAATGAGGAAAGGTCTCCATTATCATTACTATTATCTTTAAAAGCACTCCAAAATAAACTTAAGGCACAGTACTAATCCTGTCTCTTCCCTGACTGTCCAAACCTGCAATAATTTTCTTTTCTCCTTGTAATGTTAATGGGATATAAGCTCTTCCCCACTCGTTAATAGACCTCACCTGGAGCGCAATTAGAGAAGCTTGCATAGGGGAGGTTTGCGTGTAGAAAGGCTTTCACACCTTTTGCTAATTTCTAATTAGGTACTGAGTCACAGAGGATTGTGATACTTTCTGGCTCTAAAAAAGGTATATGTACTCAGAGTTGGTATTTTTCTTTGTGGTACTCCTTTATGAGAAGGTTCTTGTGATTCCTTGGTCAGGGTTCTAGAGTGGCTGTATGTTCAGAGCTGCGTGACTATTTAGATGTACTCTGGATCCAGAGAGATATGTAAAGTATATAGTTGATTCAGACGATCAGAGCCCCCTGTCTGCTGGTCTTTATTTCTTTGCTTGTATGTTCTCTGTATTTTCTATTTGTATTTTCTCTTAAATTCAGGGTACTGAGTTTTCCCCCGAACTAGTGAATGTAATTTTAAAAATAGATTGTTGACCCCTTAAACGGCTATCTTTCCTAGTAAAGCAGATCTAAGAACCAGTGCTAGCATTCATCCTGGGTATACCAAGTATGGTTGCTGCTACAAGCCTCTAACATAAAATAGAAACTCCTCAACTAATCATTTAAGGCTCCCCTTAATCTGGTTTCCAACACACACACACACACACACACACACACACACACACGCACACACACACACACACACACACACACACACGAGTATTATTTTTTTAAATAAATATTTATTTTTAACATTTTTTAAATTTTATGTTCTGAATATGTCTTTCCTGCTCCCGCTGAGAAGATAAGAAATGTAGTAACAATTATATCTGTGAAATCATGTGAAACATATTTCCATATTAAACTACTTTACAAAATAAGAAAAAAAAACAAGAAGTTTAAAAATTATGCTTTGGTCTGTACTCAAAACTTCATCAGTTCTCTCTCTGGAAGTCAATAGCATTTTTTTTTTATCATAAGTCATTTGGAATGTTTTGGATCTTTGAGTTAATCAAAATAGCTAAGTCATTCACAAACATCAAATGATGTTGCTCCTTTACTTTATATCTGCTCAATTTATTTTGTATCAGTTCACATAAATCTTTCCAGGTTTTTTCTGAAAGGATCCTGCTCTTCATTTCTTCTAGCACAATAGTATTCCATCACAATCCTATACCACAAGTTGTTCAGTCATTCCCCAATTAATGGGCATCCCCTCAATTTCCAACTCTGCCACTACTAAAAGAGCTGCCATAAATATTTGTGTGTGTGTAATATATGTGCACATACACACACACACACATAACATATGTCCTTTTCCTTTGTCTTTGAGCTCTTTGGGATACAAACACAGCAGTGGTATTGCTGGGTCTAAGGATATACAGTTTTATAGTTCTTTGGACATAGTTCAATCCCAGCTTTCCTAACTCTTTCACTGTATTCCTCCTTCACACATTTTTGGTGATTGACAGACAGGACTGCTAAAGTGTTCCCTGAATTTGATATTATTCTCTCTGGCCTAGGTCTCTGTACTAACAATCTGTCCCCAAACACTGAAATGCACTGCCTTCCATGATGTTTCTGAAAATATCATTTCTTCATGAGTGCTTCTCAAATTCCTACCAACTTAGGCTCAGCTCAGTTACCACCTCCTCTGTGAAACCTTGCCTTATGTCCCCAATTGTTATTACTTTCTCCTCAAAATAATTGCATTTACTTATCTACCTATAGTAAAGAATATAAACTCCTCGAGGGCAGAGACTGTTTTATTTTTGTCCTTCCTTCCATATTTACTAGCCCAGAGGCTTGACTTAACATTTAATAAATGTTGAACTAATCATCAAGTATTTGTCAGAAATCATATATGTGCCAAAGGACTAGAAAGAAATATGACCTAATCCTTGCATCTGAGGCAAAGACACAAGAAAGCAATTTTATGCTTGTTATAAAACTTGTAAATCTGCAAGTTGTTTTTAATAGTTTGCAATGCTGCAAGGCCCAAGAGGGGCTGGAGCACTTCACCCTCCTCTCCTCTAAGTTCTAGACCCAGGCATATACAATCCAGGTTCAATCCTGAGGGAGCCTAACCAACTAAAAGAAAGGTTGGACTCTTTTCTCATTCCTTCACTTCTTAGGTTTCCACATTGATACTCCAGGGAAAATTACATATATCTTAGGCTCATGTCTTCTCAAAGTGGAGAGTAAATAGAAGGGTAATCAATGTACAATATACATCAGGTATAGATAAGTATAAATTTCCTCTATATGAAAGAAATGCTTAACACATACAAGACTCACAAGCTTACATTTGACAGAAAGATTCAAAGTAATATTTAGGCTCTATAACTACTGTTACACTTTTCTAGGAGGTTGAGACAAAACCATCAACTCCAACTGGGCCCTCACTGCAGCAAATAATCTTGGGGTTTGTTTTTTTTTGACATTTTGACATTTTATAATTTTATATTCCTTTAATCTATTCACTATCCCACTCAACACACCAGCTTTTCCAAACCTTTTCATCCTTCCTCAAAGCTCCTGTGACTCCTTTTCTCCCCATAGAGGAAGCAAGCCAGCCTTGCACCCTGAGGTAGAGACAGGAAATAGCATGTGCCAAACAAGTCAAACCACCACTGCCACCTTAACCAGCGTCTCCTCTCAGACCTTACTAGAGGCTGCCCAGAATCCTGTATCCAAGACCTTTGGGATTAGCAATGCTTCTAGGCCACTACCTCACAGCTTGAGAAGCAATCTCTATGGAGATGCAACCTAGACACGTACTGAAGACTCAAAACAAGTTCTCGCTACCAAAGTCCTTGGCAATATCAAATGGTTTAACATCAGAAACTGAAAAGATTTTATTAATGGAAATTCTACAAAAGAAGAGGCATTATAATTTGCTTTGCTGATATATCCTAAGGACGGTGGGACCTTTCCATATGCCTTGCCCCTGAAACCTCCCATATGTGTTGTCTCCTCCCATAGAATATGAACTCCTTGAGAGCAAGGACTGTCTTACATTTCCATATGTACCTTCAGCACTTAGCAAGGGACTTTTTATGCAGATAAATCTTAGTAAACGCTTCATTCTTTCATTCACCATGAATGAAAGAACCTTGCCTCATATTTCATTTAAAAAAAACACAAAACTGAGACCACATCTTTTCCTCTTCATCTCACATTGCTCAGAAATCTCCTCCTTCACCTGTCTTAAGTAAAGAGGTAGCCTTTTTTTTACTAGACAAATCCTTTTTTCATACACTCTTGAACTCATTCTATCCTGTCTTCTCTAGGGTATCATCCCCTCCATCATTTCCACTCTCTCCTTAATCTTGTCTTTTCCTATATACCAGCTGCTTCACTATTGCCTACAAACATGCCCATATCTTTCCCATTCTCAACAAGCCCTCATCTGATTGTTCCATTTCTACTAGCTATTTTTCCTCCCCTTTGTAGTTAAATTCCTTGAGAACACCATCGATAGTTTCTTTCCTCTCATTCTTTTCTTAATTCTCTTCAGCATGACTTCTGACCTCCTCATTCAACAGGATCTATTTTCACTAACATAACCAATAATCTCTTTGCCAAATCTAACAGCCTTTTCTAGGATTTCATCTTTCTTGAGCTCTCTGTAGCTTTTGACATTGCTGATCACCTGCTTCTCTGTAATAATCTTTTTCTCTCTAGGTTTTCATGACACTCCTGCTCTCTCTTGGTTTCAACCCAGGTCTTCCTAAGATACTATGTTCCAGTCATTCTGGATTTCTTGCTGTTCTTCACACAGTGAAGACATCTCCATCTCCAGTGCCCATGACTTGCACTGGCTGTCTCCCATGCCTTGAATATTCTCTTCTCTATCTGCCCCTCTTAGAATACCTGGTTTCCTCAATACATTTTTTTTTTTGAGGCAATGAGGATTAAGTGACTTGCATAGGTACTTAAGATTACAAGGCTAGTAAATGTCTGAATTTGAACTCAGATCTTTCTAATCCCAGGGCCAGGGTTCTATCCACTGCATCACCTACCTGGCCCTTGGTTTCCTTCAAGGATAGCTCAAGGGCTTCCTTCTACTAAAAGCTTTTCCTGGTCCCTCCAGGCTGACAATATCTTCCCATCAAAGGATGCCAGTTTGTTTTGAATGTGTTTTGTAAATACCTATATGTGTACATAATATGTCACCATTCTTAGAAGGAACATAAGCTGTTTGAGGGAAAGAACTATTTTTCTTTTGTCTTTGTATTCTCAGGGTTAGCATGTTACACATTAGGGGCTTAATAAATGTTTGTTGATTAATTCTTGTCTCCCAGGAAAGTACTGCCTTTATTGCACAATACTGTCTCTCATTATGATATTAATTTTTAAAAATTAAAAAATATTTATTTTTCTCTCCTTCCCACTTCCCTGAAAAAAAAAATAGAAAAGCAAAAGCTAACAAATATTTGTAATCAAGCAAAACAAATTCTGACATTGGCCATATCCAAAAATGTGTGTCTCACTCTGCCTATCGAGTCCATCAGTCCATCACTGGTCAGGAAATAGATAGCAGATGACACCTACTCTGGAATCATGGTGATGGCTGATAATGATGTTAATTAAACATTGAGGCAGCTAGGTGGAATAGTGGGTAAGAGAACTGGACTCGGAGTCAGGATATACCTCAGTTCGAATCTACTCTTAGGTATTTATTAGTTGTATGACCCTGGGCAAATCTTTTAACCTCTGTCAGCCTTAGTCTTTCCAGCTTTAAAATTGTGATAATGACAATGCCTACCTCCCAGCCTTGTTGTAAGGATCAAATGAAATAATTGTAAATCTCTTAGCATAGTGCCTACCACATAGTAAATATTTAAATGCCTATTTCCTTCTATGATCAGAGTCCTTAAGCTTTTCAAAATAGTTTGTCTTTATAATGTTTTCTATTATTGCATAATTTATTCTCCTGGTTCTGCTCACTAAGTAATAGTAGTTCATACTAGTCTTCCCTGAAACCCTCCTTTTTAGTATTTCTGTTTCCTAATAGTAATCTGTTACATTCATATACTGTAATTTGTCCTGCCGTTCCCAATCAATGGCTGCTTCCTCAGTGTTCAGTTCTTTGCCTCCAGAAAAATATATAAGATAGATAGAGATATAGATATAGTAATAGTATATATAGTATCACATTATATAGTTTTGTATACTATATACTATAGTTACACATACTATATAGATATAGTAATAGATATAGATATTGATATTGATATTGATATAGATATTTTAACAGACGTAGGTCCTTTTTGATGTTTGGGGTATAGGCCTAGTTTTGTTATCATTGAGTCCAAGAGCTTAGAAACTTTGGGAGCATAGTTCCAAATTGCTCTCCAGAGTGGATTAACCTCTAATTATGAATATAATAGCACTTTAGAAAGATCTTTGACAACTAGTTTGGTGGTACAGTAATATGAAGTGCTACTTGCTAATTAAAGGAATTTAATCAATTAATTAATTATATGCTCTCCTTCCATGCCTCAATTGCCTTCTCACCCTGGAACTTCTCTGGTTTCCTGGGGTCTTCTCTTCCTACAGTTTCCCAAATTTATTTGGCCTACCACTCCCTTTAAAAAAAAAATTTCTCAGCCCTCCCCTGGGGTTAGGTTAGATTAACCCTTATTTCTGTTCAATGCCCCCGAATTGCACCCAAGGCTACTACCGCCCCAGGGCCCCCAATCAGTCCTGTGTCCCCTGTGGGGTGGTATTGCCCACTTTGGGACTCTATGCTGAAAATATCTGTCTACCATGATGGCCCATGACCCACATCTCCCACTGATGAGCTCTATTTGGGATCACTATTTCAAAGATAACCCAGGCAGACCAAGTTTTTCCTCTTCCATTAGTTTGTAAATTCCTTGAGGGCAGAGATTGTTTTTTTTTTTGCCTTTTTTTATATTGCTAGATCTTAGCACAGTGCCTGGCACATAGGTGCTTAATAAATGTTTAGTTACTGATTGACACAGCTTGTGATTCTATGAACCCCTTCCACCAAGGGGTGATACTTTCTCTCCCCCTTTCCCCTTTCTTTTATATGCTGTTTCCCTCCATAAGAAATGTAAACTGAAGGCTGATGCTGGGAGAAAACTTATCTCACCAGTTTTACAGGATGACTTGGGGACCACAAATTTCATGCAGATTTGTCAATTCAGTTCATAAAAGGGAGGAAGAAGGCTAAGAAGAGTTTTGCACAAAGAAAGGCTAGGCACTGGGCTCACAAGAAGTTACTGACCACAGAACAATCAGCAAAAAGCAGACCAAAAACAAGCGGAAGTCTCATTAAAGCAATTTATAATTTATCTGAACCAAACTAAAAATGTTTTCAAGCTCAAAGCTTTTTCTCACGTGGGCTGGAGATTCAGTGCCATGGGGGGTGGAGTCAACCCAAAGTGGAGAATACTTTCCATCTGGGATTAGCTGGATCAAGCCATATGATTTGTTAGTTATGATTGCAATGCCTTCTGGGGATGGTAGTCCTGTAAGAAATCCTATTAAGGAGGAGCTGTTCATGGGAAAGGGAGCAAGCACTTACTAAATGTCTACTACTGTAAGACAGACAATGTATTAAGTGCTTTAATAATAATTAACTGTATAGTGATTACTATATGCCAGGAAATGTTCTAAGCATTTTACAAATATCATGTAATTTGATACAACCACCTTGGGAAGTAGGTGCTACTATTATTCTCATTTTACAGATGGAGAAACTGAGGCATTGATGAGGTGTAGGCTCTGGGACCCCTCCCCCCTTTTTGGGCTCTCCTTGATTCTTTGAGGTACAGGCTCTGGGAAAGTAAACCTTCCCAGGGAAGACATTTGCCTGAGGTCATGAGCCTTGAGATGTGCTCCGCCCAAGTCTTTAGCTTGCTTTGTTCCAATAGTTTCCCACCCTTGAATTGGCC